>JANZLX010000213.1:38312257-38325557 GCA_025531955.1 Erythroxylum orinocense
CCATTTTGCCCTCCACTTACTAGGACATTCCAACTATGCCCTTGGTTGCCTTCTAACCCCTTCCATTCACTTAAGCTAACTTAGTTCAATTGTAACTTAACCTAACACTTCATTTTAATTTAATCCCAACTTCTAATCCTTCCCGCAAGTCTAATTAGTGGCTCAACTCAATAGAAAAATTTAAACCAATAAACAAGCATCAATTCCCTATTTAAGCAATTCATGCTAAATTAGAGAAAAAGAAAAAAATTTCCAAGACCCAACATATCTGGTCTACACAAGACCATATATTATGTATGTAGTTGGGCTAGTCAGCAGATATATGGAGAAGCCCAAACAAGATCACTTTGATGCAGCAATTTTTTTGAGCTATATTAAAGGTATAAGTGACTAAGGTTTATTCTATACACATTCTCAAAATTTGAAATTAATTGGTTATTCAGATAGTAATTTTGGTAGAGATGTGGATGATAAAAAAAGTACTTTTAGTTATGCCTTTCATATTAGGTCAGCAGTAATTTCATGGTCATCAAAGAAGCATCAAACGGTTGCGCTTTCAACATGTGAGGCTGAGTATTTAGCTGCAACAACAAGTTCATGCTAAGCAATGTGGTTGAGATATGTTTTAAGTGAGTTGGATCACACGCAAGAAGACCTGAAAATAATTTATGTTAACAACAAGTCTGCTATATCACTTGGAAAAAATCCAGTGGCACACAGTCGAAGCAAACACATAAAATGTCATTTTATTCGGGAGCAGGTGAAAAACAAAATTGTGGAATTGGTGTTTTACAAAACAAGAGATCAATTGATAGATATTTTTACAAAACTACTAAACAATCAAGTGTTCTGCAGATTACGAGAAAAACTTGGTATGCGAAGTCGAATTTGAGGGGGATTATTAGAAAACAAACTCTCCTTTCTTTTGGACATTTGAAAATCAACGTGTGTGGCTCCAAATGGTTGCTTAATAGCAAAAAATAGTAGGAAGTATCAAAGTGTTAGTGGTAATTTGTTGTGTTTAGAACACATGTGGGGACACTTGTTATCCCCTTAATTTATTACTTGTCCCACTTGTTATCTCCTCGTTTATTACTTGTCCCTTGTCGGTTTAAGCATGTCTATATAAAGGTTAGTCTCATCTCTTATACTTTAAGTGAATGAAGAAAGAAATAAAAGAGTGGAGTAGCATATTGTGAACAAGGTGTGTACAACGAGGAAGAAAGAACAAGAGCCGTAACTCTTGCAAAAAGAGGAAATTTTTTTCTTTTGAATATTTTTTAGATTTCTTTGGAGCCCATCAAGCTTCCAACAGCTACTACCATTTTTTTTTTAACAGAGTCTCTACAATCTTGTGTATGGTTTCTGTCACTCACATTTCCTTCAGCTTTAGATACGTAAATGGTGCTATTGAAGTACCCAATGATAATCCAAGGATCCTGGATTGTTGCTTGTAAGCTTGAGATGCTTCCCCACAATAGTTTCCTTTGGAAGTTGTAGTTAGCCATACACAGAGGTAACTGCTATGTTGATGTTTCTCCTGGATAAACTCAAACTGTTAGGTGAACCAATTGATCACTTGGTCTAAATTACTTACTCTTACTGTACTGGTATCGTAGGCTATTTTTATTCGACCGCAATGATAGCATTAATGATTAAAGATAACGACACTTATTGCGTTAGTACTTCAACTTAATCATATTTTCCCGGCTTAAATTTGTTTTCAGAAACCCTACTAACAATCATCATTGTTTCTGTGGAAAACGAATGCCCCTTAGATACCAGGCTACTGTTGATATGGAGAGCGGCACTTAGTAGAAGATCCCTTAGATCTTCTCTCTCATAGACTTCCTTCTATTATTAAGCTTTTAAGTCATCCTCATTTGGTACCAGACCTGCTCCATTCAAAGGTGACATTTGAGGTTCATATTGTTTTGGAATATGCTAATTTTAGTCAACCAGCTGTTTTATAGCTGAACAGCTAACATCCAAACGAGTCCATTTACAATTTCTTGCTCCACTGGTCTTGTCTCTTTACTGTTTTGAGAGGGTTTTCTCCTACATCTTCTTAAGGTCCTGACTCCTCCATTGCTGGCTCAGTAATCCCTTGGTTTTCAACAAATCTTCTTATGCTACTGACTCCATTGCTGGTTCAATAATCATCTCAATAATCCCTTTCTCCTAGGAAAGTTTCTTTCCTTTCCTCCTCATTAGCCCTGTTTCTTTGACCATCTCCTTTTCATTGCTATCTCTCCCAATCAACTCTTTGAAATCACCTCTATCAAATTTGCAGCCCGCTGGCCTCCACTGTTTGCCCCCGCTAATTTAAGGAAGGTTTCTGTGATAGCAAGCTATGCTCTTCAAACATTGTATAAATCCTTCGGTAGCTAACGCGCACACATTCTTGCGTACTCCACCCCCTCTCTTTTTGTAGTGGTTTCGTTACTTACGAAAACTTGCAACACTAGTTGACCAATATTCCAAAGCCACGTTATGTAAATTTATCCAAATTGGAAAACTCCAATTTGACATTTTTCAGGCTTATCCCTGGTTTCCATTGGGGTTTATTAAAAAAAAAAAAAAACTCGTTGCTATACTCGATTTCAGCTTGCAAAGCAACGAATATGGTTCTAAGAACGCAGTTTTCAAACGAAGTACAAAAGCAGAGGGCGAAGCGAGGACAGGCGCCAGACAAAATGAACAAAATTGCAGGAGAAAAAAACTATTGTTGAAACGAACAATTACAGTGTAAAAAAGGCACAAGAAATATGGCTATTAAACTTTTTTGATGTATCAAAAAGAAAATTGGTCTCGCAGCGGCCTTAGCATATAATTTATGGTTCATGGTCTACTTCAAATTTGAATCATGATAAACAAAAGATAAATTAGATTACAACTCGTAACTACTTTGTAACAGAAATGCCCTTCGTACCATCTAAAACTCAGGGTGTCTAATTCAGCAGCGCGAAAAAGTTCTTCTATTTCACATAGACCAAAAACATATTTTAAAAAAAATGGGTGTGCCAAAGCTTCATGAACAACAACGAAAAGACCTGAACCTGAGTGGGACTTCCGAGCCCCAAAAGCCAAGCAAAGAGCACTAGTAATATCTGCAACAAATAGAAACGAACATTTGTGTGGAATTAATATTTAGCCAGCAACAGAACCTGACGTGTAAATAGAACAACCATATGAGCTAATACTGGCACAACCTTTGCATCGCACTGCAGTTTACATGCTTAATAGAAAGAAGTGAAAAACCAAACTCCATGACAGTTCACGAGAACACCAGTCCCTCCATCTTGACCATTCTTAGCCTGCTTGGTTAGTGCACCTTTTCCTTAATTTATTATTGCCATTTTCATCAAACATTTCAAAGAAAAACCCTAAGGAAGCTTAATCAGATAATGCAAGTTAATACACTTCCACAGAAAAAACTAGCAAATTGGTAGTTGGTCAAAGAGGCTCAATTTCTCAAATAAACTGCTCATTTGCAGAAGGTATCAAAGCTTGCTCTATAAAGGTCATGCATGAAAGTAATAATTGCATTTATATGATTACGAAGCATACCTCAAATATTTTCTACAAGAAAAGGAAGCAGCAGACAACCTCATGGCGTCTTACTTTTCCGGATGCCCTCGTTTAGCCTTGCGACGTGGGTGGTTATTAGCATTTCGTGTGGGTTTCTTTGCCTTTTTGCTGGACCATAAGAAAACCATACAAATGAAACCATTAATGAAAACACAAATTTTGTGGAAGTATAGTTCTCATAAAATGTGGAGGGAATTTCTCATTAAATTTGATAATTCCTAGGAATACTGACCAGAAAATAGCCGAACAAATTCTAGACAAAATGATCACAGGTAAGGCTAATAAAGCAGAGGCCTGTAGAATTCAAAAATAAAAAAGTTAAAAATTCTATAAGATATATGTTAGCTTCCGTACAAGTAAAATGGTAAAATAGACGACAAAGTAAACCTACCGCAAACCAAACCAACTCTTTAGTTGCAAATGCTCTTGTAAGCTCGTATCTTTTCAGTGTTTCTTGAACAGTACCTTGCATCTTAGCCAAAATTGTAGATGATAAGGTCTTTAGCATGCAAAGTAAAGTTCTTCAAATACAGAATTCATATTACTTCTCATAAACGCAAAGAAACAAAGTAAACAATTCAAGTTATCAACATGATCGTATTGAATATTGCACCACAGCAATGTCATGAACCAGAATTGATACCTGATGGTGGTAAATGGTTGCAGATTCTAGAAATTTCCCATAAGCTCGAATTGCCTCCTTTGTGTAGGGCTTCAATGCCACCCTAACCTTATCAACATGAGGTTTTGTCACTGTGGCAACCTGATCAATGTATGGCTTACTAAACCTTTTAGCTTCCTGTAATAATATAACCTTTTCAGAAGAATATTAAACAACCAATGAAAAGGTGCAGAACATTACAACAGTCAGATTACCTGAAAGTAAGGATCAACTACTTCGTGTGCTCTAATAACATGAGGAGTTATGGCAGTTTTTGAGGCCTTGTATGTTTCAAATGTTTTTGTTTTAAGTGAATGCACATGTGGCTTAACATGAGTTGATACCACCAGCCATTGCTCCTTTGCAGCAGGGATCCATCTCTTCAGAAAAAGAACAAAGATCAAATAGAAGCAGTTTTCCAGAAATTTAGAGCATTAAGCAAGATAACAACGATCAATTTGAAACCAAAATGTGCGGATAGAAATCCTGCTGTGCTAATAGTCCAGAACCACTAATCCACTCAAAGAATAAATTTCATTAAGACTATCCCCTTTCAATATATTTGGGCTTAAATCTCAACCCAATTGCATGAAAAAAAGTACATAGATATGTAGATAGCCATATAAAAAATAGGCCTTACCTTTTAATACAGTAACTAAGCCACATAGCATGAATTAGGGAAAGGAGAAAGAGAACCTACAATTTTGATCGTTTCCACATGTGGCTCAGCCCACTTTTCAGCTTGGGCCTTCTTCTCCAGGGCCTAAAACAAATTCAAACACAGTGCTTTTACTACTAAATCACTTTTATGGCTAGAAGTGAAAGGTGTGATCCAGAACATCCAGCATTCATCATACATCCATGGTCTAGAAGTAATGAGAGTCTCTAGGAGGAGCCACTGAAAAAGAACAGAAAGAAAATACCTTTTGCATCACCAACTCCATGGCAGGTTTTCCATGCTTATGCCAATGTATCTGTGCTGAAGACTGCGAAATTAATATGATCACTAAAACAAGATCTTTTTTTTTTTTTTTTTGAGAAAAGATACCAATTCTCCTAATCATATTACCTGCAAGTAAAGCAGTCTGACAGCAAGCCAAGGTGGGAGCCATGCACTATGAACCTGACAATATAACAATACTGAATCAGAACCTAATATCTAATCTGTTAATTAATAAACAAAAAAAAAGATAACCATGATAACTGATCTTTTGTTGAATCCCAACCGATTTGTTACTACAGTTATATAAATAAAAGGGGGCACAATGAAGGACAAATCCTATGAAACTTATAAAGAGCAATACAAGAAGCAAAGCATATGAAACGCCCTTCGATGAAGCCACTGCCACAATTATCAAGGCTAAACTGGAAGTTCTGGATCTCATTTGATGTCTTAAGAAAGCTTCATTTGTTGTCAAGAGTGTTAAATCCAACTTTTAATTCAATATAGAGTTACAAGGCAATATATGGTCCAAATTGCTCAAGTGTACTATTGAGTTGCCTACTCAATCTATTAGCTATAAAATACTAAATCTATGTGTATCCCTAGCTCTAAGTGTGATTCGTATACTTCCTTGGTATTTTCATATACGAACCAGATCTTTCAGCATGCTAGATCATAGCTAAAAAGAAATATAAAAGCCATAAATGAGAACCGCTTCAGAATGAAATACATAAAATATTTACCTCCATTAACTCCTTAGTTTTCGAAGTGGCCTCAAACTTTACCTTCATCATTTCTTCCTAAAGAAGTAGATGATCAAGAGGAACAAAAAAAAGCATCTGAGAACCATAGATCTCAGAATCAGAGTAAAAATGATGTTTGCAACTTAACAAATACCTCAGCATCCTTAAGAGCACGCTCCGTTTTACGAAGTTTGCTCTTCTGTTCTTCGTTAGTCTCTTGAAGCTGTAAAAAGTACATAATCACATAATTACATGTCTTCTAAGCACCACATTGTTCAATCCTTACAAACAAGAAAAAATAGAAATGCGCACGACCTAGCCTGAGCAGAATGTAGTACTGCCAAAAGAAATCAATCACTAAGTCGTAATATTGAAAAAATCAGAAAAGAAGACATGAACACAGCCCAAGTGCAAAGTTAAAAGGTTCATTTGCCTTGGGGTTCACCAATTACACGCTACTTCATAAATGGTCAACATGTAATTTGAAAAGTCCTGTCCATGAATCCATCAGCTGATGGCAGATATACTTGATCAGGAAAATGATAATGATAGAAACTAAAAGAAATTAATTTTAGTTCTCCCTAATTTCTAGTAGGGTATGGGGCTTACACTGTCAATTTTTAAGAGCAATACATCTACTTTCCTCTCAGCTGCAAGAATCCGGGATTCCAGTGCTTCTTTCTCCCTTTGATGTGTTTCCACTTCCTTTTTAAGTTTACCAATCTGCATGGAGAATTGGCATCAGAAAGCTGCATAGTTCTTCCAAAATTGAAAGATCACCATGCTAGATGTGTCATAACCTGCTTCTCTAGTTCACCAGCCCTGGCATGTGCTTTTCCAACCTGCTCTGCAGCATCTAGCTTCCCCTTTTTCTGCTTCATAACAGGAGCCGACATCATTTCATATTTAATAAGAAAGTTGAGACAAGGCTATTCACACATGCAAATTCAATTACCAGACCTGTAGTGATGAGACCTCATCCTGCAAGGATGCAATGGTATCAAACTTATCTTGAATGATTTTCTCTTTCTGTGCTATCACCTCGTCTTTGCTTTTCAGTTCTTTGGCTTTGTTATCAATGCTGGATTCTTCATCACACAAACAATACCAAACACATGATAAAATCAGTGGCCTTTCCCACAAAATAAAATAAAAATGGCAATCAGTATATAATTCAAGTAAAAGCGAGGGTAAATCGATAAGGCAGGATCAGTTTCCAGTTCCACCAACAGATCAGCTATGAGTTTCTCTGCTCTATCAAAAGCAAATGCTTTCTTGATATAGTACTTAGTTGACTAACAATAAGTTGCTCAACATAAGCACTAAACTGACGAATTTACAGACATTCAACTTCAGGTTAATGCAATTCAATCCGTAACGACTAACGCATTAAACAGGAACAGATATTCAATTTCGGATTCATAAACTACACATTAACAACGACCAGGCTAGAAGCATATGTTTGGGGATCAATAAATACAGTTTCAGCAACACTAAGAAGTACAGTTTGGAAAACTTAAACTTTGCTTGAGCAACTCAATTTTCAATGCCCCATAGGTCCAATCTAAAGTTGAAACGCAACACAAAAAAAGAGAAATTCAAGATTTGGATAACTTTCTAAGTCAAGGCCGAACTAATTTAGCAAAACAGAAAGTAAAAAGAGCAAACTTGAGAAAAATAACCTAGAACATGGATCTTAGACTTGAGTTGCTCAAGTTCGATCTTCAAGGCCGAGGTATCGACGCCGTCAGGAACACCGACTTTCAAAGCCGGTTCATCGTGAGAGCCGCCAACAGTAACGTCAGCCCTCACGACAGTTAAAATTAGCGCAAGAAGGAGAGAAAGGACCGCGAGCTTCGAGGCCGCCATGGAAAGCACGGAATCTCTCAGAGCGGCGGAAAGAGAGAGAAAGAGAGGGGTGTATGATCTTCCTTGAATATGATATTTTTTCTGATTCAAGACGTGGAAGGGAAGTGGGTGATTATTCGTTTTTGCCAATACATATATATATATATATATATATATTTGATCTCTGGGGGATAGAAACAGATACAGACACGTGTCCAGAATAGATGCATGTAATCGGACAGGGACTAGGACTAGGTGTGGAGTGGACAGACAGCAGTTTTGCAGAGACAGGTAGGGTAGGTGGGTTGGGATTAATAATTACCATAGGAAACGTAGAAAATGGAATTTAATAACGTCTATTTTCCTGATATTAGTAAAACAATTAGAGGATAGGTGGCTTGAGCTTGACCACGATACACTTATTCTAACGAATACACCGTCACATTTTCTAGAATAATCTTCTAGGTTGAACCGCAAGCTAAAACTGAAAAATATCCATACTTTTGGTGTTGACAGTGGACTGGATTATTCTATTCTCAGGTGCAAGAGATTTAATAAGGGACTTTTTTAATTTAAATAATAAAGAAATGATCTAACTCCGAGTGCAAGTGTTAGGAAAGGACTCTTTTGATTTAAATAAAGACATGAATTTAAATTATCCTTATATATGCAGCCGTTTAAAATTTGAGACAAAACTTTATTTCCTGTAAGAAATGTACCTAATTCATTCCTAATTCGAGTGAGAATTAGTCTGAGTGTGAATGATTTAAAGATGCATTTCTATTGTTAGGACCCTTCTAAAATATCTCGTAAGGAACAAAAAAAGAGAGGAGATGATCTAGGGTGGCTTTTAAACTTGACTGAGAGAAAGAATGATAGCGAATGAAAACTATTGAATCAAAAGTTGTGGCTGTGGTCCAAAATATATACATTTTTTTTGGTAATTGGGGGGCGGAGTAGGCAAGATTAACTCCGCAAAAAAACTACAGCGTGAGCGTCAGCTGCAAGTGTCAAGCGGAGGCCCGGAGGTGGAAGAGACCAAAAAGACCAGCGAGATGGCTAAGATGAGCCAAGCTTAGCGAGAAAATCGGCACATTGATTACCCTCACGAAGAACATGTTGAATTGTGCAGCTCCACGGCCGGGCTAGAAGGGCTTGGATATCCCAAATAAGGGCAAGGTGTGGATGAAAGGTCTGCGAGCAGCCGGAAACAAGGGTGACCACATCGAGGCAATCAATCTCTGCGATTACTCGCCGGTAGCCCAGTGCCCACACAAGTTGAAGGCCATGTGTAAGGCCCTGGAATTCGGCAACCAAGTTAGTCGCCGATGCCGACAGAGCCAGAAAAGCCCGCAAGCCAGCGACCAAACATATCCCGTAGAAAGCCACCAAACCCAGCGCGATCCGGATTAGCAAGGGCGCTTCCATCAGTATTTGTTTGTGATTTGCATTTGGAATTCGGATCATGTTTGAATCTTTTTCATCTCAATCAGTTTTTTGACCCCCAAGTTGGACTTGGATAACTTTTTAACCGGTAACTCGGTAGTTAGACTTAGGACAGTAATTGACGGCTACTCTCTCTTTTAGTTAATTAAATTAATTATCAATCTAATGGGTTGGTGAAGGTAGTACATGCTTTCGTTGCTTAACCAAGTGATCGGAAGTTTGATCCCTAATCAGACCGTGATTTACCCCCTCACAACTTTGTCGAGCCGAGGTGTGGAAGCACCTAGAGTGGACAATTTCACCTTTTGAGATCAACTGTAGCCCTTCTTGATTTGAGATGTTCCCGCAGCAAAAGGATTAGTAGGGTAATCCTTTTGAAAAAACATAATTATCACATTACTATTGTGAATAAGGGACAGTAATCTCTCCAGTAACATAGGAACTAGTTATAAAATCTACTTACATCTCCTAGGAATCTATCCTTTAATAACATGTCTATCTGGGTGGAACTCGAATCCAATGTCCCACCGTCTCCCAAACGAAAGTGACCGATTAATTTCACGTGAAAATCTAATCTACGCTAGACTCCTTGCTTCTCCTGGCTGGCATTGCATTGACAATGATTGGGAACGTGCTCTTTGCCCCCCTTTCGCGGTCACCGACGTTTCTCCAGCTGTAACACTCTACACGCTTTTGCCTTTCTTTTCACTTTATTTATATATTAACATTGTCCAACTCCAAAATACACAAAACAAAAAGAAATACCTCATTTGCTGTTGAAGCAAGCAGTAATGTTTTTGACCAACAAATTTAGCTTCTCCTTACGCTCAACAACATTACTTACCATTGATTAAGACGCAGCAGCTTCAAGTTGTGTACACCTCCCTCCCTGATATGCTTAAACCCAGTTCTGCATTTTACTCATTCCATACTGTCACAGCAACTCCCGCATCAGCTCCTCTTCCCATCCCATTTTCTTTTTTCTGATTTCTTTTTGTACAGAATTGAGATCAGGGTCTTAAACACGAAAGATATTCATCTAATTAATTCTTTAAATTGAACAAAACAAGTTTAGCAGACTTTAGATCCTTCACAGAATATAATCTTTGACACAACAGTGATATTAGCGCACACTAGTTAACAATTGCAATGCTTTCTAATTGACAAAGAGAACATTCACATTTTGTAGACAGGGCAATGATGATCAGAGCAGTCCCATGTGGCCCCTGCTACATTCCGTTTGCTCAGTTCCACTCAATTCACCCTCGCCTCAATATTCGATCCGTCATACAATTTGAACCATAAATTCCAAGCCATTACCAATGGATAGATATAACATCCCAGTACATAATACAACACTTCTTATCTATGTAATTACATTCCAGTAAACTTTGCGGACTTAAGCATTGACAAAAAAAGATCTCACAAGAATTAAAAAATCCGTACGACAACGAGAATTTCTGCCCTTTGATCTGAATCTAAAAACCTTATTTGCGACAGCAAAGCATGAGCTTGAGTGCTTTTAGATGCATACATTACGTAGCTAGCCAGCCAGCCAAAGTGGATGTGATCAGCCCTTGAGAAGCTTATGATGTAGGTCAGTTCTCAAAGTTCTTGGAGTAATTGGAAGAATCGTACCTGTAGGTTTGAGGAAGACCAACTTTATCAGATCTCACGAGCTTTCTAATTTCGGACCTAACCTTATAGAAAACATGTCCCCAGCTTCCTTGGTTATGGCGACCAAGAACCCTTGTTTCGT
The DNA here is from genome assembly GCA_025531955.1 of Erythroxylum orinocense. Classification (NCBI taxonomy): domain Eukaryota; kingdom Viridiplantae; phylum Streptophyta; class Magnoliopsida; order Malpighiales; family Erythroxylaceae; genus Erythroxylum; species Erythroxylum orinocense. Next base: position 38,323,249 of record JANZLX010000213.1, read on the forward strand.
ATTCATTCATCTCGAGATCCTGGGCGAAGATGGGTTTTCTAGACAAGATCCAGGACCAGCCCCAGTCCCACCACTTCCTAATGGAAGTGCCAGCATTTTCTGCCATTGATGACATTGATTTGGATCTGTGGAAAGCCCAGGAAGTTGCTTGTGAAGAGATGGGGTGGATTCCGAGGGACAGAGAAGAGAGTCTTCTGCGCAGACCATGCTGATGTGGAGTATCCGATGCAGCGTGGGAAACAGGAAGAGCATGGCTTGATTTCTTCTGAAAGCTCTGGACAATGGAGCTCATAGTGGCGGATGTAGTTGATTGTATAGAAAAGAAATGCTTCCTTTAGTTAATTAGGAGGAAATGAACGGATGAAGCAGAAGGATAGATAGGGAGAGGATAGGTGGAAGAGTAGAGAGCAGAGAATGGGGGAAGGTGAAATGTAGTGCTCACAGACAGGGTATTGTATTCGCAATGCTGCCACCGCCAGGCTTGGCTTCGTCTTCTGGAATGAAATATTTTTAATCAAATGTATGTATTTGTACAAGTAACACTGACAAGGACAAGGAAGATGTTGAATTTTGGTCCTGGAAGAGGGGAATTTGGACGTATCATTTGGTGTTTTTATCTTTACTGGAGGGACGCGGGCCAGTTTTGGGGTAAGGGACCACTCGAGCTGTCGGTTGTCGGGTACGCATCTGTTTCTCTCCCATGTGCGTTACGTACGAATTCATTCTTTGCCTATGTTCGGTGGAACTTATATCATTATAATTTTTTTATTAGTAAATTTTTTTAGAGCCTTTTTTAGAAATTTTTTTCTAAGAAATTTATTGACTGCTTGACCGTTATTTAAAAAAGAACTTTTTGAAAAAACTTCATACAGTAAATTATTTAGTAACATAAAAATAAAAGATAATTTTAATTTTAACTATATTTTATTTTGTAATAAAAATTATTTATGCATATAAATATTATTTAAAGTATATTAAACAATATGCAAAACATAATAAATTAATTATTATATAATTTTAAATCATATAAAACATAAATAAAAATATATCTAACCAAATCTTTTATATAGATTATAACATAAGTAAATTAATATCGAAAATAAATATTAAAACATATAAAAATCAAATAATATTATATAAATCTTAAAATAAATATCCAAGTTGAGTAAATAGTTAAATACATAATAAACGGAAAGATGAATTTGTGATATTGTGGGAATTATGTGTAAAACATAAGGACAAAAGGGACTAAAAAATAAGCTCATTAATTGATATGGAAAAATCTACGTGAAAAAGGTACTTTTTTGAAAAGCTTCAAATTTAAACTTCTTAAAAAGCTGTATTTTGACTGTCAGAAAAATCATATCTATTAAAAGATACTTTTTATTTTACAATCAAACACCTATTTTTTAAAAAAATATTTGTGATGAAAAAAAATGCTTACTGACTTCTTAAAAGCTCATTCAAACTGGCACTTTAACATTTTCTTTAACTTTTATATAGTCTACAAATTTTTTATGTTTAAATAATTCTTTAATGATGATACTAAATACTTAACAAATTATAAATTAAGAATATTAAAAGTCTATCTATACCTTTTATCATTATATTATATTATAGTTTTTCTGGTAAATTATAGTTTAATTTTATATTTTGTCATTCAATGTTATTTAAAATTACAAATTATATTAATTAAATACATACAATTTTAATTTTTCAATCATTCACCTGATTATTAATGTTAACATAAAGCGTCATATAATTAAGTCCCAATGTCATATTAGTAAACATGTGAATAATAATAATAATAATAAATCATTTAAATAATTAGAAAGACATCTTTAGTAATTATTTAATATCATTTTCAATCAATTATAATTCGAGATTGCCAACTTCTTTTATGTAAATGTAGACTATAATATTTATTTTCTAATATAACAGTTGTATATACTCTGTTTATAGTTTTTAAATTAGCTAGAGTTACTGAAATATACAAGCATTTACTTAGTCTATCTTGTGTGTGTGTGTATATATATATATATCTGAAGTAAAAGAAAGAATGTTTTGTTCATATTATTACAGACATCTTAATTTGAAGGTCATTATAGTTAATTTTTAATTACGAAGCTCATTTGGAGGATTTTATAGGTACTACTTTAAATTATGTTTTGACTTGTCTAGATTTAGTAGAAATTTATTATTGAATAGTTGACACTAGGGATGACAATTGTACCCGAACCCGATGGATACTCGATAAAATTACCCGAATGGAGGCGGATATGGGGAGCAAATTTTTACCCGTACGGCGG
>JANZLX010000213.1:38348862-38365432 GCA_025531955.1 Erythroxylum orinocense
GGGTAGATGGTCACATGTGTAGTAGGTATTTGAAATGTACTATAAATAGAAGGTTTGATGTAAGAGAATGAATGAATAATATAAGAATAATTCTTATCTCCCAAATACTCTGAAATTTTAGTTTCGATTTTATAACAATTTGCATATTTTCCCTTCACATATTTTCTCCATTAATTACTCCAATAGGTAAGCGTAAGTTTCACTTTGAGCTACATATATATATTGGTCAAGTCAAAGATTGACTCTCCTTGGTTCTGAATGTAATTTAAGAATCCACTCTTAAAATAAAAGCATGCTTGCTATACTCTCATGTAATGCTTTTCAATATTTCGGTGTATAGTCTAGTCCTCTCGGGATCACATATAGGTCCCACCTCAGCTGTGCTTCTGCTTCACTTAGGCAGTAGTGTGTTTGATCAAGCAAGATCAGACTAAAACAATAAAGCGCTTATAAGTTTCACTTCTTCACCTCAACTCTGCCATAATATTTCTCCAAGCTTCCAACACAGAGAGAGTTAACCTTAGTCATCGTTTCTAAGTCTACCCTGGGATGGGATAGCAAGACAAAGCTGCCTGATTCCGCCCTGGTAATATTGACATCTGTATTCCATTGGCCAATGGAATTACAGTCATCGCCAGTGCCATTTGTATGCAGAAACTTGAGCTTCGTGAAACGTGGATGCCATCGGTGTTGGGACTATTTGCTGATCCTGATATCTTAATTTTAGTGGCTTTGGAGTTACTGCACCCCACAGTGCGACAGGAAACAGTTTGCTTTCAATGAAGTCATGTCCAAAAATTTTAGAATCTGGGAAGAGATCATTCTTCCTCGGGTTTCTAGCCGCCTTACTCTTTGGCCTTTTTAAACATATACCATCATTGTGCTTATTTTATGTAACGGCTTCTATTTCATTCCAGAAGCTCTACCATTTGTCAAGCACTAGCAGCTCATGCTAATAACCCTCTTGACCCTTCATATATGGGAGGACATAAGAAAACTCAGTTTTTACTTGGGGATTGCACAATTAGCTCAAAATTAAAGAGCTGTAAGCATAACGTTGGCAGCAGTTATTATCAATACCACCTCAGTCAAGGCCAGCCCCTCCAATCATCTAAATTCTATCCATCCCATCCCAGATTCATAAAAGTTGCAACATCGAACCTTGCATTTCTTTTCCTTTAGCCAAAAATCTTAAGCTCCCTTCTCTAAACCTAGCAACATGATTTGCACCAGATATGAAGGATAGGAAAAGGGCTGAATCCCCGATTCAATTGGGACATTTGGTAATTAAGGAAGGTGCTTTTTCAGTTTACTGTAATCAGAGGGCTTATGAAACTAAAAATGTTGGGACTTGTCTATTCTCATAGAAAACTTTTCTTCTTGTATTAAAAAGCGCAAATGTAAATTTTTTTCATCCTATGCATACGATTGGATATATGAATCTTGATAGTATATGCTACGGAATAACACAATAACATGACCAACAAAGAAGGCAACTTTGCTTTGCATTTTGGTCCAAAACCTGGCCAGCTGCAAATATTACGAGAATGCTGATTATGAATATGAATAGTTGTTGATATTTGTCTTCGCCAGCATATATCTAAGTCAAACTATATCTTTTCTTAAGGAAAACATAGAAATAACAGAAATTTACTTGCATTCCATCATTGCTCACTGAACTCCCTTTTTTCTTCTTCGAATTAGTTCCAATAGCCAAACAAATCGTGGCTTCACTTAATGTTCATGCATGCTACATGTAGAGACTTCCATAATCAATGCATCAACCATCACAAGAATCAATACCATGGGCATATTTATAGGCCCTTTCCTTCTAAGGGTAGGAGGAGTGGCAGCAACAAATGAAATGAATATAATCTTGCTTCAAATATTGTTTTTTCCAATAACGCATCATTTCTTAGCCTTGGAAAACCTGAGACATCGATACTTTTCACCACTTACAGTGATTTCAAGAGCTCCATCCTGAGCATCCTGATTTGAAGCAGTTCCCATCAACACGCTTTTCTCTTTCTCAAGATTCTCTTTCTCCATCTTCAGCCTAGCTTCCTGGCGAGCAATCTCGGCCTAAGAAACACAAAAGTGGAAGGTCATGGATAGGAAACTAAGGAAGCTGGCTGACAAGATCATAACCAGGAAAGAAGCATTAAATTGTTTAGCTCAGCTTGTTTTAACAGGGGATGATGAGATGCAAGCAAGGCATGAGGGGGAAGGGAAGACAAATGCTTAGAATGAGGTTAAGACTGAAGAAATGGAAACCAGAAGTGTGGTTTTGTTTGATGTTTGCTAAAACATTGCTCTGCGTAAGATTATGAGAAATCAAAAATTACTCTTCATAAGATTATTCAGCAAAAGCAAATTTTATAACAGGAAGCGGTAAGAAAAATTCTCTCAACTTTGTGCATAGCAACATTTCAAAACGGGGAGCCTAAAATCACGAGGCATAATCAATTACAAATTATAAAACAAAAAGCTGATAGGGAACTTCTTCTTCTGCTTATGCTGAATAATTAATTTATTTTGATTTTTAAGAAAAAGAAGGGACCTCGCGACGAGAGAGCTCAGCCTTCCAAGCAGCTTCACGCTCCGCGACTTCGCGTTCACGCTCTTCGATGTAACTCTGCATCTCTCTCTCTTTCATTAGCCTGTCTTGTATATCCGCATCCAACGCCTCCTTCAGCTCCTCCACGAACTTGTCTACTACTGATTTTATTCGGAGTGACATTTTCTTTAACTAGACTACTACTACTACTACTTCTTGTTCTTCTAATAAAGCTACTTTGTTTTTCTCTTAACCAAAGATGATCAGAAAGAAAGCTATTCCTTGTATTTGTAAATTAGGGCAAGTACTGTTACTTGTATTACCAAATCAAAGTTCAATCAACTAGCACTTGTCTTTCCCTATACGAATAAAAACAGACATACAAAGAAAAGAGAATTAACCGCTCGATGCATTCGAACTCTTCTTCTTCTTCTTCCTATTCTTCGTGCGCTGGAGCAAGTAAACTTAACGGAGAGGGAAAATGAAATAGACAGACGAAAGCTGGTGGATGCAAATATATTTATTAAACTTGGGCTTTGAGTTTCCTGTTTGGGCCCCAATGTCTCAATTCATTTATTTTTAAAACTAAAAGGAACAAATTATAAGTTAGTTATATTTATATTTATGGAGAACAACGAAAAAGAATAGAATGAAAGGCATTTCATCAAAATCCAAAAGCATTTCTACTGTTCTTAAGAAGGCTTCTCTTTCATCTCTTTCACCTGACATCAATGCCAATGCATCGTCTTCTTGCTCTTTGGTTGAAGAATTCACTAAATATTGCTATGAGAGGGACCTCCCTAGAGCCATGCGCGCCTTGGACTCCATGCAAGCTCTTGGCGTCTCAGCTGACTCTGTTAGCTATTGTCAGCTTATCAAGTGTTGCTTGGACCGTCGCTCCATTGACTGCGGCAAACGCATCCACTCCCATATTCTCTCCTTTTCCTACCTCCCCCAAACCTTTCTTCTCAACACTCTACTCAATATATATGTTAAACTTAAACTTTTGGACGATGCCCGCGATCTGTTCGATCAAATGCCCCAGAAGAATGTCGTCTCTTGGACTACCATGATTTCTGCTTATTCTTCGTCCACCCTCACTCACTTCAAGGCCTTGCATTTGCTCCTTCTCATGCTACGAGATGGTGTCCGCCCCAATATGTTCACTTTTTCCTCCGTTTTGAGAGCTTGTCACAGCTTGTCTAATCTTAGGCAGCTCCACTCTGCCATTATTAAGGTTGGATTTGACTCTGATGTCTTTGTTAGGAGCGCTCTCATCGACATCTATTCCAAATGGGGCGACTTGCAAAATGCCCTTGCCGTCTTCTCGGAAATGCCCACCCAGGATTTAGTTGTTTGGAACTCAATCATCGCCGCTTTTGCCCAAAACAGTGATGGAGATGGAGCTTTTAACTTGTTTAAGAAAATGAAGCAATCTGGCTTTTTTGCGGATCAGGCCACCCTTACCAGCATCTTGAGAGCCTGCACCGGGTTAGCCCTGTTGGAACTGGGGAGACAAATACATGTCCATGTTCTCAAGTATGATCGAGATTTAATACTGAACAATGCTCTCCTAGATATGTATTGCAAGTGTGGTAGTTTGGAAGATGCTAACTCTGTTTTCAATCGAATGTCAGAAAAGGATGTGATCTCTTGGAGCACCATGATTGCCGGCTTGGCTCAAAATGGGTACAGCCGGGAGGCGCTCAAATTGTTCGAGTCCATGAAAGTCTCGGGAATAAAACCAAACTACATAACCATAGTGGGAGTTTTATTTGCGTGCAGTCATGCAGGGCTTGTGAAAGATGGATGGTACTATTTTCGGTCAATGAAGGAGCTATTTGGGATTGATCCTGGACGTGAACACTATGGTTGCATGATTGATCTTCTTGGAAGAGCGGGGAAGCTTGATGAAGCAGTTGGGTTGATCGGTGAAATGGGATGCGAAGCAGATGCCGTGACGTGGAGAACATTGCTCGCCGGATGCAAGGTTCATCGGAATGTAGATCTGGCTATACATGCTGCCAAGGAGGTTCTGAGGCTGGATGCTCAGGATGCTGGAACCTACGTACTTTTATCAAATATTTATGCAAATACTCGAAGGTGGAATGATGTTGCAGAAACAAGGAGGATGATGAAGGACAGAGGAATTAGGAAAGAGCCAGGATGTAGCTGGATTGAAATTGATAAACAGATTCATGCTTTCATTTTAGGAGATAGCTCGCATCCACAAATGAACGACATCAACATGCAACTCAAACATTTGATCGAGCGACTGTCTGGAGCTGGTTATGTTGCTGATACAAATTTTGTGTTGCAAGATTTGGAGGGGGAGCAAAGGGAAGACTCACTGCAATACCACAGTGAGAAACTGGCTCTCGTCTTTGGTCTGATGAAATTGTCCAGGGGGCAGACTATTAGGATAAGGAAAAATCTGAGGATATGTGGAGATTGCCATCTCTTTGCCAAACTTGTAACCAAGGTGGATTGTCGTATTGTTGTCATCAGAGATCCTATTAGATACCATCATTTCAGTGATGGAGTTTGCTCTTGTGGTGATTATTGGTGACATAATACAGGTTCTTTGTTAACCAGGTAAAGTGCAGATGCCAACATGTACCAACACATTAATTCTTATAGAAGCAACTTGTTCATAATTTTGTCTGGAATAACAACTTATGTTTTCAAAAGTTGTTATAGCGTAAACATTTTAGATGCATGCTAACTGTACTTTTGAAATGGCTTATATCATATGCCTAATACTTATAAACGCAGCACAAATGCACAATGATATGCAAAGCTTATTATTATGTCAAAACCTAAGGGAACTACTCGAGAATGCGTGCCCTTCTAACCTCCTTCAACAAGTAACCAAAGGTTAGGGTTCCTCACTTCCTCAACTTACATTTATTGTTCATATGAAAAGAAAAGAAGAGCCTTTTTCTATAAACCAAGCATATATTTCGATATCGAGTAAAACACGCTTCTTTCTCATTAATAATCTAGACATTCCGCCAAATGTGTCGGCCACATTGGCAAGCTTTACGCACCCCCGTGCCCTAAAGTGCCTCATCTAGCAAGTACTGTACAAAGTTAAGCACAAACTCTTCCATCTTATAAAAAAGTGTGAAAGTGTTGCTTGCTTTTTCTCCCAGTAGACACCAAAAGAAGAAGATGCATTTCATCTCGGGTTTGCTGAAACGTCCCCACAAGTTGAACTAGGGCTTCCCAGATTGGCCTTTTTGTCAAAATTTCCCAGCACCTTGAACAATGTGTCCATTTACAAAACAAAGCCAGCTTCATTTCACCAGCAAAAAAGATGCCGACTTTCACCTAGCCTCACACACAGCAGAAAGTGGAGCGAAGGAATTACATCTTCCATCTACAAATCAGTAGGCCTTGTTACTTAGATGTGTGTTCTTCCAGCTATAGCTCTCTTTTTCATTTTATCCTTCCCAGCCTACGGGATCACTGCCAGCAACCAAGGATGGAAGTCTGCCACTGCAACATATACTAGAGATACAGACAACTCAATCACCATAGGTAATTGTAATACCAGCTAGTCTTAGTTATCCATTCTCAACTCATTATGTTTCTTTGCAAGTATTCAAATACGATCGTGTAATATCTCAGAAGGGGCTTGTGGGTACGGGGACCTTCACAAGACTACCTATGGAAGGCATAGTGCTGGCCTGAGTAGCATGTTATTCAACAAGGGCAGTACCTGTGGGGCTTGCTTTGAGGTCAGATGCGTAGACCACATCTTATGGTGCTTGCAGGGAAGCCCTTCCGTTGTGCTCACAGCAACAGATTTCTGTCCTCCCAACTATGGGCTTTCAGCAGATTATGGTGGGTGGTGCAATTTCCCAAAGGAACATTTTGAGATGTCAGAGGCAGCATTTGGTGAAATTGCAGAGAGGAAAGGAGATAATGTACCAATACAATACAGGAGGTATGTGGAATCTATTGACTAATGTCATTGCAAATAGGAAATTTTTAGTCTCATGTGGATTGGTATTAGTAATGGTTGTGCTTTTATGTAGGGTGAAATGTGAGAGACGAGGGGGATTGAGATTCACGGTGAGTGGGAGTTCTCGTTTTTATCAAGTCCTCATAACTAACGTAGGGTTGGATGGGGAACTTGTTGCCGTAAAAGTAAAGGGATCGAAAACAGGATGGATACCTATGGCAAGAAATTGGGGACAAAACTGGCAAGCCAATGTCAACCTTATAGGACAGCCTCTGTCTTTTGAGGTCACCAGCAGCAGTGGAAGAACACTCACGTCTTACAATGTCGCGCCATTAAACTGGCAATTTGGTCAAACATTTGAAGGCAAGCAGTTCTAGTATGGTATATCAGAGTAACTTACTTTCAATTCAAATGACCATTCAACAGATCAAAGAAAGGTCGATGGGGAAGTGCTGTAATGCATATCAAATGTTCACCGTAATCTGGAATAGAAGTTTTGCGTTTCTGGTGGAAAAGCGTGTGTATTGAAATCCACTTATAGCCAGTTATACCACTGCTCCTGTCCAATATCTTAAAACACCTAGTTTCAGACGGCAATTATAAAAAAAATCAACTGATGTTGGACAATTTCTGTCAAAGAGAAGACCGTCACCAGTAACTGCGTTAACCAACAAAAATAGTCACTCCTACTGCAAAGGACATTCAACATAGTGGCATTGATTTGGTCTGCGACAAATTTGGCTCCAATGCCAATGTAACCCAAAATATTGTCTCAAGCAAAATATTCATAAGGAGTCGTAATCATAACATTAAACACCATAGGAATTCTACCCAGGAATGTCTCACTAGTGTAAGGATTAGGTGCACCAGAAGGTCTAAATGAAGTCTAATCATCTGTAGAACATACTTAAATAGTACCACTTCATCCTGTCTTTGAGCCAATTTCTTGGAACCTGTTCTCAAACATGGAGTATAGATTTTGTGTTGGCAGGTTAATCAAATACGCCTTTGCTTTCTTAGAACATATTATAGGGCGTTTAGGTTCTGGATTCTCTCATTAAGCATCAAGTTCAATAATAAAAATCCTAGTGATGGGTTTGGAAATATAAGAAATCAAGGTTGGACCAACAAAATGTACGGAAATCGTGGTGAGAGTGCAATAAGATAGTTACGTAACTTATTTTGTATGATTTCGTAAAAGTTAAAATCTCTTAAATTCTATAAAATGATTTAAGACATAAATCATAATAAAATATTAATCTTAACTTGTGTTTTATTTAGAAGCTTGACTATTTTTTTGTTGTTTCTCTCGAACCTTTTTTTTTAAATTGGCTCATATCAACTACCATAGTCATAAAAGTACCTTGGCCTTATCCATAAAACGTATTGAGAAAACTCTACAACTAATGCAGAGAGAGTTAGGTAAGGAGTGTTAACTTCCTTAGAGTTTAAATCTATTTACAATAAGTTTAAATATTTTACTAATTTACTTGAGATTAAATTTTAATTTTAATTAAACTTTAATTAAAATTACAAATAATTCTAATTCAATACCAATTACGTTCAAACATGATTCAATATCTCATATTGATTATCGTTTATTAAATATCTCATATTTAATCATAAAGTTTCTCAAACTTTACAATCAAGTATAATTTTATTAAAACATATTTTTTCTCTTTAACTCGTTCTTTGTATGTTAGGTTATTAAATATGAAGGCAATGGATATAAATTCTAACCTTAAATTATATTTAGGATTATATAAATTAAACTCATTTAATTTATCTGTAATTCTCTAGTTAAACAATTTATATTTATATATCAAAATTGACGTCTAATAACACATTATGATGACCCAACTATTTATGAATATCAAAGTAGTTTTGATTAGCCCTTTCGTATATGATTTTTTTATATAATTCAATCATTTTATCATGCAGTATTCTGATTATACACAAAGCATATAATTAATATATATTCTATTTGAGTCTAATCATATTAGTTCTCCAATATTAGTAATTGATTTGATTAATAATATTTGAAAACTATTTTCAAAGTATCATTTCACCTTGGTTAAGGATTTCCTGAATAAATATTAATCGAGAACAAAAGAACATTCTCTTCAATCACTTCAGGGTGATGAATCCTATATTAATCACTTAACTACTCCCACATATTTATATCCAATGACTACCGATTGAGCTATCCTTGACTATAATAAGTTATAAGAAATATCAAAACATAACAATCCCTATATGAGATAACTTTAGAGATCTCAAGTCAAAGGAAAATTTATACAATCATTGTAATGAGAATTTTCATAGACATAAAAGTTGTGTTCCAAATGAATTTATCATGTGAGGTCACTTTAGTGAATTTGTTATCTAACAAGCATCCACACATTTGTTTAAATATCTTTATACTTTAGTCTATGAGATTGACTACTTCTTTCAGAAGAAAGACGTAATGTGTGCTAGTTTTTTTACACTATGTTAATGTCCAATCTCAATAGAATAATGACTAGGAACAATTTAGGGATAATATATAAATTCAATATGAATCTCATAATTATGATCTCATCATAAATTCATTTGCAATTTATATTTATCCCGTGGACTTTATCATATACTTCTAAATATATATAAGATTAAAAATGTTTTAAATTATTTTATCACTAAACTACAACCAATCGATTCGTTGTAGGGCATAAACCATAATCTATCACTTGCACTAAGCCAATTATTTAAGCATCTTATACCATGTCATCATATGACGATCATGTTACTATTGGGACAGTGGTTTAGTAAGAGAATTCTAGAAGATTTTCTATAATGAGCACTTGCTTAAATCTTATAATTTTTATCTTAATTATCATTATAATTAAAAGAAACTGTATAAATACATTTGGATTGTTTATGAGACCTTAGCTCCTTTTGCATGTCTAAAGGCTCTAATATTCTATAGTACATTACTATTTGAACAATGCAAGGAACTATACTAAGTCCATTAAAGAACTTCTCATCCAAACAATCATTTCTATCAAATGAAAAAAGTATTTTGGCTATAGTAGTAGCAATTAATGCTACATTGTAACCTTTCAAATCTCAAAATAATAGGATTTACTTTTAAAGTTAGTATCCTTATAACCTTGAACTCTAATATCAACTTATATATAGAATAATGGATATTTTTAATACTTTAAAACTATCAAATATCTCAAATAGTAAACACTTTTAGTACATTATCTACGTATTTGGAGTAAAATAGGTAAGCAACTTCCAATATATCTCTATAGATCTCATTCTCATAATTAAGTTGTTACCTTTCATATCCAACAAGAGTTGTCATTGGACAATTATATTTCAATAATTGAAAATTAGAATTGTTGTTCTCTATGAGCAATATGTCTCATTAACAAAATTTTCTCTTATGAGATTTCTAATGCCCATCCATCATTCACCAAGAATGCATAACTAAGTTCTAAAGGTAATATAAATGTTATAGGAAAGTGAGGCAACTTTCCAAGAGAGATGCAATCCATATAAATAAGCACTTCAACCATATTCCATTTCTTTTTCTTACTAAGAAATTGTTGGTAATTTTTGTAAGTATATACTCATCACTTTTATTTGATAAGTACCTAGTAACTTCATTTCACATTATTTTTAACTTCTACCAATCGTTTTCTAAGAGCATATAACTCAACTTTAAAGATGATGTATCCACTCTAAGAGCAACTTATGAATTGAGGCAATAATCGTATGTAATGATGTAGCCTATCTAAACTATAGAAGCATTTAGCTATCATATTTTTAACACTTTTCCATACCCACAAGTTATGAGTTATTTTTTTGGGTATCTTTTAATAGATTTCTCCCATATGATTCCCAACTTCGACTAATAATGCATAACTCAACTTTAAATATAATACTACAACTCTATAGAAATAAGAGAATTGAAACTCTATAATAAGGCAACTCTTTAAGAGAATGATGAAACTTATAAAGAATGCAAACTACTTCCTAACCATATTCCAACACTTCTCTATACTAAGAGATTGATTTCAATTTTTATGGGCATATAAACACTTCTCTTATAACAAGTTCATAGTTTCTTCATTATACATTATTTCTAACTTCCACCACTCACTCACTAATAACATACAATGACTTTAAAAATAGTACAACCATTCTAGGAGAGTAAAACAATTGAGTCTATAAAGTGATACAACTGCTTGTATAAAGGGATGAAACCCATATGAAACATAAAAGCACATGCTCGTCATATTTTAATACTTGTTTATACCGTCATGTTGCGACTAATTTTTCTTGGCATCTTCCAACATTTCTCACCTTATGAGTAGGGAATAATTTTCTCTCGTATGATTCCATACTCTCACCAATCACCCACTTATAACACACGATTTATCTCTAAATATAATGGAACTCCTCTAAGGAAGTGAGCAAGAAATTGTTAGCAATTTTTGTGATGCAAACCATTTGGAATATAAAACACTTCTTAATCACATTTCAACAATTATTCTACACCAAAAAATTATTAGTAGTTTTTATAGGCCTATTACAACTTAAGTTTAGTGACTTACCAAGAATACACAACTCAACTTCAAAGGTGATGCAACTGTTATAGGACAGTGAGACAATTGCTTTTGTAAAGTGACGCAACTAACATTTAAGTACATGCTCATCATGTTCTAACACTTCTTCCATACACATAAACTATAGGTAATTTTAATTATCACTTTAACATTTTGTTCCCTAAAAGTAGCCATTAATTTTCTCATATGTAATCCTTAACTCCCATTAAACACTCACCAAAAACACACTTCTCAACTCCAAAGGTGATGTAACTATATTAAAGTGATGGGGCAACTAAGCGTTTACAATGAGGCGACTACTCTAAGAAAATGATGTGACCTATCTAAAACAAAAAAGAATTTCCTAATTATATTTCAACACTTCTTTATATGAAGTAGTTATTGGTGATTTATATAGGCCTACTGCAATGTTTCTTTGTCCACAAATACCAAGTTACTTTATCCTACATGATTCTTAATTTTTTTATTAATGACTCTCTAAGAACACACAACTCAATTTAAAATGTGATGCAACTGCTCTATAAGAGTGAGGGAATTGAGTCTTAGAAGTGAGTCAACTGCTTATATGGAGTGACAACCCATTTAGAACATAAAAGCATATACCCATCGTATTTCATCACTTCTCCATACCTATAACTTATGGGTAATTTTTCTGGTTTCTAAATTTTTACACCATGTACGTAGCTAACAATTTTCTCCGACACATTTCTCAATTCCCACCAATTAGTCACCAAAAAGACACAACTCATATTTAAAGGTGATGGAACCACTTTGGGGAAGTGATTCAACTACTCTATAAAAGAAATGTAACTCATTCGGAATGCAAAAGCACTTCCCAACCATATTTTAACACTTTTACACTCCAAAAGGTTATTGGTGACCTTTTTTGGGCCTTGCAATACTTCTTTTCTTATAAATATTAAGTAACGTCATTTTATATGATTCAAAACTTCAACTAATCACTTAATAAGAACACACAATTCAATTATAAAGGTGAAGTAACTGCTTTAGGAAAGTAAGGCAACTAAGCCTTTAAAGTGAGACAACTACTTATATGGAGTGTTATAACCCATTCTAAATACAAAATCATATACCCATATATTTTAACACTTCTTCATATCCCTAAGTTTTAGATAATATTTGTGGGTATCTTCTAACACGTCCCCTCTTATAAGTAATTAATAATTTTCTTCAACAAAATTTTTAGCTTCCACTAATAACTCATTAAGGACATACAATTTAACTTCAAAGTTAATCTAATTAATTTATGAAAATAAGATAATTGAGCCTCTAAAGTAAGATAAATGGGTTTTAAAAGGAGGTAACCGCTCTAGGAGAGCGATGTAACCTATCTAGAAAGTAGAAACACTTCTTAAGCATATTTAATACCTTTTCACACTAAGAAGTTATTAATGACTTTTGTTAACCATTTGCACACTTCTCTTCTCAAAAGTAACAAGTAACTTCATTCCACCTAAGTCCCATTTTCCACTAAGAACGCACAATTCATCTCTAGTAATGTAACTACTTTATGAGAGTATTGAAACTAGCCCTTTGAAATGAGGCAACTACTTATATATAGTGATGCTACCCATCTAAAACACATAAGTCTATACCACCATATTCCAACACTTCTCCTTATCCATATATTATAGGTAATTTTTATGGGCGTTTTGCTGTATTTCTTCATCTTATATTAGTTACTCATTAAGGCCACACGATTCAATTCTAAAGGCGATGCAACTATTATACCAAAGTGAGGTAATTGCTTCAAGATACTAACATAACCTATTTGGAATGGAGAAACAGTTCCCCATATTCCAACACTTCTTTACACTAAGAAGTTGTTGGTAATTTTTATGGACCTATTGCTACAATTCTATTACCATCAGTACAAAGTAACTTATCTATATGATTCCCAACTTCCACCAGTCATTCTCTAAGTATACACAGCTCAACTCCACAAAAGTGATGCGATTATTGTGATAGAGTAAAATAATTGAGCCTTTAAAATGAGGCAAATGGTTTAATAGATTAATGTAACCCACCTAAAATATTAGAGGCATATGTACACCATATCCCAATACTCCTTCATACCCACAAGTCATCTTATATCATAGTTTTAGGTGCTAGTTATATATCTTATTTATTTTACAAAATATTACAAGTTTACTACCAAGTTTTTACTATTAAAATGTACTTTATGATAATTATCTTTATTGACTAATGGTCAGGTGTTATTTTCATTTCTTAAACAAAAGTTTTTTAATAAAGTTGAAGATATTTATGAGAAATATGAAGGAATAGTTAAATTCCTTTAACCTTATGTAATTAAAATGAATATGAACTTTGAATAAAAATAAGTTGTGCTGAGTTACGTTGCAGTTTCTTATTCATAGTAATTTTAAATATGAAAAATCTAGCTTTGGAGTTAATTTTATGTGATTCGAGTGAAAGAGAGATAATGAAAGAGAAGCCTTTGATGAGTATAAGAATATTAAAGTCTTCTAATAAAAATTATTTTTATTAAAAAAGGGTCAATCTACTATTAAGTGGTCTAATAGTCCTCTTGATAAAATTATGAGACTCTATTTCTAATTTTACTTTAATTGTTCCTTATTACCTATAATTCGGTAATTATATCATGTTTTATTTTTAAAAATGCTTTAATTATATATATTTTAGAAATTTCCTCTAGAATTTTAGTAGTTAGAAATAAAATGCAAAATTAGATAAAAGAAGGAAGTCTTATGCTTGATAAAGGAAATGGGGAATTGGGCACTTGAGGTGGAAAATAAAATACATAAGGCTCTTTGGAAAACTTGACTTTTATAAGTATAATGATATTAAATTAAAAATTGAAGGGTCAAACAACTAAACGGCGATGGAGACAAGGAATTACCAATAAAAACACGTATATGGCAAACTTTAAAATTAAAGATATAGCTAAACAATAAATGTGAAGTGCTTATATTGATTACCAAGAAAGAGTTGGACTAAGAAGGAAAATAGTACCTTAGAGAAACTATTCAACAAGTTTACATCATATAAGATGTTAGTAATAGTTTTGTGTTGATTGATAGTAGTCCCTAAATCTAACTTTGCAATCTATAATTCTTAAATGACTATACTTGTTTACAAGGAGCAGTGATAAGAGTATATATGACAATGAAAGTGTAGTTCTTGTCTTATTTAAACTATGAAAGGTATTTAATCTTTATATACATATTGTCGATATATAAGATAAGATATAAGTAACTCATATAATATATAACAACTAAGAATAATATCCTATTATATGGCGTATAGATATCACTAAACATAAGATAATATAATTAGAATTATATGAAAATGTGTTATCAGTCTCCCTCAAGCTGACGAGTACTTGAATTTGTGAGTTTGCCTTAAAATTAGTACAAATGAAGCCAAAGCTTTATTCATGACATTCACAATTCAATTAGAAGAACAAATTTGTTTTATGAAGATAGCTTTTTCTCGTAACCATTTCTTTGAAAAATAGATGTAAATCCTAATATGCTTCTTACGAGTATGAGAAATTGGATACGCAACAAGAAAGGTAGCCCCAAGATTGTAATACCAAAGAAAGATTTAGTGTGACACAATCATATTTCATATGTAATCCAATATATTTTAATAGCAATGAGAGCAATACTCATATAATTAGCTTCAATGTTAGACCTGTCAACTCTGTGTTATTTCGTAGCACTATAGGACATGATATTAGGACCAAAAAATACAATAGCCAAATATAAAACGATAATCACTAGGACAACTAACCTAGTTAGTATCATAGTAGGCTATATGGTAAGTGAGATGACTTTGGTGAAGTAAGTGCCATGGGAGGGAATGAATCCAGGATATCATAAAATCTATTCAACTGTGGTGAATGAATATCAATTCTGCAATGTAAAGACTTTATTATTTATGAATTAGATGTCAGGACGAGTAAATACTACATTAAGTATGACTAGTAAGAGGACAACCATGATTTGCAATGAGAGGGATTATGGGACTAATGGGTGTGTTGATAAGTTTGAAGTTGCCAATGTATGAAAAAAAAAAAGATCCTTAATGTATTAGGTTTAGGTGACTATAAGGCCAATTGGTATGGATGTGGCTTTAATGTTGAGGAAGTAGAGAATGTGTCCTTCCTTAATGGAGAAAGCAATGTTAACTTCATGAATAATGGATATAATGAAGGTGGGTGAAAAACAAGTAACAAAGATATCATTTACGTTAAATGAAAAGAAAAATTGTATTAGATGATGTGGAGTGAATGAAGAAATATGTGTCATATTTTAAGGAAGTAAAATTAAGTTCCCGAAATTTCTAACTCAAACATTAAAACCAAATATGAGAAGCTTGTTTGGGACCATAAAGAGCTTTTTTCAAATGACAAACATAATGAGAATGGGGGGGATCTATAAACCCACGAGGTTGAGACATAAAAACTAGTGCTTATAGATTATTATGAAGAAATGCATTATTGAAATCAAATTGATAGATAATCAATTTTTATAAAGAGAAAGAGTGTGAATAATGCAAATAGTGGTAGATTTGGGAACAAGATTAAAGGTATTAGTGTAATAAATAATTGGAGCCTAACGATATCCTTTGATCACAGGGTAAGCTTTATAACACTAAAAAAAACCATCAAGATTCTATTTTATCCGAAAAATCCATTTGCAACATACATCATCAACATTTGATAATGGAGGAACAAAAGTCTAAGTTTGATTACAATGAACAAAATTGAAATCATTAAGCATAATTTGGCGCCAATGGAGAAACTTATTAGCATAAATGAAGGAAATAATAGAAGGTCTGTAAGGGATGTGAATTATGGTAGAATAAGTGATTTGGTTAGAAAAATTTTAAGGAATGCATGTGATCATATGTATGAGTGATCATGGGATGTGAAGATGGTAATACTAGTGCATAAGTATAATAGGGCAAATGGGCTTAAAGAAGGACCTGAAGGAATGGATGGAGAAAGCAAATTTAAAGGCACAAATAATGGTATATTATAAAAAGAAGAGGGAGAGAGAATGGTGAGGAAGAATTTGCTATAGAGAAAGTCAACAAATATGAGGAGAGATGTATAGTCTACAAGTATGAGGATCAAAGCATTGGTATGATTTATATTAATAGAAATAGCCAAGGGAGATGCATTGTAATATCCCGCCCCCGATGGGAAGGGTAAAATAATAATTTGGAAATGGGCTGAGAGTGTTTCGTATTGTGTTGACATATTTATGCATATCATTGCACGTGTATAGTGGAATTTGCACATGAGAATGACTGTACATGCATTCATGACATTTCCCGGTATATGTGCTTAAATGGGATTTTTGTGAAAAATATATGGTTGTCGTGCTTGAAAATTTATTCGGAGTGGATGGGTTT
>JANZLX010000213.1:38369511-38384038 GCA_025531955.1 Erythroxylum orinocense
TATGAACTATCAAGATATTGGAAGTTTTGAAACACATCAATCAATATTTATCATATTATGAATTCTGAATTTTTTTTCTTAATTCTAAATTTTATAATATATATATATATATATATGTCGTGTCCGTTTCCACCAAATTTTAGAAGTTGGTGTGTCCCCATGTCCGTGTCCGTTTCTATGCTTCTTAGATTCTTAAGAATCTCTTTTGTGGTTCTGTTAGAATTCTAGATATGCACCACCTGTGCATCTATTTCACCAAAATATAAAATTATGGTTCTATATTCTTCTTTTCTTCTTGCGTGAGGTTTGTGTTCTGCTGAAGAAGTCATATATATATATGTTCATTTTAAACAGTTGAATTTACTATGTTAATCCTGGAAGTATGGAAGTAGGAAATCATAAACGGAATGCTATCATTATTTTCTTAATATTTTAAATGTTTTTAGTATCTTATACAGCGTGCAGACATAACTTTGCAGGAACAATTAACTAATTTAACTACTGTTTCTCTTTTTGTGTGTTTCTCTAAAGAAACTCCTCCCATCCCATTTCACACCCTTGGCCACCAACTTCCAACAAATCATTCTGGAAGAATGATATCTAATACATTACACTATTTGGCACAGGTTTCTTCATGCTGTCAAGCAATTTCTCTGCCTCTCATTACTAAAGAATAGTGCATTGTCAGTTATGGCCGTTTTCCAGCTTCAGTGTTCTATTTTCATGATCTTGCTATCAAAGTTCAGATCAGGTTTGAAGGCAGAAATTGGAATATTCTTTCCAATGCTTGTCCTCCGTGTGCTTGAGAATGTTAACCAGCCTAGTTTCTTGCAAAAGATGACTGTCCTAAATCTTTTGGAGAAGATTTTGCAGGACCCGCAAATTATTGTTGACGTGTTTGTGAACTATGACTGTGATGTGGATGCATCAAACATTTATGAAAGGTATAATATTTTCCATTTTATATTTATTGATTTGAGCGTTTTTTTTTCTATAAGTTGTATAAATTTATGTTCAATGATATTGAAGTTCTTGCATTGACTATGTGAACAACTTTAAATACAGTGTGCTTGACATTCAGTTCATCTTTAGCAACTCAAGAAAGCTGTTTCTTTTTTTCTTCTTTCAATATTAAACATGGAAAAAGCCTTGTTCTTTCTAACTGATTGATTTAGCTTTTACGTACTTTCTCACATCCTCATGAGGGCTTCGAAATACAGTTATGAGAGGCAAGAGCTGCTTAACTATTGTGATGTTAAGGTCAAAAGTATGATACTGCAAAATAAGGAGAAACAAAATGATGTAGAGTTTTTGCGATTTGAATTCTTGTTCTATCAATATTATCTGCCGGTCTAAGTTGAAAATAAAATTGAACTCATCCATTCCAGAGAACTAAGTTGGACTTGGGATGCATAAATGTTCTAGCATACTATTGAAGAAACTGAAAATCTCACTGGAGGAAATTGGGAAAAAAAAAGAAAAGAAATGGTTTTTTAATTTGGTGGTGAAAATGATGCTCTTTAAACTTGTTGGGAATTCTCATATGCTAATGAGAGCAAGTTAATTTCTGGTGAAAAATAATAAATGTTGATGAAATCTGGTTTAAGGCTTAGTTGCTTTGGTTATTTATAAAATAAAAATGTTACTTGTTTTGAACTTGCGATGAATGATATTTCTGGTTGGAACTAGGAAAAAAAATGCCGAGGATTATTATTTGGACTTCAGGTATAAAAATATTTGATCACCTTGTATCTTGATAACTTAAATCTTGAACTTGTAATGCCAAATTGAGGTCATATTAGATCAATTCCTTTATGGGTTGAACCTGGGAGCACAAGAGGCAAAATGGTGGGGAGTTTATCTTTTTGTTAGCTTTTCATTGTTTTAAGTTCATTTGGAACGAAACGGACTTATAATTCCATCAGATATTTGCAGGATTGTCAATGGCCTTCTGAAAACTGCTCTTGGACCCACTCCTGGTTCAACCACATCTTTGTCTTTGGCTCAGGATGTAACTTTTCGACATGAATCTGTCAAATGCTTGGTTAGTATCATAAAGTCAATGGGTGCCTGGATGGACCAGCAGCTGAGAGTTGGTGAATCCGATTCGCCTAAGAACTCAGAGAATGATGCCTTGATCGAGAATCAGTCATCACCCATTGGAGAAGACGGAATTGTCCCTGACTATGATTTACATGCAGAAGTGAATTCTGAAATATCAGATGCTGCTACTGTTGAGCAACGCCGGGCTTACAAAATTGAATTACAGGTTGAGTGTTACTTCATTTGTGTAACAAGCCTTCAATTGTGAGATACATGTTGTGAGTAACCTGTTATAGGTTTTGTTTCAGATTATATGACAATAGGTCATCTTATTTTGGCCGGAGATATCATATTTTGCTATTTGTGTCCATTCTATTCAATTTTTTCTCCTAGTTCATTCTTTTGCCCATGTTTTTCAGCTTTAACTTCTTTTGTCTCATGTGAGAAGTTTACTGGTTTTTATGCAGAAAGGCATCTCCTTATTCAACAGGAAACCTTCCAAAGGCATTGAGTTTCTGATAAGCACCAAAAAAGTTGGCCATTCCCCAGAAGAAGTTGCTATATTCCTTAAAAACGCAGTTGGCTTGAATGAAACCATGATTGGTGACTACTTAGGTGAAAGAGATGATTTTTGTTTGAAGGTTATGCATGCTTATGTCGACTCATTTAATTTTAAAGGAATGGATTTTGGTGAAGCAATAAGGTTTTTCATACGTGGGTTTAGATTACCTGGAGAGGCACAGAAGATTGACCGAATCATGGAAAAGTTTGCTGAGCGCTATTGTAAATGCAATCCCAATTCATTTACTAGTGCGGACACTGCTTATGTTCTCGCTTACTCTGTGATAATGCTGAATACAGATGCTCACAACAGCATGGTGAAAGATAAGGTTTGTTTGCAAAAATTTCTTTGTGTTTCCTTGCCCTGCACCCCTCAAACGGATAAACGGAAGAAAGGAAAAAAAGAAATAGAACCTGAAACATCACAGAAGGTTGAAATGAACAAGAAAGATTGTCTTAATCCAGGAACAACTCTCTGTTAATAATTTCAGTGTTGAATCCATAATGTGGGGTGATATATCATAATTTCAACTTATGCACTAACTTTATGTCGTCCATGGATGTTGTCCAGATGTCTAAGGCTGATTTCATAAGGAACAACCGGGGAATAGATGATGGCAAGGATTTGCCTGAGGAGTATCTAGGTGCCCTTTATGATCAAATTGTCAAAAATGAAATTAAGATGAGTGCTGTTTCTTCTGTTCCTCAAAGCAAACAGGTAAACAGCTTGAACAGACTATTAGGTTTGGACGGGATACTGAATTTGGTCACTGGGAAGCAGACTGAAGAAAAGCCATTGGGTGCAAATGGACTCCTTATAAAGCATATCCAAGAGCAGTTTAAGGCTAAGTCGGGGAAATCTGAGTATGTATTTCCTTACAAAATCACTGATTTGCTTTAGATATTTTGGGAAGATCTATTGTATGGGTCATCTTAAAATAGAGTGTGCTTTATTATTTACCTTGTTTTAAAGAAACACTTATTGATTTCCTTAGAATTCCCCCCTTCTGTCTTTAATAGTGAAGCTGAAGTAATTGCCAAATATTGGTATTGCAGGTCAACATATCATGTTGTTACCGATGCAGCAATCTTGAGGTTCATGCTTGAGGTCTGCTGGGGTCCTATGTTAGCTGCCTTTAGTGTAACTCTTGACCAGAGTGATGACAAGCTTGCTACATCTCAATGCTTACATGGCTTTCGATATGCGGTGCATCTAACCTCTGTAATGGGTATGCAGACCCAGAGAGATGCATTTGTGACATCTATCGCGAAGTTTACTAATCTTCACTGTGCTGCAGATATGAAGCAAAAAAATGTTGATGCCGTGAAGGTTAGTGCTCACTGCGTACAGATTCATGGAAATAAATGTAGTTGGTTTCCTTCATCGTTATAGATCCCCCAAGGAGCAGGCTGTCTCATTTTTAAATTGAAAACTAGGTTTCCTCCCTTGTGCATGATTTGATCTCCTATACCCCATATAAATAGTTTGGAGGCGTGTAACTGCCACTAGAAGGCTAATATTCCTTAATATTTTAAGATAGTTGTTGCTTCAATATACAATAGTAATAAGGCATTGCTTCATTGCCTGTAAGATGTGCAAATTCTAAAGTGTAAGCCTTTCTTTAGTATCATTATGCTTTATATTCAAGATTTGGCATTTTGCAGGCTATCATATCAATTGCCATTGAAGATGGTAACTATCTTCAGGAAGCTTGGGAGCATATTCTAACATGCCTTTCACGAATTGAGCATCTTCAGCTGTTGGGGGAGGGTGCACCACCTGATGCATCTTTTTTCACTGCATCTAATGTTGAGACAGATGAAAAAGGAATGAAGCCAACAGTTTATCCATCTTTAAAGAAAAAGGGAACACTCCAGAATCCAGCTGTAATGGCTGTTGTTAGAGGGGGCTCATATGATAGTGCCACAGTTGGAATTAATTCTCCAGGACTAGTGACTCCAGAGCAGATCAGTAACTTTATATCAAATTTGAATCTGCTTGAGCAGATTGGGACCTTTGAGTTGAATCATGTGTTTGCTAATAGCCAGAGGTTGAATAGTGAGGCAATTGTAGCTTTTGTGAAAGCATTGTGCAAAGTTTCAATGTTTGAGTTGCAGTCCCCAACAGATCCTCGTGTATTTAGCCTGACTAAAATTGTTGAAATTGCGTATGATCTTCTCCCTTTCTCCAAAAACTATCTCATTTTGGTGGAACTTATATCCCACATGGATTTGTTACTATAAAGAATAATAACTTAATTATACAAGAGCACATCTGTAGTTAATTCAACTGTGAGGAACTTGATGAACATTTGTGTTTCAGCTGGTTGATTGATATACCAACTCTCTCTCTCTCTACACTGGAGTTTACTGATTGATGCTGAGTAACTGTAGATTCTGATGCCGCTTGATACATTATTTATACTAATACTTCATTGCTTCCTTATGCAGGCATTACAATATGAATCGCATCAGATTAGTTTGGTCTTGCATATGGAATGTTCTCTCTGAATTTTTTGTGTCGGTTGGTTTATCTGAAAATCTCTCTGTTGCAATTTTTGTTATGGATTCGCTTCGGCAGCTTGCAATGAAATTCTTAGAGCGTGAGGAGCTGGCAAATTACAACTTCCAGAATGAATTCTTGAGGCCGTTTGTGATTGTTATGCAGAAAAGCAGCTCCACAGAAATCAAGGAATTAATCGTTAGATGCATTTCACAGATGGTCCTTAGTCGTGTTAGTAATGTCAAATCTGGTTGGAAAAGTGTTTTCATGGTATGTTATGCATTTGCTATTGATGTTTATGAAATATGTGGTTTTAACTTTTAGAGACATGGAATTCAACAAATCTTGAAATTCAGATTTTTTGTTACCATTTCTAATCATCACATCTATCTTTTCACTTCCAATAATGAAAATATGCTTCCTATGGCCTGTGCTTGACTTCAAATTGTTTGAGAAACTGGCTTCCTTTTTCGAAAATTACCCCAATAATATTATCCTATCCTTGCAGGTTTTTACAACTGCTGCTGCTGATGAGCGGAAGAATATAGTCCTGCTGGCATTTCAGACAATGGAAAAAATTGTACGAGAATATTTCCCTTACATAACTGAGACAGAGACGACAACTTTTACTGATTGTGTTAGATGCCTGACCACATTTACCAGCAGTAGATTCAATAGTGATGTAAGCCTCAATGCAATTGCATTTCTACGATTTTGTGCTTTGAAACTTGCGGAGGGAGGGCTTGTTTGCAAGGAGAAGAGCAGGTCCACTGACTCATCTAGTCCAGCAGTTAGTGAGGTTACTTCAGATCTGCAAATTTGTAATGACAGGGATGAGAACGCATCTTTCTGGATTCCTTTGCTCACAGGTAATCTGCTTTAGAGCCAGGATAGATTTTAGAAGCTACATCTCTAGTGCTTGACCAAACTATGTTGCTTTTCGCATTGCTGAGGCCACCTGTTACTTACCTCTGCTTTATATCGGAAGTTAAATCATGGATGGCTCACTGCAATGCCTCTATTCCTGCTTCAAAAGAAACAAGAGGGCAAGGATTAGTTCAGGGAAGTGGAGGTTGAGGAACCAACTTAGACATGACATGTTATGTTTTAACTCCTTGCATACAATGCAAATTTCAATACATCTGACCTCTAGTCATTTGCAATGATTAATTTTAAATTAGGCTGCTGGGTAGTGTTGGTATTTTGAACACTTAACTAGCAGTTACGTTTTGCATTTTACCAAGTGATGAGGGGAAACTTATTTATTGCTTACGGTTTTTAGTAGGTTATCCTAAGTGCATTATGGGAGATTTGAGTTTTATAACAGCAAACGAACTCTTTTCTCATGCATAGCATAGTGTATCAGTTTCTGAAAAAAATTGGGCCCCTCTTCTCTCTTGTAGTTGACAGCCCAATATTGTTTCAGGTTTGTCAAAACTAACATCTGATCCCCGATCAGCGATTCGAAAGAGCTCTTTGGAAGTCCTCTTCAATATTCTAAATGATCATGGTCATCTTTTCTCAAGTTCATTTTGGATCGCTGTGTTCAATTCAGTTATCTTGCCAATATTCAATAGCATATCTGACAAGAAGGATATCCCAATTCAAGATGAACATCAACTATCAAGTTCAGAATCTCCACATACCGAGGGACATTTATTGGATGCAGAAACCTCTGCAACGGCAGCACAGTGTCTAGTTGACATATATATCAGATTTTTTGATGTGTTGAGACGTCAACTACCAGATATCATATCAATATTGGCAGCCCTTATCAGAAGTCCTGTTCAGGGTCTTGCTAGTACTGGTGTTGCTGCATTGTTGCGGTTAGTTGGTGGCCTGGGTAGTAAGCTTTCAGAGGACGAGTGGAAACAGATATTTCTAGCTTTGAAGGAAGCTGCTGCATCAACATTACCTGGTTTCATAAAAGTTCTCAAAAGCATGGATGAGATTGAGATTCCTGACAGCTCTCTCTCTTGTTCTGATGAGGATGTTTCTTCTGATCATGGCTTCAGTAATGACGAGCTTGAGGATGACAATTTCCAAACTGCAGCCTATGTGGTATCAAGAATGAAGAGTCATATTGCTGTACAGCTCATCATTGTGCAGGTTCTCTACCCCCTCCCCTCTCTCTCAGACACAGCTAGCCCATGCATACACAAGTTCCTTTTTCTCTTATACTTTTCATGACAATTCGATTTGATGCATGCATAAAGTTTTGCACACCCACACCAAGAGGGAAGCAAGGTTCCCACTTTACCCTATGCATTCATCAAGGTGCACCGAATACAGATGTTTCAGGGCATTGGTTGCTTCATTGTAGTTGTATAGTTTTCTGGACATGACTGTTTTGGAGCCAGGGTAGATGCTCTTGAAAATGTTTTTGGAGAAAATAACATGAAAAATTTGTGCATCACTTGCGCATTCTGATGAGGTCTCTACTGTATTCTTTCAAATAGTTTTTAGCTTTGATATGGCTCTTTGCGATTGCATCTTATGTATATTGCGAAATATGTTTTATTTCTTTGTGATATTGATTATCCTTGACCTTCAGGTTGTATCTGGTCTGTACAAGGCACATCTCCAATTCTTATCAGCGGCCTCTATCAAAATTCTTCTTGATATCTTTTCCTCTGTCTCGTTGCATGCCCATCAACTGAATTCCGAGGTTACCCTACAAAAGAAGCTGAAGAAAGCATGTTCAGTCCTTCAGCTCTCCTATCCTCCAATGGTTCATTTTGAAAATGAGGCTTGTCAAAATTACCTCAACTTCCTCCAGAATTTACTTGTGGATAACCCATCTATGTCAGAGAGATTAAATGCGGAAACACTGCTGGTTGAAGTGTGTGAACAAATATTGAATATTTATCTGAAATGCACAGGCTGTAAATCTACACTGCAGAAACCTGACAATCAGCCACCGATTCACTGGATTCTTCCATTAGGTTCAGCCAAAAAGGAAGAATTAGCAGCGAGATCATCTTTACTAGTTTCCACCTTGCGCGTCTTGAATTCTCTGCGAAGGGATACTTCAAGGAGGTATATTTCGCTGTTCTTTCCTCTGTTGGTAGATCTTGTGCAAAGTGAGCATAGCTCAGGAGAAGTGCAGTGTATTCTGAAAGAAATTTTCCAATCCTGTATAGGCCCTATAGTAATGGGATAATTCATTGTTTGACAACATATGCACATTAACGCCACTATCCTAACCACAGTTTTGTTCCTCATTAATCGATTGGGGTTTGAAATCATTGATATTGTATATCTTTGTGCATATGCCAGCTGATACTATCCCTCTGCTAGATATGCAACCTTTCCTTTTTTTTAAAAATTAAAAAATAACTACAGGTATCTAATCTAAAAATCTTGTAGATTACACTTGAAAAATAAAATCTTTAAACTTAGGTCCGCAAAATCGTAGTCCTCAGAAATTATAATATATTATTTGGTGTCAATCGGAAGTTGTGATAAGTTAATATTAAAATGCAGTCCTGCCCATAACACACCACTGCAGATCAACATCACCTGATGTGTCACGAAAGCAAGGTTAAGAGCCCACTTCTGTTGATTTTGATTACCCTTTCAACAAGATCATACTACGTCGAGCATATATCATTGAAATTCAAGTTACCACTATTGGAGCCCTATAATAATATCTCAGGTTCGTGTGTAGGACTGCATAGGAAGTTCAGATCTTCTGTTTAATATTATGATGTTTTATTATGTTCAATAAATCTTAGTTATTTATTTATGAGTTCCGCATGAAGCTCGCGTGGATCCCACAATTTAAATGGGTGAGATTCCATGAAACAGAATAAGACAGAGTAATATTGGACAGAGAATCTAGATAGGACATACAATAGTTAACACTCTCTCATCTTATATTGACAAGCCCAACAAGATACTGGTATTAAACAAGGCTCAAAGGTCAAAGCAAACATTAAGCAACTTAAAAACTTGCTTGGTACTCACTTTACCAACGATTGACACAAACCTCGCGACTCAGTAACTTTGATTTGAGGTCAGGCAAAAGTCAGTTGAAGCTCTACGGGACTATAATAGATGGGTCAGTATAGAATTAAAAGTGAAACTTTCTGCATTAAACGCACCTATAATCACAATTTGAACTTTATAAAGGAATGAGATATGGTGAACCTCCTCGGATAATGCAACTAGGGAGACGATTAACCAAAAATTATTATAAATTCTATGTGGACTATATTATGGAACTGAAGATTGCAAGATTCTCAATTGAATTATTAGTGAACTCTTACAATGAGAACATTTGAAATGATTTCTAAGAAGGGACGGAGACATCATCTTATTTAGACCTCTATCACATAGACAAGACCAGATTATGCTTAAACATAGGTTAAAGACTCAAAACCAGAGAAGAGGAGAAGGAAGAACCACATGGGTCATTGATTTGATTATCGGTGGAGACAGTAGTTGTAATAGATTTTAGTTGAAGAGGTTCGCTTGGTACAAAGTAAACATTGTAGTAGATCTTGAGATCAAAAGACGGTGAATAGGGAGGCAGATTGTGTTTGATGAAAAGGAAAAGTCGAGCCAATGTAATCCCCATGAAGACATGATGGTCATCAAAGCAAAGATTGCAAACTTCAAAGTGAAATGAGTGCTGGAAGATAAAGACGATTTTGTGAACATTCTTTCTACGAGCCTTCAAAGCAATGACACTTGAATAATGAATGACAGCTCAAACTAATATCTTCTCCTTTGATCGGGTTTACAGGAGTCCAGATCTTCCCGAAAAATATATCTTCCTATTATAATTGATAAGTAACACAGACAAACGACGAAGATGATAGTCATAGACTAAAATACAGAGATACTTAAATAAACGTGTTCGTGCTTGTTAAAAAATAAGTTTGTTGAACTAATATTATATGAGAAATTCATTTGAAACATTGCTTGTACATTTACGAAATTTTTATTGTTATGATTGTAAAAGTGATCTTTTGACTTGAGATCTCCAAAGTTATCTTGTATGTAATTACTATGTTTTGATACTGCTTATGACTTATTCTAATCATGAGTAGTTTAGTTGGTAGTCATTCAATGTAGCATCAACTACTTGAAGGTAGTTAAGTGATAAATATATGATCTATCACCCTAAATTAGTTAGGGAGAATGTTTTGTTGTTCGTAGTTAGTATTGATTTAGGAAATCTTTGACCAAGGTAGAATCATGTTTTGTAAATGATTACAAATGTCATCAATTGAATCGATAGATAATGATAGAAAAATAATATAACTAGATTTAAAATAAAATAGAAATTAATTTTATTCTCTATGTCTAATTGGAATATTGTCTGATGAAAGGATTGAATTATACAAAAATATCATGCACAAAAAGGTTAGTAAAAACTAGTTTGACATTCATAAATATTTGAATGGTCATGATGTATTGTTATACGCTAATTTTGATCTATAGATATAAATTGTTTAATTAGAGAATTAAAGATAAATTAAAGGAGTTTAATTTATATAATCTTAATTATGATTTACAGCTATAATTTATATCTATTGCCAATATATTTGGGAGCCTAATGAGTCACATATATAAAACAAATGAAGAGAGAAAATAAATTTTAATCAAGTTGGACTTGATTATAAAGTTTGAGAAATTTTATAATTAAATAAGAGATATTTAATAAATAAGGATCAATGTGAGCTATCGAATTTTATTTGGAAATAATTGATATTTAACTTGAATTATTTATAATTTTAATTAAAGTTTAATTGGAATTAGAATTTAACTTCTCGCTAAAATGTCTAAAATATATTATAAATAAGCTTAACTTCTAAAGGAGTTAGTACTCCTTGTCTAAATCTTTCTGCAACAGTTATAGAGTTCTTTCAATTAATTATGTGAATATTATTAGAGACCGACACTTATGCGACTACAGTGATTTAGATGAATTAATTTCAAAAATAATTTGAGGGGTACAATAATAAAAGGATCAAGCTTCAAAATAAGGTATGAATTAAAATTCATGCTTTATTATAATTTATATGTTAATCATTTTATAATATTTTAGCGGTATTAACTTTCAAGAACTTAAACAAATAATTTTTGTAATTATTTTGCTACGTACGAGATCAAATTTTGTCCCGATTATCCAACAAATAGAACATAGGTGGGACACTTGGTTCAACAACAACATATGCATCATTATTATGATCGTTCCATTGTTATTGCATACGGAGGGTATCTTTTCTCACTTTGTAACGGTTAGGAAATTAAGTGACTGTTTTGTTATTTTTCTATTTGTTAGGTACTACTTTAGTAATTGTTTGTGCTTGTTACAAAGTTGTTATTTTATTATGACGAGCTAGGTGAGAATTTGTGAATCCTTATATACATCGTTCCTGCATGTGAGAACGACATAGATGACAATTAACAAATTCCTTTCAAATCTTCACTTTCTTATCTCTCCTCTCTCTCTTTCTCTTCTTCTTCTTCTTCTTCTTCTTCTTCTTCTCCTATGCTCTTTTCTAATTATCAATTCTTCTCTTTTCACCTAATCCTTGGTCTGTTACACGCTTCTTCCTTGGCATCAATTACCTCACAAGCACTACTGTTACTGCTACTGCTACTGCTACTTATGACAGTGATGTACAATCGTTATCTCTCATGACAACAAGATTTAATTCAAAATTAACCAACCAACCTCACATTTTAATTTTCGTGCATGAAATTTGATAGAGTGAATGTGGAGGAGATTGGAAAGAAAATAAATGAAAATAATTTAAAAATACAAATGAAATTTTATTTAAAAAGTAAAATATGAATCAAAATAATAACATGTTAAATTTTTATTCGAACTCATTGAAACTCAAGTTAGATTTAAGACTTTTCTATAATTTTTTTGAATTTTAATTTTAATTTTATTGTTAAATGGATATAAAAATCTCTTTTGAATATAAAATGATTTCGCTTTTGAATATTATTGAATATTATATGTCCGTCCTCTCCCCGATTACTCTCTCCTTCTTTTTGTCCTAGCCTTTCACCTCTTCTCTCTACTCCATTTGTCATTGTTGATCGGGATCACAATCTTTTTCGTTACACGTCACAACACACTTTCTCTCTCTATAATGGTCATAGTGTCCTACTTGTTGGAAAGTGATCCAAATTCACGTGAATTTAGTGAAAGTCGTACCTACCTACTGCTGCTAGCATTCCTATTTTTTCTTCTTAATTGTTAAGTCACTGCACTTTCTTTTATTGCTTCTTTTGCATGTTGAGTTGTTGTGTAAAAAGCTTAAAGTAAATTTTCTATTATAATGCTTATACATAGGCAGTTCTTTGATCAAAATAAATGTAGCAAAATTCAATGTCCTTATTTCTTATGTTCTACATCTCTAATTTCTTTAAAACTTAGGTTAAACCAAATGTTTTCCAACCATAATGGAATTAGAGCTTGATTTGGTCTTTTGACTGCGTAATTAAAAGAAACATTTGAGGGAGAGAAACATGAGGGATTAAGATATTAACAAGTATGGCAACAAATACACTCTCAGCGTCATAACCATTAATTCCAATCTTCAACAGAGAAACATATGAATTCTGGAGCATCAAGATGAAGACATTGTTTCAGTCTCAGGAGTTGTGGGAATTGGTTAAGTATGGCTACCTGATCTAGATGATGAAGCTAAATTGAGAGAAATAAGACAAAGGATTCAAAAGCCCTCTTCTTCATCCAACAAGTAGTGCACAAGAGCATTTTCTCTAGAATAGTTGCAGCAAATACCTCTAAAGAGACGTGGGAGATTTTGAAGAAAAAATTTGAAGGAGATTCAAAAGTAGTTGCAGTGAAGCTTTAGCTCCTTCCATGTGACTTTGAGACTGGCTTTCCAAGATTTCCTCTCACGAGTGTTAGCCATTATAAGTTAGATGAGGACATATAGTGAGAAGTACTCTGACCAAACTGTTGTTGCAAAGGTTTTGAGGAGTTTAACTCCAAATTTAATCATATGGTTGCTACAATAAAGAAATCTAAAGTCTTATATGTGTTTTCTTTTGATGAGTTAATAGGTTCTTTAAAAGCTCATGAAGCCAGGTTAAATAAGACAGTAGAGCAAAGAAAAGAAAAGGTGTTATAAGTGAAGGGGGAAATTCTAAAATCGCAACGAAATGTTGATCCATATGAAGAACTGTAACATCCCAACCCCTACTGGAAGGGTAAAATAGTAAATTTGGCGTAGGATGAGATGGATTGGAATGACTTAGGATTTTTCATGCATAATAGGATTGATACACAGTATCATTTGTGCACATGAAATTACTGTACATGCGTATATGACATTCCCGATTTTTGTGCCTAAGGCAATTTTATTGTGATTAACGTAGCTATTGAGTTTGAAAAATTATTCTGAGTGAGTCATTGACTGTTTTATATTTTAAGAGATTTTTAGAAATTTTTCTGAAATTTTCCGGAGAAAAATCCCGGATCGGAAAAAAATCGCCAAGCGGCGAACCGGTTGGCTTTCAGTACCGAAATTTTCTATTAAATGGGCTTGGGCTATTGGGGTTACTATTTTCGTGGGACCCTTTGTCAATGCATTGGAAAATGCATTAAAGAAATAATTGTTTTTAATTGATTAATTGATTAAAGTATATTACTTTGACTTTTCTTCTTCTTTAATTTGGATGGACAAGTGTCCTATATGAATTTATTGTGTTTGACTTGTTCCTAGCCTATGGATTTCGGTACCTTCATATTTAAGGAATGGAAAAAAATGGTTTCTTTGGTTAAATCCTTCTCTCATCCGAAGTCTTCTCTTCTTCCTCCTCCTTTGTAATTTTTCCCTCCTTTGTAATTGCTACTTTTCTCTTCTATTCTCTCCACTTGTACACACATACAAGCCTAAGCTTTTACCTCCCTCAAGTGATGATAACCGTGCATGAGTGGTAGAGAGTAAAGAAAGGAGATTAATTAGAGAATTGAAGATTGGAAGCTAAAGAGGTAAGTGATTAAGTTAAGTTTTAACTTATGCTTTGAGTATGTAGTTAATGAATCATGGTAGTAGATGCATTCAATGGGACTTATGGTATAATTATTGTGTTTATTGATGCATAAATTGCATGACAATTAGGGTTTGAATTGGTGGGTAAGGTTATGTTACATATGACTTGATTGATGAGGCTTGAAGTGTGTTTTAACCTAGTGTTGGATTGATTTTGGCATGGGAACTTAAGGAAAACTAATGAATAGGATGCTGCCAAAGTTTGATTTTTGGTCTAGTGAATGTATGCATGACCTAAGGACTGATTTTGTGCCTAATTGGGTTGCTTAGTGATGTGTTTTTGACATTGGAAGTGATAGGAAGTGAATTGGTGAAGTAAAGCTGAAAATTGATTTTTGACCTAGTATACTGATTTGATCATAACTCATTG
>JANZLX010000213.1:38384138-38399169 GCA_025531955.1 Erythroxylum orinocense
ATGCAAAAAAAAAAAGGATTGATTATACATGGATATGTTTTAGCGTGGATTGATATTAAAAAAAACCTTGATTATTTTCAAATTATGAAGCTTGTTATGGATAATTCTTTACAAGAAGACTTGTTATGCCATATCGCAAGGGAAGGTTTAGAAATCGCCAGGTAAGGTATTTATTAGTGGTGATTATATATGCTGAATTAATAATAATGGAGAAGACTAGAAGAAGTAAAAAAAAAAAGGAAAGGTGCTAAAGGTTAAAAAAATGATACAATAGTGTTAGTATGGAATGTTCGTGGTGTTATTAGACTGAAAAAGTTGAATGTTTTGAGGGATTATGTTGGGAGGATTAGGCCTCTAATTATAGTTTTGCTTCAAACTAAAATAAGACATGATAATATGAATGAGGCAAACATTTTTTTGTCTTTGTTAGACTTTTCTCTCCAACCATCATGATCATCATTATGGAAAAATTGTTATTGATTATAATAAGAATTTGTCAATGTGGAGGAGAAGTTCTCAAATTAGTAGTTGATGCATCTAAAGATTCATTTCATTTTGCAAGGAGTTACGATCCAATCCTCTTTTGTCTATAGATTTAATACAAGTTTCCTAATAAGCAGTCTATGGTCCTCCTTAAGAAACATCTATAATACATTTTCAAGTCTCTAAATCATATATGGAGATTTCAATTCTACTCTCTATAGATCAAAAGCAGAGGTAAATTGCAGTATGAGGAACTATAATGAGGATTTAAAGCATTGTTTGGATCATCTAGGTGTTACAGATCTTAAACAAAAAGGTCTTTCCTTTACTTAGAGTAGTAAATAGAAGAATGCATGGTTTATTCGGGAAAAACTAGACAAAACAATTGTTAATAGGGATTGGCTCTCTCAATTCGCCAACAATAAAGCTTTCTTTTTAGATCATGCTCCGATTCTAATTGATGGTCTTTTCTGAAAACCTCCATTCATCACCCCTTTAGATTTAATAACTATCTTGTCAAAGTAGATGGTTTTAATGATGCTGTTATGAAGGGTTTTCGACTCAATTCTCTGGTTCATGAAAATACATCTGTTCCCAAAAAATTATTGCTATTAAAACATAATTGAAGAAGTTGAAAGCACCTTACTCTCCTAGCACTCAAGCAGCTGCTGATGATGCTAAGGGAAGATTAGTAACAACGCAATTTTTACTTTCTTTTAATCTTGAAGATCCTAATCTTATTTAGAAGGAAAAGTTATAGTTGGAATTCTATCTAAGAGTTGTTCTTGATCATTATTCACTCATCCAATAGAGGTGGATGAGGGCCCGAATTAACTAGCTTAAGGAGAGGGATAAAGCTTCTAAGTTCTTTCTTAATTCCTTATCAAACAGGAGAAATGTCAATAAATTTGTTCTATAACTAGTGTGAATGCGAGACTTTTATCTAATCAATCAAGGATAATGGAGGAGGTTGTCAATCTCTATAGGCTCTATTCGGGCCAGATCTTGATTCTTCTACCCTTATAGACTCTCTCCAAACTATTATTTCCAATGAAATCACCAAAAGGTGTGGAATTTATGCTTTCAATTTTAGAAAGATTATCATTTGAATTCTATTGATATTGGTTTATAAAGTTTGTTCAAGGAATGTTAGATTCTAATTATATGTTAATTTGGTTCATATATATAACAATTTAAAGTGTGGATTGATAGGTTGCAAGTTAAAAGGGATTGATTTTTTAAAATTCTAATGATTTTAGATTATGATTTGCTTGAGGATAAGCAAAAGCTTAAGCGTGGGAAATTTAAAAAATGCTTAATAGACTATGTTTTTTAGCCCTATGTTTAGTGCATTTTTCTTGACTATTAGAGATTTTTTTATTATTTTGGTACTAATTTTATTTCTGATATGTTATTAGTTTTTAACAGTCTTCATAAGTATATTAACATAGCATAAGAATTTCTATAGTCCAATGATCTTCAATTAAATTACATGATAAATAGGGTTAAAACTTAAGAAATCTTATGGGAGATTCTTTACCTAGGTACTTCTTATCTGATCTAGTTAATCTCTTATGAGTCATGTTCTCGGTAATTATTTGTGTTCAACTTCAGTTTAATTTTTTTGTTTCAATTAAGTCATCGTCTTAATTTGTCAGTTAGATAATTAAAAAGAGGTAGTTATTAGTACTTGTAGTCTTTGTGAGATCAACTCAATATTCATAATCACTGTACTATAATAAGGTGTACTTGCCTTTGGGATCTAAGTGATAGGTATTATGCTTATCAAAGCCTATGATGAAGGAAAACCTTATGTACCTTGTATGATTCATTTCCTTAAACATTCGAAACAATAGTGTGTTGTCAATGTCCTAGGTGTGATCTCTATCAATCAAAAAGAAGCAATCCCATCCACCAACACGAATAAACTCTCAGACTCTCTTTGTAAATTTTGACCTTATCCTTTTTAACCGTGTGATCTGAGCTGACACTATGAATTGAAGCACGGGATGTGTAGGTCGTACAGATTTTGGTTGTCAAGGTGGTTATTATGAAGTGCCCTCACCTTTTTGCCTCTTCCTAGGTACCCCTTTTCTCACCTTTAGTGTGGTGTTTGCTCTCCTTTTCATTATTCCTTAAAACATGAAAAGAACAAAATTTTCCAAAAAATGGAATAATATACATTAATCAATGCATCAGTAGCCACATTATTCTTCCCTATCTTAGCATTAATTTATATGGAGACTTGTTAATAAAATTTGACCATACAGTATGCATCTTAGTTCTCAAATGCCTTTGACTCCCCGAATACTTCAAAGCTTAATGATCAATGTACAAAATAAGCTCTTTTCCAATTAAATAATGTTCTCACGTCTTTAAGGCTTTAACAATAACATAAAATTATTTATCATAAGTGGCCTACTTTTTCCTAGCATCACATAACTTTTTACAAAAGAAGGCTCTTGGCCTTTTCTCTTCAGATAGCATAGCTCCAATCTTAACTCTGCTAGCATCACATTCTACTTCAAACAACTTACCAAAATCGAGCAAGGCTAGAATAGGTGTGGCACATAATTTTTCCTTATTACATGTAAAACTTTGCTCTTATTTTTTTTTCGAGTTTTAACTTTTACTTCTTCAGAAACTTGGTAATTTAAGTCACAATGCTCCTACAATTATCGATGAATTGCCTATAAAATAACGCTAACCTATGAAAACTCCTCACATCCTTGACATTCTTTGGTATAAACCACTCCCTAATAAGTCTTACCTTCTCTTCATCCACTCTCACTCCATCTTTCCCCGTAATGAAACTAAGGAAAAACAAAAATTTCATCGTAAAAGTGCGCTTCTTCAAATTAGCATACAATTGTTTTCCCTCAGGATACCGAACACACCACTCAAGTAATCTAAGTATTCCTCTTTTAACTTGTTATAACTAAGTATATCATCAAAGTACGCAACTATAAACTTAACTGAAAAAGGTTCAAACACTTTATTCATCAACGTCATAAAAGTTCTAAGAGCATTGGATAACCTAAAATGCACTACTAACCATTCATACAACCCATCTCTAGTCTTAAACTTAGTTTTCATTCACCCTTAAGCTTAATTTGAAATTGATGGTAACTACTCTTGTGGTTAATTTAACGACTATTGCAGTTAATTTTAGAAAAGATCGTTATCGTACTCAATTGATCTAACATATCATATTACCTCAGGATAGGAAATTATATCCAATAGTAGTCTTGTTAAAGGCTCGACTATCCACACAAATCGTCCAACTACCATCTTTCTTACATGTAAGTAAAGTAGGAATTGCATATGGGCTCCTACTCTCTCTAATATGCTCCTTTCTAATTAATTCTTCTACTTTCTCCCTCGTGATCTCATTCTCTTTTAAAATCATACGATAATGAGATAAGATAGGTAAACTAGCCCCAGAAGTTAAATCAACACAATGTTGTATATCTCTCATAGGAGGTAATCCATTGGGTAGCTCGTAAGGTATTACATTTCTAAATTCTTCTAAAATTGGCTGCACTTTTAAAGGAATCTCGTCTTCTCTTTTCACTCTATTCTTCCTTTCTTACTATCAACATATGTACCTTCCTTGTTTCTTTCATCTCACCCATAAAACTTCCCTTATTATTTTCCATTTTGAATAATTGCTTCTTTATCCCATTAAGTTTTACCACTCTATTTTCACCTATGGTTACTAACTTGTACTTCATACTTTCTTCATAAATGAATAAAATTCTCCCTACTTGAGTCCCTTCTTGTTGATATGTATCGATATCATATTGTCGTTGTTTACCTAACAAAATTTGACATACATCCATATTAACAACATCATAATAATATTCATCTGAGTATTTTTTAATAGAGAGTGACACCTTACACCTTTCTATGACACGAATATCACTAATAACAATAATACATACGATGCTGTAGGGTTTGAGGTGAGGCTCGATTGATAACTTTAGCTTCTTGACAACCGATTTACTGATGATATTCTTTTAACTACCTCTATCAATGATTAACTCACAAAGATTTCCTTGTACCTGGCCTCTAGTGCAAAACAATTAGTGTCGTTACTAATATTGATGCTCATTTTTAGAAATCATTAATCTCATAATAACTCCAGCAAATCCATCTCCTTCTCCCTTAGGTTATTCATAATCTTTCTTATCCAACCTACACTAGTCTTCCTTAGAATCTCCCACTACCTACTCCATTATGTTGGCAAACTTTTGCTTCAGATATCCATTGGAACAATGGCCTAGTTCCCCACATTTAAGGCACTTTGGAGGAGCTAGTTTAACATAAGGGTTCGCAAGTTTAGCAGCTAGTGTTTGGTTTGCACATGAAAGACATCATTATAAGCAATTTGCGTGGGACTATAGTTATAGTAATAGG
This sequence comes from Erythroxylum orinocense, assembly GCA_025531955.1. Taxonomy (NCBI): domain Eukaryota; kingdom Viridiplantae; phylum Streptophyta; class Magnoliopsida; order Malpighiales; family Erythroxylaceae; genus Erythroxylum; species Erythroxylum orinocense. The sequence continues at coordinate 38,389,041 of JANZLX010000213.1, forward strand.
GAGGAACTGTAGACGAAAAAGATACACCCATGTCTAATCAAATAAAGCTTTCTTTATCTCACATATAATGCTAAGGCAACAGTCTGAAGTTGGATATTTTGTTCCTGTGAACAATTCAATTGCATTATAAAATACTTCCAACTTTGCACAAAATTCTCTAACCAACACCCTTTGGTCTTCTGTAGATATATAATCTTAACAAGAATCTCTTTATCTTAGTCTAGTAAACACATCAACATACTGAATTACTGACTATAACATCTTGAAGGTTGAGTTCCATTTGGTTGAACAATCCAAAACAAGCATCTTCGTACTCGAAATGTATAGTTGTTGTGTAGTTTTTTCAAATTTCTCAACTCTTTTAAGTGTTGCTGTAACATCCCACCCCCTATTGGAAGGGTAAAATAGTAAATTTGTCATAGGATCAAGCTACTTACTTCTTATTCCGCGTTAATGAATGTTTAAAAAAAAGTGTATACCGAGTTTTATTGACTGATGTAGTACGCCACCCTCGCGGGGCACGAACTCGGATATCACCAATGATATCGGGTTCGGGTCACTCGGGAGTGGGGTGTTACAAGAACCATAATCAGTTGATAAGAGAGGCCGAGGTAAATGAAGTGTTCATGGATGAAGTATGAGAGGACATGGACGAGGACAATCTGGAGGAGAATGGCAACAATAATCCATTCAATGCCATTATTGTAAAAGATATGAACATGTCAAGGCAAATTGTTAGAGGAGGGCAAATCAGGCAAATTATGCTGAAGAAGCAAAAGAGGAATATGAAGAAGAGATCAAACTTTTTATAGCAAAATATGAAGCCACACAAGAGATAGGAAGTGTCTAGTTTTTGGATAATGGATGCTCCAATTATATGACAAGCATAAATTCACCTTTCAAAGATATTGATGACACATATAAGATGAAAGTCTGACTTGGAGATGACAAACAAATGCAGGTAGAAGTGAAGGGCACTATGGTAATTAGAAATGGTAAGGTAAATGTAAATCTTATTTTTATGTTTTATCTGTTTTTAGCCTCTTACAAAATTTGTTGAGTGTGGGACAGTTGATACAAAGTGGAATGTTTGTGTTATTCGAGAATAACTCTTGTGTGATCAAGAACACCAAAATAAGCCATGTGATAGCTGAAATTAGCATGATAAAAAATAAGCTCTTTCTTGTGGAAATTTCAAGTTTTGAAATTTATGTAATGGCAGTAAAGGAAAAAAAAGGTGTCCAAGCTTTGACACATAAGTTATGGTCATTTAAATGAGAAAAGTTCAAAACTTTTCCAATAAAAAGAATTGGTATAGGGCTTGCCGACAATTAAATCACTGGAGGAGTATGAGGCATGCAATTATGGAAAACATAGCAAGATTTCATTCTTTGAAGGAACATCATGGAGAGCATCAGGTAACCTTGACCTTATGCATGGTGATCTATATGGTCCTATGAAGACTGAATCTTTAAGTGGAAGGCACTATTTTATGTTGTTAATTGATGATCATAGTTGTATGAGTTGAGTTTTTTTTTTTGCGTGAAAAATTTGAAGCATTTGAAGCCTTTAAAAAATTTAAGGCTCTTATTGAAAAGCAAAGTGGAAGGTACATCAAGGCTTTAAGAACCGAAAAAGGAGAAGAATTTGTGTCTAATGATTTTCACTTGTTTTGTGAAGAGCATGGAATACAGGGGAACTAATAGATCCATATACATCAGAGCATAATGGAATGACTAAACGAAAGAATTGCACTGTGGTGGAGATGGCAAGGAGTATGTTACCAGAGAAAGGTCTTCCAAATAAATTCTTTAGGGAAGCAGTTTCCACAGCTGTGTATCTACTGAATTTGTCACCCCCCCAAAGTTGTCCATGATCAGATTCCTTATGAGGTTTAGATAGGAAGGAGACCTTGGATAAGTCGTCTGAGGATTTTTGGTTGTATTGCATATGCTTTAGTTGACAATCATAAAAGGAGTAAGCTTGACGAAAAGGCTACAAAATGTGTCTTTGTGGGTTACTATACCAAGTCAAAGACTTACAAGTTATATAATCCCATAAATGAAGAAATTATCAGTAGTAGTAATTTGATATTTAATGAAGAAGGGAGATAGGTGTGGCCTGAAAATGAAGAAATAAAGACTAAGTTTGGGTTACAAATTGAAGATAAAGAAGGGTCACCAGATTTGCAGCAGCAGGCAACACCATCATTGCCATCAAGTAATGCCTCCTCAGATACAACAAACAATCTGTCTAGCTATAACTCAACATCTTCTAGTAGCGGCTTAGCAAATTCACAAAGTTCATCAAAGGAAGAAGTCTTACAGAGGTATAGATCTTTGGCAGATATATATGCTATAACGAATGCTATGTATGTAGCTGACCCAATCACATTCGAAGAAGCCATAGAAAAGGAAGAGTGGACTAAAGCAATGGGAGAAGAGATAGCAACAATACAAAAGAACAACACATAGGATCTTATGAAACTTCCTGAAGGAAAAAAGGCTGTAGGAGTAAAAAGGGTATTTCAAACAAAGCATCGTGCTGATGGAAGTGTGCAAAAATTCAATGCATGTTTGGTTGCAAAAGGATATTAATAACAAGGAGTGAATTATGGTGATGCTTTCTCTCCAATCGCACAATTCGAAACTGTAAGAACACTTATAAATTGGTTGATTTACCAAATTTGATGTTAAATCCACATTCTTAAATGAAGACTTAAAGGAAGAGGTGCATGTTTCATTACCAGAAGGATTTACGATTCTTGGAAAGACGTATGCGTATAAATTGAAGAAAGCACTATATGACTTGAAACAGGCCCCTCGAGTATGGTATGAAAGGATCGATTCTCACTTCCTTAAGAATGGATTTGAAAGGAACAAGAATGAAGCAACTCTTTATACCAAGAGGCAAGGTAAAGATCTCCTTCATGTCTGTTTATATGTTAATGACCTGATATATATGGGATCATCTGTATCTCTTTTAAAATAATTTCAATTAATCATTAAGAAGAAGTTTACGATGTCAAATTTGGGGAAGTTGCATCATTTTCTTAATATAGAAGTGTAATGGGTTGAAGATGGAGCCTTTATTTCCAAGAGAAAGTATGCAGTTGATCTCTTAGAAAGATTCAACATGTTGCATTGCAAAATTGCTTCTACACCTATGAACTTGAACCAAAAGCTACAAGCAAATGATGGTACTAAACCTATACACGAAAGGCAATTTAGAAGCATGGTGGGATAGTTTGCATATTATGTTAGAGTTATATCTAGGTTTATGCATAATCCAACCAAACATCATCTTAGAGCAACAAAGAGGATCATGCGATATGTAACTGCAACAATCAACTTTGGTATATGGTATAGTAAGACCTCATATTTTAGGTTATATGTATTTACTGATGATATTGACTGGGCATATTGTGTGGAAGATAGAAAAAGCACTTCAGGATTCCCTTTCAGCTTTGGATCAAGAGTCATGACATAGAACTCAAAAAAATAGGCAACCATAACCTTATCATCCTTTGAAGCAAAGTATATAGTTGCAACTTCCTTAGCATGCCAAGCAATTTGGCTTAGAGGAATCCTTTCTGATCTGAAGCAAGAGAGAGATGGAGCAACAAATATCTTTTGTGATAACAAATCAACAATTACCATGACAAAGAACCCAATCTACCATGGCAGAACAAAACATATTGTCATTAGAGCTCATTTCATTAGAGAACTAGTGGTCGGTAATGTAATTGAACTAAAATTTTGTGATACATAAGAACAGATGGATGACATACTAACAAAGTCACTTCCTAGAAGTAAGCATGAAGAATTTAGAAGACAACTTGGAGTATTAAAGCGGGATGTTAGAAAGTGATCCAAAATTCACGTGAATTCACTCAAAATCGTACCTACCTACTGCTGCTAGCATTCCTAGTTTTCTCTTTATTTGTTAAGTCATTGGACGTTTCTTTTACTGCTTCTTTTGTACGTTAAGTTGTTAAGTCACTACAACAGAAATGACATTTATCTACGAAAAAAATTGTCACTAAAAGTCATTAGGGACGATTTACATTTGTCATCAAAAGCGTCGCCAAATCCTTATAACTAAAAACTATAGGCGACATTTATTGCAAATCGTCACTAATAGTTATTTTCTATGCTTTGTTTTCGTAGCTAAAAACTATTAGTAACGTTTTGAAAAATTGTCGCTAATATTTTTTGGTTATGCTTTGGTTTTATAGCGAAAAATTATTAGCTATGTTTTTGAAAAATGTAGCCAAAAGTTTTTAGCTATGTTTTAAAAAATGTAGCTATATTTAGCTACATTTCTAGAAACATAGCCAAAAGTTCTTAATTACATTTTTGAAAACGTAGCCAAAAAAGTTTTACCTATGATTTTGAAATATAGTAAAATGTTTTTAGCTACATTTTTTGTAAAATATAGTCAAATTTTTAATATATATTTTAACTAAATACTATACCATGTTAATTATAATTATTTGTGTTATTTTTGATCCATACTATTGTATATAGTATTTAGATTTTTCTGTTGTTAATTTATTATACAAAAATAATTGACAATTTGAAGTATTATCTATAAAAAGTAAAATATCATTAAATCATACCAACAAAAAGAATATTCTTTGTATACAAGATCTTAATTACATCTTTAACAATTCTTATAGACAAAATAATTAATACAGAAACCACTTTACAAATTATAAATGTTGAGATTACAAATTGGGATGACTAATTAGGTTTGTCCAAGTTAATAAGAGCAACTTCATATTTTAGTCATCATATACGAAAAATAAGCCATGAGAATTATGAAACCAACTTCAAGATCAGTAGAGTGCGTAAAATTATGCATGATTAAGCTAGTTTATTTTCAATTAGGAAAGAAAAAATCCATAATATATTAAAGATAAGCAACCAAATAATATTCTTGTGGATGCACATGCATAATATTCTTGCAAGTAGTAAGAGCACCACCATTTAAAAGTAAGTTGTCCTTTCCCATAAGTGTACATGGATTACCACCCTTCTTTCTTTGACTAATCAACTACTAAGCTTTAAGTACATTTGGTTGCAAAAAGTACATAATTATCCACAAAAATGCAAATGAAATTGAGTTCTCAAAATTGACCAAAAACACATGTCCAATAAATAAATGGTGAAAATGTAGGATCAGTACATTTGGTTGCAGAAAGTACATAATAAATAAATAACGAAATAAATGCATAAGGCATATGCAGGGGTATGGATACACATAGCTTTGTAAGCACATTGGTTAAAATGTTAGGTACATGATCATTTAAGTTTACAAGGTATATGATTATCTAGAATAATATGGATTGTCCAATAGAAAACCTTCTATAGCATCACGTGTGTTATATATATATAAAAGAATTTTTATTCTTTTACCCATTTTCTCATTATTTCATTTTAACCCTCCCAAAAGTTACTATTCATGAATTCCCTCTCTCTAACCATTCTTCACCATTGGTGAATCAAATTGATTAGTGTTATATACCAATATCTTCCTCTTGACGAGCTCGTCACAACCATGCCCATTTCAACCACCATTATTGTCGGAATCGTTGCAAAAATTGAGGAGAAAAATTAACGAAAATGTGAATCGCCAATCTATCGCTTCCGGTGGTTGTTGTCAATCACCACTACCACCATTCGACTTGTCTTGACGTTAGGAAAAAAAAGCCCCATGGTCTCGTCGCTAGCTACTGCCTGGACCACCCCCGATTGACAGAAAAAAAGGTTAAGGTTTCAACTCATTTTTCTTCAATTCGTTTAAATCTGTTAAGAATCTGAGTATATTGATTTAGAGAAAGTTGTTATACTCATCAAGAGTTTTCATTTGATATAAAATCGTTAAATTTTGAAATTGAAAATTTTTTAGTGATCGGAAGGAATATTTCGGACCAGAATAATATTCCGGTCGCTAGAGGTACTATTCTGGCAACCATTTTGGTCACTTTTGTGAAAAAAATTCTAAAATTATACCGATCATTTTTTCCAAAGAACCATAGTGAAATTTTTAACGGTTTGCGAATTAAAAATCACAGAACATTTAGGCAAGAATATGAGAAAATTTTTAATTTCATAAATGGACTGTTTAGGCAATTCGGATGATACCTAAGTTGTTATTTGAGTCCAATAACTCCTAATTAGACTGATTGAGATATTTTCTTTTGATTTACTAAGTATAACAGGAGCGGGACCCTATCGGAAGGTTCAAACAGATGAGTTCAGTTACCAGGTAAGTTCATACTAGTTTATTGTTACCGTAATTGTATCAGTAAATGAATATTGTTCAATGCTGGTATCAATGACAACATGTAGCAATACATAACCATATTCTTATGCATGTGTATTATATATATTTATACATATATATATATATATATATATGTATAAATATATCAATCGATACTTATATTGCAAACGCGTATATACAATAATGTTTATCCGCTTTAGTATAAGCCTTTATATCGAATTAATTGAGTGGATACGTTGAATTGAGTATTACATGCATATATTGATCATTGCATAACTGAATGTTTACTTGATAAATCACATGCTTAATAATTTAATATGTATTGCTATGTTCGATTGTAGGGAAAAAAGATCTATAAGACGTGCCACTTGATAAGTATGAACCAGAACCAGATGGGCACTGGTTATAATTATGAGAATTGATTTGTTTATGATATTAAGATATGTTATGGGTCGATCCTAGTTGACGCTTAGCTTTCAATCGGGTCCTTATTTGTGATGCTTATGATTTTGGATGTTTTAAGCAAGGGTTAGTCTGTTGGTGATGCTTGACTCCTCGCAACCCTTTTTTTTATATAAATGGGGAGAAAAAGCCGATTACACAACGAGTCTTGGGAAACAGATTCCCGACATATCCTCTAGAAGGAGTACATGACACCCATTGGGTGGAAGATCAAAGTGGTTCCTAGCGCAAAATGCTTGGCATAGCTCGCTAACTAGTCCACACAGTGGTTCCTCTCGCGGTAGATGTGACGATGGACCACCGTCCAATTCCACTTAAACAGTTCATTTATCCCCTAAACAATAGGATTATGGATCGAAGATCGGCTAGCCGAGGAAGGGATGAGTTGGATGGCCACAGTTGAGTTGGCTTCCAGTTCAATCCGACAATACCCTAAATTCCACGTGATTGTGAGCCCTGGAAACATTATCCAAAGTTCCACAAACACCGACGAGCACCAGCCGAGATTTTGGATGAAACCGCCAAGCCAATTGTCTAAACTGTCCCGAAGGAGGCCACAAACTGGAGTTGAGGAGGGAGAACTTGTATAAGCGCCATCCGTGTTTAACTTGACCCACCCGATAGGAGGTTTACACCAGCCTATGAGTCGCTCGTGGCGTTGGTGATGTCCAGTAATAGAGCTGTTTTGCCAAGCGGTTGACTTGTGGATCTAATCTGTATAAGACAAAATAATAGAAATAAGTGAGGATGGACAAATAAAATGGGCATAAAAAAGGGACCCATTACGCCAAGCCTATAGGAACCAACAAGTCGTGCCAAAAATAGTCGACCACTCCTGGCTAAACACTCGTTTGTGGGGCTATAGATTGGTAGAGAGCCATTGGTGGAGTGGCAGAGCGAAGAAGTCAGGATTAACAATGTGCGGAGGAAAAAAACTCCACACTTGTCGGGCTCGGACGCAGTCTCGCATCGTATCTTGTTTATGATAAAAAGTATCTTGGATGAAATCCCAAGATAACCGGTCATAGGCTTTCTACAAATCGACCTTGATGGCCATTATGCCTGATCGCCCAGTTTTCCTCCGCATAGTGTGGATAACTTCTTGGATGATAATGATATTGTCCGTGATCAAGCCCAGGGACAAAACTACATTGGGTAGGAGCTACTAGAGCATTGAGGTAAGGTTTAATCTTATTGACAATGATTTTGGTGATCGCTTTGTAGATCAATGAACATAACGCAATTGGCTGGAATTGATTAATGGACATGGGAGCCAGGGCCTTTGGTATAAGGACCATGATTGTACGGTTAAACTCAGCTTCCTAGGCTTCATGACGAAAGATTCGCTGAAAGAAAACCGTCAAAGTAGGGCCCACAATATCCCATTGGGTTTGGTAGAAAAGAATGAGAAAGCCATCAAAACCTGAGGTCTTGTTAGGCTCCATACTGAAGAACGTCGTCTTAATTTCCTCGGGCTCTAGGGATCGGTCCAGACCAGTTAGGGTCGTAAGAGGGAGCTGGGGAAAATGTCCATGGATCAACTGAGTAGTAGGATAAGAATTATACTCCGTGTAAAGAGTCACGAGGAACTGTTTAGCATATCTACGGATGGTCGGAGGATCGGAAAGAACATTCCTGTTGGCATCCTGTATGGAAGAAATCTACGCCTTTCGTTGCTTGGCCATGGTTATGGAGTGATAGTACCAGGTGTTCCTGTCCCCTTGGCTAAGCCACTAACATTTGGACCGTTGATGTCAGTAAAGCTCCTCTTGGATGAGGACCTGTTCCAGATTCATGCGAAGGTGGAACTCAAGATCTTGGTGATAGCTGGAATCGGAATGTTCCAGCTGTTGTTGAATTCCTGTTAGACGAGCCAAGAGATGCTTTTTCCTATAGAAGATGTTACCAAAAGTGGAATAGTTCCATTGTTGGAGCCGGTTGGCAAAAGTTTGTATTTCGTGACTGAAAGTTGTATCGGTAGGGGACCAATTCTCGGCTACGAAATTATTAAAATAGGTGTGCTTTAACCAAGCGAACTGAAAGTGAAAGGATCTAGTTTTCGGAGGGGGTTCCTGTATTATTAAGAGTCACGAGGCCATTCGAGGTTTAGAGTTGTGAGTAGTAACTGAGTCAGGAATTTAAGATAAGAGGGCCCAAATAAAATATAGATTTCACAAAAAAATCATATCAAAGCTAAATAAAAAAATTAAGTTTTATTAAGAATATAAAATAGTTAAAATTACAATGATCCTCGTCTACTTTTCATATATTGAAATTTTTTCATAACAAGATCATTGTCAATATTTGCAAATACATATCTTTCAATGTAACACACTAAACAATCATTCAATAGGTCATCTCCCATTTTATTACGAAGTGAACTCTTGATAATTTTTATTACGGAGTAAGCTCTTTCCACTGTGGCTGTAGCAATTGGTAAAAGTAATGATAATTTGACTAACACATTAACCAAAGCGAATACATGATGCTTTCTTTTATTTTTTGTTATATATATTCCCTGTTGTTCATAAGCTTCAAAAACTCATTCCCTACCGTAACAACTTAGTGAAATTATTGATTAAACGGTCATACAAGCATTCGCTGAAACATCTCTAAATCCTGTCGTGGAATAAATATTATAAAACTTGTCGATATAAAAAGTAGACGTGAGATGTGACGGAAGAACAAAAAGTAAAGAAAAATGGTCAGACATGCCAGCCTTGCCTTACCTTCTCGTGTTGATCGTTACTTACCACTGTACAAAGCTGCCATTGAAGGTGATTGAACCACCTCTTCTAACTTTTTTAAGGAAGATCTCAATTCAATAACTGCCAATGTCACTGAAAAGCCCATGACTGCTCTCCATGTCGCTATTGGTATTGGTTTTTCCTTGAAATTTGTTCAAAACCTTATGGAGTTAATGTCTAATCACCTCCATGTGAAAGAAAAATTTTGGAACACCTCTCTTGTTGGGCCCCGATTTCTTTTTCATAGTAGATAAGTTGTTTAATTTTATTTTGAGGTTTAGTTTAATGATTTTTCTTTTAGTTGAAATAATTTGAGGTTTTTAGTGCTTAGGTTACTGTTATTAAATGAAGGAATGTAGGTAAATTAGAGTTTTGATGCATTGTTAGAATTAAAAAGAATAAGTTGAATTGGGGGTAATTTAGGAAATTCATTTATGTTTTTAAAGTTTAAGGCTAAGAAGGAGGGGTATTTTAGTCTTTGGAGAGTCTTTAAAAAAAATTAAAAGAAAAGAAGGAAGTGAGGTGTAGCCGTATAGATGAATGAAGAGTCAAAAAAATTGCTAAGGCTTGTAAAGGAAGCTACGAAATATTAAAGGAAAAGAAGAGAGTAAATGATACTGCAACGTTTT
>JANZLX010000213.1:38405158-38422083 GCA_025531955.1 Erythroxylum orinocense
GTAACACCAAATTTGGTGTAAAAAGATTCTAGGAATATTCCACTTTACACCAAATTTGGTGTAAAAATTTGGTGCAATGGTTGGAGATGCCCTAAATGTTCCAACATATTTTACACAAGAAACAAAAAAACCTAAAAATTGTTTTGCAGTCTAGGTGCAGATTCATTTATGGTTCACGCAACATAAAAGTCAAAACGGAGGATGAATAAGTTGTCTTGAAACACCCGTTAGCCTTTTAAAGTAGAAAGCAACTCCGACGGCTTCTTTTGTAGAAACATTCCTTTCCCCCTGACCTATTCCCTCAGTGTGAGGTCTTGGGATTCAAATTCACAAGCAACTTAGATCGATCCTTCGATGTGCCTCTTCTGCATGAACAGGTTATCAAATAAACGTACAAACACATTCTGAACACGGTACAACACCGCCTCTTAGGATGGTCTTCTAATCTTCTACTACTTGCGGGTCGTATCACTCTGATTCAATTTGTTATTGCAGCGATTCTCATATATACAATGCAAACGGTTCGCCTGTCGCGACAACTTTATGATGAGCTGGAGAAAATCATGCGCCAATTTTTGTGAGGCACAGCACCGAATATGTAGAAGATTAGCTTGATTAATTAGGATACCGTGTGCCTACCCAAGGAGATGGGGAGCCTTGATCTCCGAAAAATCAGAGAAACCAACGACGCCCTACTCACCAAACTCAGCTGGTCTTTGGTTTCTAAGCCAGACACTCTATGGGTACAAGTGTTATCCAATAAGTATAGATTTGAAGCTAATAACCTTCTCGTTTTCCTTGATGATCTGGAGAAGTATCAAAGCGACGTGGCATCACGTGCTGCAGAGACTGCACTGGATGATAGGGGACAGCTCCTGCACGAGATTTTGGCTCGATCCATGAGTTGAGAATTGGGGTCCTCTTATGTATCATTTAGTGGCACCAATCACCCCTGAAATTCTGGAGCAAAGGGTGGATCAATTCACCGACATTACAGGTAACTGGAATTAGGCCATTATTCATCATCTTCTCTCTCAGACAATCTGTCTGGCTATTGCAGGTATCCATCTATCGACAATGTCCCTCGGGTCGGACAAGCTTACTTGGGGCCGCATGGAGCATGGCCATTTCACGACGACCTCGGCGTACTCTATGATCTTGCACCGAGATGACACTAGGACCCTTGATTACTGGAGGACTATTTGGCAGTAGCAGGGGCCCCAAAGAATTCGAGCTTTTCTTTGGCTCCTCTTGCATGATAAGTTCCTCACTAATCAACAGCGTATACACCGACGCCTCATGGCGGATGCGACGTGTTACCATTTTCGTCTCAAGAAATCCTCTCTCCATGTGGAACAGGACTGCCCTCTAGCCCACTCCTTATGGACACGGTTTCTCCCACAAGTGATCACCATCGAATTCTTTACCATGGACCACCATGACTGGCTTCTTACGAACCTCCGTACATACAGGGTGGTAGGGGGTTTCGACTGGGCGATTATCTTTAGGATAACATGCTGGTTCCTCTGGTCCTAGAGAAACAGGACCCTCTTCGAAGCAATATTCTCCTGGTCGATTTCTCCAGAGCAGTCAGTTCTGAAATACGTTAACACCTTCATCTGGCTACAAACTAGCAGCAAAGAGCACAGTTGAGCACTGTCACGAGCCAGGCACTCTTTGTCGGTTGGAGCAAGCCTAATCAGGGTTGGGTGAAGCTCAATACAGATGGTGCTTACAAAGGCTTCACCACTTCAGCTTCAGCTGGTGAACTACTACGTGACAATTCAGGCGCTTGGTTGGGAGATTTCGTTTAGAACATTGGTAGGTGCTTCCCGCTAATGGCAGAATATTTGGGGTTCTGTCAGATCTCAAGTTTGCATGGTCTTTGGAATACTGACATATCATGTTAGAGGTGAATTCGAGCACAGTGACTGACATGCTGTCTTCTCCGCAGGTGCAGGCTGTCTCCCACCCCCCCCCCCCTGAAATTTTGGAGCATAGGGTGGATCAATTCACTGACATTACAGGTAACTGGAATTGGGCCATTATTCATCACCTTCTCTCTCAGACAATCTGTCTAGCTATTGCAGGTATCCATCTATCGACGATGTCCCTCGGGCCGGACAAGTTTACTTGGGGTCGCATGGAGCACGACCATTTCACGACGACCTCGGCGTACTCTATGATCTTGCACCGAGATGACACTAGGACCCTTGATTACTGAAGGACTATTTGGCAGTAGCAGGGGCCCCAAAGAATCCGAACTTTTCTTTGGCTTCTCTTACATGATAAGCTCCTCACTAATCAACAGCGTATACACCGACGCCTCATGGCGGATGTGACCTGTTACCATTGTCATCTCGAGAAATCCTCTCTCCATATGGAACGGGACTGCCCTCGAGCGCGCTCCTTATAGACACAATTTCTCCCACAAGTGAACACCGTCGAATTCTTTACCATGGACCACCATGACTGGCTCCTTACGAACCTTCGTACATACAGGGTGGTAGGAGGTTTCGACTGGGCGATTATCTTTAGGATAACATGCTAGTTCCTCTAGTCCTAGAGAAACAGGACCCTCTTCGAAGCAATATTCTCCTGGCCAATTTCTCCAGAGCAGCCAGTTCTGAAATACGTTAAAACCTTCATCTGGCTACAAACTAGCAGTAAAGAGCACTGTCACGAGCCATGCACTCATTGTCTGTAGGAGCAAGCCTAATCAGGGTTGGGTGAAGCTCAATACAGATGGTGCTTACAACGGCTTCACCACTTCAGCTTCAGCTAGTGGACTGCTGCGTGACAATTCAGGCGCTTGGTTGGGAGGTTTCGTTTAGAACATTGGTAGGTGCTTCCTGCTAATGGCAGAATGTTTAGGATTCTGTCAGATCTCAAGTTTGCATAGTCTTTGGAATACTGACATATCGTGTTAGAGGTAAATTCGAGCACAGTGACTGACATGCTCTCTTCTCCGCAGGTGCAAGCTGGCCCCCCTTCTCCCCCCCACCATTTAGTGTTAGGCATTCATAGCCTACTCTCCGAAACTAGGTTGTAATAATTCCGCGTATTTACCAGGAGAGCAATTAGTGTGTAAGCGGACTTGCACATTCGGCCGCACAGTTCTCCTTCAAGATTACCAATCTTAAGCACCCACCTAGCAAATGCATATCTATCCTCATAGAGGATGCGTTGGGAGTCTGTCACCCGAGATTTACTATGTAATTTTTTCTGTTGTTCCCCCGTTATCAAAAAAAAAAAAAAGTATCCAGTATGCTCATCTTCCTTCATTGTCAGCGTGAAGACAAAAGAGGCTTCCAATTGCCTCGGTTCGTGTTTCCAACTTATGATGAAACAAAAATACGACATCCATTCTAAATACATTAAACAAAATGTGAATACTTCCTCTGCAAGTTACCCCAACGTGCTAACAATTCAAAATGACTGTGATGTCCTGAGCTAATTACTTACAGCACTAAAAGGAATGTGTATCCATTAAAAAGGTCTGCAGTGGCAAATGTAAACGACTAGACAACCTATCCTAGAAAATCAAACTTCAAATGCCTTAAAACAGTTTATTGAGACTTTGTCATCACAATCGATAACAATATCTAGAGGAGTTTACGCAACGTCATTCTGCACTTCCTATAGACCTGATTGCTCAAATGGCACACGTACAAACAGTTGGCCATGCAGCGTCACCACAGCGGACGTTTGATGTGGATCAATTCTAGCAGGTAAGCTGACCACCTGAAACCAAAATTCAAAATTCCCCTTATTTTTGCAGGATATACAGACAATGTCCACGCGATATGCTCATTTGACAAATTTAAAAAAAAAAACACCTTTTCCTCCAAGTATCTTCCTTGGAATAAATATGCATTCCCAGTTAGCAAAATATTTTCAAGAATGGGTCAACAGGGACCTCAATATAAAATCTCTTCCAATGCTAGAAAATCCAATCCCTCAAAAGAGATTTTGTGGATATTAAAAATAAACAATACTTGAAATCTGAAAGAAAAATTACAAGTCGATTAAACTAGCTTCCTTTGCATACCTTCTTAAATGGTGTAACACCCCAGGGATTATCCAATTGTTCTGGTTCACCAGATATAATTAGGCGTCCTGCTGGATCAGACTGAACATGTACCTGATAAACAAAAAAAGTGCAGCAGTGTGCAAAACAATAACTTGTGGTAGATAGGATTGAACTAGGCAAATAATCATGCTCAACAAATGTTTAATTTCAAGAAAAGCATTCTCTACTTGGCAACAAATTCAGGACCATTCATTAAGACTAGACAAAGAGTCCTGGAAACAACTGCATAAATGTGATGGTTGATGCTATTGTTATTACAATTTAAAAAAAGGTTATGCATTTGAACTTCCAGCCGGACATGTTCTATGTATATCTGCATTAAGACTTCCTAATTTCTTATATGAGAATGAAGTTTGTCTGACTCAACTCATGCATTAAAACTGGCACTCATTTGCTTGTGTAATCATACTACAAAGTGAAAACATTGGAACAATATACTGCAGATGTTAAACTTATTCTGCAGCAGTAACGACTTACCTCTCAGATCAATCTTAGTTTCAAAGAACAAGGCAATCTTCTAGCAGGGTGATGTACTAATGAATTAACAAATAAAGAAATTAAAAAAATATGTTTACCTCCTCACGCAGTAGGCCCGGAACTAATGCATATACCTCAAAGCACTCATTCTGTAAACAGTCAAGAACTTAGACATAGCAGTGAATTCAGTAGGCAAAAGTTTTGAAAACATTTGGAAAGATAGAGACAAAATTAGAGAAGATCTTACAGTTCTTTGCACATTAATCTTCACCCAGTCTGCTGGAGTTCCAATATCAATAACCATTGTGTCCCCCCTGGCAAGAAAACAAATGGTGAGATTTTTCAAGAATAAAGGGAGCCTCTTTAACATCTTCAGGATTAATACAAGATCAAGAAGCAAGTGATCCTAACTGTTGCTTCAATGTTTTAATGTGAGAAACATGGCCATCACGCTCAGTTGTTGCCCTTTTCCGCTTCAACAAACCTGAGCCAGTGAACCAAGCAACGACTTCATAACATGCTGATACTATAAAAACTTCTCAAGATGTTGATCCAGCGAACAGGGCATACCATTTGTCTTCAACTGCTTGTCAATTTTTGGTGTAGGATTCATGTTCTTATCCTGGCATGAAACAAAAGTAAAGCCATAGTAAATGAAAGCATCCTTTTTCACCACGATGACAAATGTTTTAATGCGAAAAGAAAATAACTAAATGATGAAAGAAACCTTCTTTTTCATATATATATATAGCATTCTCCATATACCTTAATGATAGGATGACAAACCTGACCATTGCCAAGAAGACGCTGGGAATGCCAACCTTGCATGGCACGAGTTGCAGCATCTCTCCGTTGCCTACCTGATCCAAGAGCTTCACTTCCAGCAGCCTGCAATCAAATTCATAAAAGTAATCATAAAATACAATCTACAAAATCCCAAGCATTTTCAATATCCATAAATCAATTCTATAAACTTTGCTATAAATCAGAAAGAAAAAAAAAAGCAGCAAGCAAGGATATAGAGCTTCAAATTCTGAAACAGAAGTGCGAAAAAGATTGAATTTGGAACACAGTCACAGAATCCCAGACATCAAAGACAAGGAAAAAGATATATGGAAGATCTGCTAAACAACTGTTGAATAGAATGCAAAAATTTACTGCCTTATCAACAAGACAGGTTTAAAGAAACAACATCCTTAGGACTATCAATCTAACACAGCCATATTTTTGTGTCAACCAGCAGTTATACAAAATCATATATCTGCTACAAGGAAATAAAAGAACCCCATCCACTGCATCCACTGATGCCTAATATTTTACTTGTCTACAAAATCATATATCTGCTACAAGGAAATAAAAGAACCCCATCCACTGATGCCTAATATTTTACTTGTCTACAAAATCATATATGTGCTACAAGGAAATAAAAGAACCCCATCCACTAAATCCACTGATGCCTAATCTTTTCCTTGTATACAAAATCATATATCTGCTACAAGGAAATAAAACAACCCCATCCACTACATCCACTGATGCCTAATCTTTTCATCGTCCATTTTTATTCTGCTCAATGATCAATAAATTCCTTTTCACATTTACATTGACAATAAGTCATATATTCAATCGGAAAACCAAAGTATGTCTTAAGAAGCAGTAGCGGCAAGTATGTTGGCATTAGGAATTGGCTGAGCATTAACACTAGGATAAAATTTTGAAGTTGCTAGATAGATGATAAATCTGGAGGATGTAACATTGATTTGCACCTTAGGTATTGTGCTTCAAGGCACAACTCAAGAAGGGCTCCAGCATTTATTAAGAAATTGGATTTAAGGTTTACAGAAGAACTTTTGGAGGTTTTCCCCCTGGTTAGCTAAATGAACTTACCTGATTTTCAAATCTAATAGCAGATTCTGTCAAGCTATCAGAAACAGAGAGTTCACCAGTACGTATTTTATGCTTTTCATACTCCAGAAGTGCCTGCATACAAATCACTATAGACTCTAAGAGGCATATATTCATGAGAGAAAAAGAGTGAGAGATGTAAATGACTGAAGAACTAGGATTTCATTGTGCTAAAAACCTTTTCATAAAAAATTCGGAATGTCCAAGAGACAGTAGTGCAGGTCCTGTGCAAATGGAAATGGTGCAAAACTTTAGATAATAGAATCAAAATGGGAACAACAGCTTATCCACTGAGTAATGAAATTTTGAACATCACATTTAGATTCAAATTAAGATCAGGTAATATTATTAGTGCCATGCCAAAAAGCAAGAACAATCTTTATCAAGGAAAATCATTCCCTAATATCTTCAATGAATCAACCCACTAATCAAGATAGATATCAACTACGCAAATAATCCTTACTTTGGTGGTCTAAATGATTCTCCCACTTGCCGCCATAACTTACACGAAGTAACCTGAGAACAACCAAATGCCAAAACAACCAATGAAAATATTTCTTCAATATGCAGAAGGCAATCAAAAGCTACCTTCCTGGCAGCAAAAGAGCATGAATCAAGTCTAGAAAATCCATCAGATCGGTTAATAGCAAAGAATGTTTTAAAGCAAGAAGCTTCCGGTACATGGATAATCACACCCCATAGTCAAGCCTCCAAGAACTAGAATTCTTATACTCTACAAGTTAACTATTAAAGGAAAAAGTATAACAATTAGAATTCTAAAACTCTATAGTATAACAACTGTAGTATAACTCTGATTTAAAAGTTAACCTATTACCATATATTTCGATAAGTACAGAATTTCAAATGGAGTATAATCAGCCGACAGATGGTAAAGAAGTACAGGTCTATCTGCTGCCTTAATCAACAAATAAGATAAAGAACACACTTACTCAACATATGAATGAAGTAAAAATGTGAAGTATATACACACGTATTTTGCATGCAAGCTTCCAAACTTTGTTGCCCAAACAAAGGGGACATGTATTCCCATTGCCAAGACATTAACTGATTTTTTAATCATACCGGAGAAAAAAGTTTGTGAACACTCAAAAGCACAACCAAAATACCAATTGAAGCATGCAACTAAAAGCTTATCATTCTGAAATTTACACAGTAGATAAGTAGATAACACAGCTAAATTAGCAAATAGATGGTGGCAGGAAAGAGTTATTAAATACATTTCAGGGACAAAGAACCCAGGGAAAACCTGTTCATAGCCTCCTAGTTTGATCACTGCTCTCCACAACCTAGCAATACAGGAATCAGGACTTGCCACATTATTAGGAGAAAACCTATAATAGGATTTAATGACTCAAGAAAAGTGCCAAACTTACTTGAGTAAATTCAGCTCTTCTTTGTAAAACTTTGGGGCTTTGAATTCCAAGTGATTATCTCTATAAAATGTTTCGACATCCATCATAAATGCTGCTTGCTCCTGCTCTGTTCCAGACTCATAGCCATCAGTTGAAGAAGGTTCGAAAGGAAATGAATTGTTTGGAGTCTTCATAGTTACTTTGTTTTCCTCTTCCAACTTGGATTTTGGATGTTCCTGTTTGATTGTGGCAAGCATAGATAAGTTGTTCTTCGTCAAGTCATCTTTGAGTACCTTTGTATCACTCTCTTCAGCATTGGCAGCTGAGACAAGCTCCATTGATTCCTGTCCTTCTTCATCATCTTTGGCTTTAGACTCCAAGGGTTTATCATAGGTGGGAAGAAGATCCTTAGGTGTCTCCTTTTCCCGATCATTATCATCACCATCATTAGCTTTGGTGTTCATAAATTTGTCATTGAAAGAACATGCATCTTTTGATTGCTCTCCTTTCTGTTCAACTTCAGGTTTGACCTCAGAAGAAGTTTGGTTCAATTCCAATTTGGGGCTGGTGTCTGAAGAAAGACCAGACTCATTGGCAGCATTTTGAACATTGTCTGTGGACTTGGATTCAAGCGCATCGTTGTCGCGATGAGCTGCATTTGGAGTAGGCTGGATTTGAATATGCTGAGTTGCATTAGGATTAGCAGTAAGCTCAATAGAAGGAGGACCTTCAAGATTTTTCGGATCAGGTAACCGAACAAGCTTTTCACCCAAGGACTGTGAGTGTGATTGATCATCCTTCTTAGTTTGATCACCAAGTTTAGGTGGCACAGAAGTGTTAAGAGAAGGATCCAGAGTATGACGGACATCTACCAAATGAGCATTCTTTTCATCATCAGCACCCAACTTTAGAGGTTGATGCTCATGAGAATGGGGCAAAGGTGGGGCATTTGGCTCAACAACAACATCAGCATCATTATTATCATCGTTGGGTTGTTGTTGCATAGGGAGGGTATCTTTTCCCGCTTCTTCCTTGGCATCAATCGCCTCACAAACACTACTGCTACTGCTACTCATGATGAAGATGTGCAACTGTTGTCCCCCATAACAATAAGATTAAAATCAAAATTAAGCAACCTACAGACTTTAATTCGTGCAAGTGAATTTTGAGAGTGTGAATGTGGAGGAGACGGGGAAGAAAACAACAGGAAATCGTTAAGGAAAAAAAATACAAAAGAAATTTCCATAAAAGAAAAAAGACATACATTGTCAATTGAGAGTGAATAACTGTAATGATAAGCAGAGGGAACGCGAACGGAATGGAAACATTACCTATATCTTCTTTCCTGAGCAACCGCCAACAGCAGAAGATTCCCACCCCCACCAGTCCTTTGTAGTTCAAATAGAACTCTTTGATGCCTAGTACCCTAACTACAATAATAGGAAAACCTACGGATATTTGGTTTGAAAGAGAATGAACAGAAAGAAAGAGGGGAAGAGAAACGTGAAAGAAAAAGGGTGTCTGTTTCTGGAAACTGGACAAGGAATCGATGGTGGTCGTATTTGACCCGATCAGAACCCAACATGATTCGGGCCCATTCTTGTGATTGTCATATCTTCCATGAAAATTAAACCAAAGATGTTTCGGGAATCTCAACTACACAAGGAAATCCACAAACAGTAAAATACAGCTCAATCCGATCCAACTTAAAGCGATCTGGTTTGACCCAATCTGTTTTGAATGGATCTAATTGGACTTGAGATTTAACCACCAAATTCGATTTTATCCGACCACAATTTCAAATTAATTTTTTCTTTAAAATAATTCAGAAACAAATTTATGTTTGTAACAGAAGTTTTGATCTTGACTTCTCGATTTTTATAATTTCTCTTCAAATATTATTTGTTCCACTTTCAATAATTGAAGAGAAATTATATATATATATAATTTCTCATATATGTCCTTAGGGACAATTTTGTCTTTTTCCTATTAAGTGGACAACTATTAATTGTAATTTTGGCTTTTAATAATTTATTAGTTAAGTTACGTAATTTGATTTAATTAAAGGTAATGAAGTAGCTCAATAAATGATCTAGATTAATGGATCGCAGTCCGGGTGAAAAATGAATCCTTTTTAGTGTGGACCTAGTTCATATCGGCCTTGTGATAGGGAAGCCCGATATGAAAGCTATATAAAGGTTTTTATAAAAGTTAAGGTCTCCCACAGTTACTCATATCAATCGTAAGCATACGGTTCTCTGACTTGTTAAGAGAGCTTGCATATAAACTGAGTGTTGGCGAACAATTTCCTCAACTGTTCTAGAAGGATCAGAGCTCATTTTGGCATCAAAAACTACTTCGAAACTCGGAATGAAACCGAAATTAGGTATTCCACATTTCTTTCACTTTTACCCTTTTATGTATGATTTTGAGTATGTAATTGGGTCTATGTTACGTATTACACATGTATAAAGTATAAATAACAATGGAATAAATATATATTTATATTCTCACCCTATTTCATCATTCATATTCCCATTTACGTTAAATTCTTTTGTTAGCCCATTTTTCCCAATCAACCTATATGCAATTTTCATCTTCGGTATGATATCACTTTTGTTGAATGACACCCACTTGATTAAATCTTGTGCATAGTATCTGTGTTTTAGAATGTTCTTCTACTCAGGATCATTCCTAATAATATGCAAATGTGTATTGTCTAAAATAATATAAGATTCAATTCTTTTACAAACCATTTTTTAACTAAAATTTTTCTTATTTTATTGTCAAAATCATACTAATTTTTAAAATCACAAATATTTAATAGAGAGATTGATTACTCATCTACCTTAAAATTTCTCAATTAGATGCATTTCTGTTAGTCATGTTATAAAACTTAAGTAATCATAGATTTGGAGAAATTAAACAAAAAAGTTTTATTCTTATTTCGTTATGCGCAAAATTAGTTGCCCCTACTTTCTTAAATCTTAACATGCTAACCACTTGAACATCTAAAGATAGTAATCTTGTTGATTCAATTTCTTTAGTTTGCAATATTGTGAAAGAATCCTGAGTTATACTAGCCTTGTTAAAGCCACCTTACTCTTGATATTTGTCAACATAGCTCTTCCTAAATATGTAGCTTTAAAAGCTTTCTCTTCCTATCTTGTCAAAGGCCTTGAGCCAACTCTTTTTATTTCTTCTTGTGTATCCTTGAAAATGTTTTCTTTCGATTCCAATAAAAATGCCCTTAGCTCTGGGATATACAAACATAACTTTACTAATAATACTCATCAATAGAAAAGTTTGTACCTATTTAAGAAAAATAATTTGGTGATTTGTATCTATTTAAGAAAAATAATTTGGTGATCATTATTTAGTAATTATTATAGATCATCACAATTATAGATAATAAAAATATTATTTAATTTCGTTAAAATATAACAAATATCAAGAGACCAATAAAAGAGATAAAGTGTTTTACAATACTTTAATCAAATCTACATAACCATTCAAGATTTCTTTAAAAATGATTAAGTTTGAGCTTATTCTGATCTCCTTTATCATAATTATAATTCAGTTATGTAAATGGATAGTTCAATTACCCTAAATCGTGTAAAGCATATCCTTAAAGAGTCACCATAAGTTAATTCATATGAGACATATTCCTAGTGACGCTTCCTTTCTTTATAACATGACCTAAGATTTTGTTAAAGTTATTGTAAGTAATAGTTTCAAAGAAATACTACTCAAAATTCTTAATAGATATTAGCTCCTTACCCTACTAGAACTTAAGGAGTTCTCATTAAAAACTTGTTAATCTCTATCCTTCCTAATTGTCCGAAGATTTAAGCAAGCAATCAATATAAACTTCAGAGAATAATAGGATCTCAACATTCTTGTAATCCTTTCATAACAAAACCACTTCACCTCTTCCACAATAAAGACATCTGAATGTTTAAGTTAGTGAAACTTAAGAGTCGTGGTTGAAATCAATTCACCCCTGAAGCCTTGTCTCTTTATGCATAAGCCATTTTGAGAACCAATTTCAATTGAATTTGGAGAATGGCTATCAAAATCTTATGTTTATAAAAATATAAAAATAACTATGATAAAGACACTTGAAACTCTTAAGTTAGTGAGAGTTAAAAGTACTAAGTATATGATAAAGACACTCAAAACTCTTAAGTTGGTGAGAGTTAAAAGTACTAAGTATATGATAAAGACATTGAGTTAAAAGTACTAAGTATACAAAAAAATATATCTAGAAATTAATAAGGCTAAAGTTATGGTTTAGACTATAAGATTTTTACCAAAATTTAATGTCTAACATAAGACCTAGTAGATTCCTAGCCTAAGACCTCAATTATCGTTATAAATTTTGGATCTAACTCAACTCATAAGTTTGCTAGGTCTTAGGCTAGGAATCTACCTATATAAATGGAAACTTATCTTGGTTGATATTATCATTCTTAGATAATTAGGGATTGCATATAGACCTAAACTCCACATTCCTAAATAAAGAAGATGGTTCGTGTTGAACAACTCAAATTCGTCTTATACACTCATTATGAGTACGTATTTTCCCCAATTTATTTTTGGGACTTAGATCAAGAATGAAAATTTAAGTACATAGACATCTTAAATATAATCCTCTATAGGGTAAATATTTTTAGGATAATCAAAGGTACCTTTAAATATTACAAATTTCTCTTAATGCATATCTTAACATTCAATATATATAATCCAACATGTATGTATTTGACATATTTAAAAATTGGATGGAAATCAACTCTTGAAAGATTCTTTAAAGGATCAAGTTGCCCTCCATTATACAAAGATGTTTTTGCTACCAATAAGTAGGTGAATCACCACTTAATCCTAATTATTGATCTTGATCAATATTAACCATTCATCTCTTTATATAAGGCACAAGTTGTGAAAAATAACTCAATCTCATCATCTGCCAAAACTTGATCCTACATTTTTATAGTGAAATCACCTTTACAAATTTTTTTTCTACTTACTTTTTTTATAAGGTTCAGTATTAAGGGGCTATAATAAGATTGAAACATTTTATAAATGTAACACTACATCCTTTTCATTTTGTCGTTTCAATATAGAGAGTAGCAAGGAGGCTAAAAGTACTTCAGGGAGTGATGCTAATAGCTCTAATGGATATCTAATATAAGATTAGCAGTATCCAATTATAAGAATAACAACCTTACATCTAGTAAGTCTATCAAGACCTTATCATCTTCTCTTGTAGCATTTAGGCCTCCTTATAGATGTTTATACTATTGACTCAGTTATATCTAGAAAAAAGGCTTCATTTTTTATACTTTTACTTGGACTCCCTACTTTGGGCATATATGACAATTTTAAAGTGCAATTAAAGCTCAATAAGTCACAAAATATTAAGCTTAAAAAGTTGAGGAAAAATTTCTAATCCTTGAGGAGATCTCACGAAGATATCCAGATAAGGATGAGTGCATTTACTACTCCAAGCCTAAAGTGGTTGGGCTTTACCATGATCCTTTCAACTGTGGGTTTCACTTTCTTATTCACCCCACTATCCTTCAAATCTTCGATGCTAAAAAAATGAATCCCAATAAACTAGAGCTAAATTTTTAAAGCTTATTAGTTGGATTTGTTATTACTTGTCATAAGTAAAGTGGTCCAACCATATTAAATTCATACACCAATACAAGCTTATAAGAATCTATAATAGATGGTACAACTTGAGCATAAGGTGTGGGTCTTAGTTATTGATGATTCCTAAAAGGTTGCATGATTGAAACGACAAATTCGTATTATTATCAAATGAGACATGCCTGTCAAATTTTAAGATCCTATAAAGAGGGTTAGATGAGACATTTTTAAAACAAGATATGACCAATGTACCATTGAAGTTCCTAACCTAAAAACTTGTTAGTTCAACCTATCCCTTACCACTTTAAAAGACTTTCTTTTATAAGGATAGCCTAATCTAGTCAAGATTGTCTTTTAGACAAGAACATCTATTTGAGTTCCTTTCTTTTTTCTTTATTTCATTTGAATTTTTAAATATATTATTGGGTAAAATATATGTGCTCCTTTATGGTTTAAGCAATTTTTAAAAAACTCCTTAATATTTAAAATTCTAAAAAAAGTTCCTTGTAATTTTCAAATTTTTAGAAAAGCCCTTTCTTTGAGACTTTCGTTAAAAATATTAGTATAAAATATGCGGCATGAAGATCATATGTGGAATAATCATATATTATTGATATAATGGTTCAACCAGACTTGGAAACATGACTTTCACTAATTAAACTCGACCTAGAATAATAATTTATTATAATTATCTTAAATTATTAGTTTGGGTCGGATTTAATTAGCTTGGGTTGAGTTTAATAGGTTGAGTCATCATGTTAGTAACATTTGATTAGTTCAAGTGTAATATTCATGTCACATATGTTTTGTTATTATTTTTAATGAGAGCCTAAGAGAAGAGTTTTCTTTTTAGAAAATTGAAAAGTGTAAGGAGTTTTTTTTAGAATTTTAAATATTTGAGAATTTTTAAAGGTTACTTAAACTATAAGGGAGGCCTATTCCTTTCATCCTATATTATTAATAAACTTGCTCAGGTAATTGGCTTAGAGGCTTCGTACAAAATCTTGGTTGGTGTTTCCCAGTGTCTGCGAAACTCTGGGGTGTGTTTACAAGACTCACGCTCACGTAAAACCTGGGTTATCGTCAGATCGAACTCGAAGTGGACTCGATTGCGATGATCAACTTCGTTTATTCCTCGGCGAGACGATCAACGATCTTTAATCCCATAGTTCAGGGAATTAACTAACTGTTTACTCATAACTGGATTGTTGTACATCGGCATATCTATCGAGAGAATAACAGATGTGCTGACTAGTTAACAAACTATGCGGAGCATTTTGAGTTAGGAACTACTTACTTATATACTACACCTATTGGGTGCCACTTTATCCTTCTGGAGGATATGTCAGGAATTTGTTTCCCTTATCTCGTTTTGTAATTTGTTTATTCCCTTTTATAAAAAATAAACTTGTTCTTTTTGTTACAACCGTGAACATAAATAAGATGGTTGTGAGGAATAAGGAAACCAAGGAGAAAGGTCTGCTAGGTTCATCCTTTAGGGAGAAAAAGAAATAGAAGTTGAATCACAGTGATAAAGTCATCCATGTTGCTTCCACCCTAACTTCTCCACCTTACTCATCCAAACCAACGGAGAAATGTTGCTCTCTTTATGACCACCATTTCAACTAAAGAGGATGGTCGATTCTTTCACAACTTCACCTTAAAAAGGTGAACACGTTCTTAACAAAATTAAGAGTGGGTACAAGAAGGTCTAGGGGATGGTGACTCTTAAGACAATGAGAACTTAGAAAAAATGAATGTCGACTTCATTCATATATTCACTAAGAGGCATATTTTCATGATAAGTTTACTTATACGTTTTAGGCAAAAGATACCAATCTTTTTTTTGGTTTCATCATTTCCACCAAAACCCCTTGTGATTTATAAATCTCATGAGAAACCTTTATATTTTGTGAAAAAATTTAGATCAATTCTTTGTTAAGTTTTGTTGCTAACTTTGCATTTTTAGGATACATGGAACTCAACATAAACAACCACTTTACAGGGGGTTGGTACTTGGTAGGGATTAATAAATCATAAGAGTGTCATATGGTAAATATATTAATTTATCTTATTTATATATCATTACCTACTTTAAAGATATAATAATATTTAATATCTAACACTGATTAATTTTATT
This sequence comes from Erythroxylum orinocense, assembly GCA_025531955.1. Classification (NCBI taxonomy): domain Eukaryota; kingdom Viridiplantae; phylum Streptophyta; class Magnoliopsida; order Malpighiales; family Erythroxylaceae; genus Erythroxylum; species Erythroxylum orinocense. Next base: position 38,420,796 of record JANZLX010000213.1, read on the forward strand.
AAAATGAAAATTGTATTATGTTTATTATTTGTTAGTAACATATATATTAGTTTAATATGATAACAAACTAAGTATTTTACTAGTTTTTATTTAATAAGTAATGATAATTTATTAATCATCTTATTTATTAATATTATTGTAAAATAAATAAATTTTTAATAAAACACATAATTTACTATCATTAAAAATATAATTATTTAAATAACATAAATCAGTATTATACATTAAATATTATTATATTTTAAATATAGATATTGATATAAAAATATGATAAATCAATTTTTTTGACACATATCGACTTAAGTAGTTTACTAATTTTTAATCACTCTCTATGACATCGTTATCTAGATAGAGTGTAATATGTCAAAAATATCAGGTTAGCGAAAGTTAACCATAAAACTTAATAAAGAGATTGGTTATAAAATATTCTCAAAATATAAGGATACGCTTGACAAGGAGCCTATTGCCTGGTTCTCCTTTTCACTTATATATACCACCTCAAAATCATAACCAAACATCTTAGCTAGCCAAATATGCTGGAAGGGTAGAGATTCTCCGTTTAAGCAAAAATTCAAGGCTTTGATGATTTGTGTGAACCTTAAAAGACCTCCAATTAAGGTAATGGTATCATTGTTTGATGACTTTGATGATTCCTAATGTTTAATGGCCTTGATGATTGCCAAAAATTCTTAGTTATACATGGAAAGCCCCAAATGGTTGGCAATTAATGTCTTACTCAAATATACAATTTGGAGTCTATCTTATTAAAGTTGAGTTTGATCCCTAAACCACTCGTGTTTGCCTCAATGATGAAGGTTGCTTGTTGTTCTGCATTCCAAGTCCATTCTTTAGTCACATGTTTCTATAGTGATTATGTCAAAAAGTTAGCCAAATTAGCATAACTTCTTATGAACCTTTGTCAACCCCAGGAGACCCCCTTTAGTTCCTTTATGACCTGTTTGGTACACTGGAATAGAATAGACAGATAATAGAATAGTTATTCCTATGAATAAAAAAAATAAGTATTACTTTGTTTGGTTTAAGGAATGGAATAGATAAAGAATTTCTATTCCAGTGTTTGGTTTGAAAATATAAACTTAAAATAATAAAGGAATAAGTAACAATAAGATCAAAATATCCTTATTATTATGATGATGATGATGATCATCATCATCATCATCATCATCATCATCATTATTATTATTATTTGCTGTTGTTGTTGTTATTATTATTATTATTATTATTATTATTATTATTATTATTATTATTATTATTATTATTATTATTA
>JANZLX010000213.1:38422183-38433171 GCA_025531955.1 Erythroxylum orinocense
GTGTTTCATCTCAGAGAGTTGTTTGATGAGCAAGCCCGGTCCGAACGGTTCGAGACCTCAAGGCTTCTCTTTACAACTAAGATGACTCCAGGTTCATCGGCAGTGCAGTATGCACTGAAGATGAACAGGTACATTGAGAGATTGGCCGTCTTGCCTCTTTTGATCCCCTTATACAATAACAAAATTCCCACTCAATAGGGTTTTCAATTGAAAATCCCACAAAGCACAATCACTAAAATTTGTTCTAGAATACTTAAATCCATGCATCTTCTAAACTCCATAGGCTAAAATCCTTCCAAAAATCCAAAAGATTCAAAATGATCTTACCTTGATTCTTCACCAAATGAAGAGATCTTTGGATCAAATGGAAGCTTTTCCCTTCCTCTACCTTCCTCCTTCTTGATCAACTTCAAAATCTCTCTTAAATTCTAAGAAAATCAAAACCCTAACTTATTTTCTCTTGTTTCTCTTTTCTCCAACGAAATTCTCTTCTTTATCTCTTCTATTTTTTTTCTTCACTCTAAAATCACATTTTCCCTTCTTAAAGTAACAAAACAACATTTCTTCTTCCATTTCTACCTTTAATGAGTCCAAAAAGTCCATTTTACCCTTCCTTATAGACTTATGTTCTTTTAACCTGAAGTTTCTTGCTAAAAACAACCTTGAACATTAACACTTTAATTCCATAAATCCATGCAATAAAATCTTACTAACCTTGACATAATAATTAACTCTAAAATATTAATCTATCAAAACCTTAAAATTCTTTTAAATCATGCTTAACTAAAAAAAAATTTTGGGGGCTAACATTTCCTCCCCTTTTAAAAGAATTTTGTCCTCGAAATGCTTAACTGACTAATCAATAGGTAGGGGTATGCTTTCTTTTATGCTCTTCCATTTTCCATTTAACTTCATCACTTAAATAATTTCTTTCAATCACCCTAGTTAACATATTCAATCAATCCTTCCATAACTAACTCAGATATCACACTATCTTATCTGTTTACTCAATATATTTTAGATTACTCATAATTTTGCACTTCTTGTGTCAATAACCCCAATATCATATCATATCAATACTTCTTAACATACTCACATATCTCACATTAAGAATCTAATATATCTTTCATCAGTAGCATCTCTCATATTATTTCATACAAACCAATTCATGTCAGGCTTAGCTAATCCTTTTTCCTAACCTGAGCACACCTTGGCACGGCACGGTGATACTCTCAGAGATAATCTATCTTTCACATCTCTATAGTGTCAATACACATAACTCTTATGTTAATCTTACTGTATTCCATACCCTAGTTGTTAATCCACCCAAGTTATTTATATTTCTTGAACCACTAAATTTCTAATACAAATCAATTTCATTTATCGGTAGCATCCCCAACTAATTTTGACCTTCAACCATTTTTCGACCTTAATCATCACAAAGCAAAAGCGAACGACTCTTTCTATCATCTAACTCCTTATCCAGTATTCTGATAAAATCAATATGATGATGATTGTGATGCTTAAAGTCAAATAGACCTATACATTGAACTCCATTTTGACTTTAATCATCACAAAGCAATTGAGACTGATAGCACAATTAAACATTCAGTCACTTAATTTTACATTCTTAGCTGCTAGATATTGTTTTGGGAAATTTTTACTAGGATGTATATCATGGGTTGTTATTTATGCTTATCTATCAATCTCTTGCTCAATCATCCTTATCGATACACCCACTTATTAAATCAATCACAAAGTATCATTCTTTCGATTCATTCCAACATCTTAGTAAGATTCACAATTTCTGCATCCTCAATTTTGGCTTTACTTATGTGAAACTAATCTTAATTTTCGATGCGGCTAATAATGCTTCACTTAGTTCCAAATTCAACTCCATTTTGCACTATTTATGGCACTAGATTTGATAACCTCAATATCTGAATTCATGCTTCACTGCTATTGGGACTTCCGCTTACTATATTAGATATAGGACTAACTTTACATGGAAGATACTCATTTGTACAATCATAGTCTTTTTGTACTTCTATCCATTGTCTCAGTCTCGTATTCAATTTTATCAACTCAATTAATAACCTTAAACTTTATTGATCTGTACTTGTATATATATATCCAAGATTTTTCTATACATATACTATCTTCAAACATTCAAAACAATCATTACTATAACAGTTCTAAATCTTATATCAAATAGTCAATTCATAGGACTTTAGTTGTATCCATACATATGAAATTACTTTATTACGTTGCATTAGATTTTATCCAAATCTCTTATACAACATCATTGTATACTATAAAGTCTCCAAATCCATACACCATAATTAATATCAGTATAATTCCTCAAAATTCTCTTTACTTTCATTACTCGTACGGTTTACACGTTTTTCTTTAAAAATTCAACTATTTTTCTTAACTTTAATACATTTGAATATCATCAAATTATTCTTCTCAACTTTTCGAATACATTTGATATATCATCGAATTTTTCTTGAATCGCTTTAATCTTCAATACCATAGTACTGTCAGGGCAATTGTTAACTCAAACAATTATTATCAAACTCCATCTACCCCTTGATTTGTTCTCGTAATGCCTTAAATAACTAATTCCTCAATAAGGTAACATTGTCTCATGTTATTTTCAATTTCCCAATTGAGTTCCTTTCTCGAATGATTCTCTCAATTTATTTGATTTCCATTGATTTCACATTGAATTATTCTACTATTTGCTCATTCATACTAACTTCTCCACACATTTCAATTTATCTTCAATCTTAACTTCCAGTGTCTATAACACATTCTTCAAGTCAAATTTGTATCTACCGAACATATTTACACATAATATAATGTGGACCTATATACTCCTCATTCAATCTTTATCAATCAACTATTATCATCATCTATTATCAGTCATTCTTAATATCTCATGAAGACTAATTTCTATCGTTCTTACAAGGTCATAATGTTCTCATTACAAAAACTTAATAAAATTAATGTTGTATATGCTTAGGTGTGTATCATCAAAGTCATCCCATTTTTAACATCAATATACTCCAATTTTCCAAGATTTACCTCTTCTAATATCTTAATGGTTCAACTACCATATTGAGTGCATTAACTCTTCTCATTCAATTCTTCATCCTTTTTTTCTAATCTCATTTACCTATGAAATATCTTGCATGCATTTTTAACTTTGTTCTTACCATATACATCATTCATCTCATGAATCTTAGATGTGTATATCCTTAGTCAATTTAGAATTATTGATGCATAATTTCGCCTATGTCTCTAATTCTTTTCAGTCATATCATGAAAATATCTTCACATCCATATCTATTTATGTGCATATCCATAACAAAATTCCGTCACCATATTCACAAATATAGTCACAAATACTGAATCTATGTCAAACATATCGGACTACGTAATATTTCTTATTTCTATATATACATAAACTTTCATTTTCTCACATTCTGATAGATCATTATTCTTCTCACTAATTATATTAGCCCAAACTCTTAACAATTGCCCTTGCAATTGACATATATTCTAAAATTTGCCCATGTAAGATCCTAATTCTGGGCTCTAATACGATACATATTGGATCCCAATTTTAGAACCCAACTCTTGTTCTGATACCATAACTGTTGGATCCTGTTTCCTGAACCCAACTTTTACTCTGATACTACAACTATTGGACCCCAATTTTGGAGCCCAACATTCAAAGTCATAAATTGTGAGTGTATTACCCTGTAGGGTTATTTTGATGAACCGTCATTAGATGTTATCCCAAAAGGGTGGCATGCCCACACACTAGTCAAACATAAAAAATAAACTCATTTTCCTGTCCTTCCGCACAGATTTTGAGATACCCCAAACTGGAATTGCAAATTGATTCCTTCAAAAAGTTTGTAGCACTATGTCTCTAGTTTAGAGATAAGAATCATCTCATTTGGAGATCGGATAACAAAGTTATGGCTAAAAGAATCAAACAAGGTTTTGTCCTCAATCCTATTGAACCTGTCTCGGGACAATTAGTATAACTTTCTCTATAGATGTTGGATAAAGATAGATTTTGTCATCAAGAGCATCAAAATTGGACCAGAAGATACAAGATAAACAATACCCAGAAGATACACGTCATCACAGTGTCATCAATAGACGATACATGTTATCATAAAAGATACACGCCATCACCAGACAAGACACGTCATTATAAAAGATACATGTCATCGTAGAAGATACAATCTGTACTCATGAACATCTCCACTTATAAGGATCATAACTTTCGACTCCCATGTCTAAAAGAATTCATTCTATATACCTCTAGAAAGCTAGAAGGATAACAACAACTTTCTAGAAGCTAACTTTGTCTAATTCAGCCTAAATCAGTCCAGATTTTCTACCGAAGCCATAACACGAATTTTGTCCCTACGGAAGACTTGAAATTTGCATTGTACAAACTTGGAATGTCCTAAGCATAACCATTCAACTACCAAAATGACTTCATTAAACTCTCAAATCTCAACTCATTTGACTCATCCCATTCAACTACATCCATCGTTCATACATAATTCGTATTTCATTAACAACAAAAGATAAGAGTTTACAAAACTTGAATGGAATTCCAAGCCATATTACATCATCGGCTTAAATCTCAAATTACAAAAAAAGGTTCTTAATCAAATAAACTTAAAATGCAACTAAAACATTTTGTTTTCCCAAAATCAACTCAAAATACAAAATAGCAAAAATTGAAGTAATTGCTTTAGTCTCTTGATTAGTTGATCTCTTAGCTATCACCTAAAGATGGGACAAAAAGTGGGTGAGCTTGAAAGCTCATGGGTAACAGTTTATAAGGTGAATAAGCAAAATTGTTGAAAAATTCATTTATCATAGAAAATTTATAAAAGGTATAGTTCTCGAATTTTCAAACAAATTGGCAATCTTAACTCAAACTCATAGTTCAAATATCATCACATAATACTCATTTATGCACCATTTATGACTATGCAAAGATGTAATGCACAAACAAATGGCTCGAGGGTCCCATGGAAAAAGGATGGAGAAATCGAGGTTTACCCCAAAAATAGAATGAGTCCATTTTTTCGAAGATCATATGTCACAAGCATGCAGCTGGGAGAAGACTTTTGTCGACATGCACGCGACGAATAGAATGGTTCCACTCTCACCCATACAGAAGCATATAATCATGCTAAAAAATAATTTCCATACATTTTCGTATTCTCATACTTTTTTCCTCTTTTTCTTTATATAAAATTTCATGACACATTTCAATGGCATAACATGATAGTACATCACAATACATATTTCCACATTCACAACAATTCAAATCCAATCAATTAATCATACACTCACACATAACAAAATTCTTTAAATCATTTAAAAGAAATATATGCACATTTATGAGGTAATTGAAACCATTTTATCCTCTTGATTTGTAAAAACATTAATGGCTCATTTCTCGATTATAAACATGTAACCCACCTTGATTTCCTTGCTTAAAGACTTGCTCAAAATGTGGCTCTCCTCTTGTTTCTCTTGCCTCTTTTGATCCCCTTATATAATAACAACAATCCCACTCAATAGGGTTTTCAATTGAAAATCCCACAAAGCCCAATCACTAAAATTTGTGCTAGAATACTTAAACCCTTGCATTTTCTAAACTCCATGAACTAAAATCCTTCCAAAAAACCAAAAGATTCAAAATAATCTTACCTTAATTCTTCACTAAATGAAGAGATCTTTAGCTCAAATGGAAACTCTTCTCTTCCTTATAGGCTTATGTTCTTTTAACCTTAAATGTCTTGCCAAAAACACTCTTGAACATTAACTCTTTAATTCCATAAATCCATGCAATAAAATCATACTAACCTTGATATAATAATTGTCTCTATATCACGTGAGAGAAATTACAACACAGGAGTAAGTGGATATGAGATTCAGATCTGCTTTTTAAAATATAGCATCTATTAGTCAAGTTAAGGTATCTTAACATATCCGTAGTGCCTATTCTATTCTTAACAACTAGCCACATTCAAGAAGCAACCTTAGGTAGATGATTTTTATTCTAGATCATCCAAGCCATTGCAGTTGTCAACCTCTGCTTATAATGACCTCTTTACATGATTTATTTGTAAAGATACCTGAAGGGTGTTCTTCTCGCACATACTTGACAGTTGCTTCGTTAGTTATCTGTCCTCTAAGAATTAATTTTGGAGTTGATGGAATCTTTCAAAGGGATGTTCATATGTTAACTATTGCATAATGGATCTATATACACCTATAATTATCAAAAGTGGGGAAGAAATCTCCCCATTTCATACTAAGAATTTTAAGATATTAACTAATTTGTTCCTCAAATTGAGTAATTTTCCTATGGACTATAATAAAGAAGGCCTATGCTTTAGCTCCTATAAACTCTTGCCCTTTAAAAGGTACATATGACATTTGATCCAAACTGATTATTTGAATTCCATTGGCCTCCACAATCTTCCACATTTGAAGACCTAATTACTAAGGTTTAAGAGAGTAATTGCGCACCTCGCACCTCCCATTTTGCATTCCTCCTTCATCGTACATGACTAATAACATTTTATCCTGATACCAATGCTTGGAGTGTGAAGATAGGCCAATTTTTATCGTGTAATATGATATGTCTTGGTTTTTGAAAGAGATTTTTGCATGAGCAAGTGAAATGGTAGAGGGATTCAAGAGAGATCGTTAATTGGTGTAGTGGACGAGTATTAGCTAGGTTGCACATATATATATACACACAAGTGATGAACACCAAAGACAAGTTGACAAAGACAAACAGGACCTTAGGGACAAGATTACTTTACTTAATAATATTATTTTGTTACCAAACAAATGTTATTTATATGCGCTTTCTCCACCATCTTAGACATCACACATTTCCATGCTTTCGAACTATCAAATTGTTCTTCCACTGTCCTCTAGCTAGAAAATTTTTATTCCACTTATTACCCAAAGGCTCATAATTGGTGGTACACATACAATAAAGATATTAAATCTAAGGTAAATCTAGAGATTAGGAATTTGGATCATATCATAAAAAGGAAATCAATTTGTTGTCCATAAGCTTGCATATATTGGTCTCCATGTATTGGATCGAAACTGTTGAATGTCACCAAGTTTTTTTAAATTTTCCCAGCCAAATTATAATGGAAAAATGCTGATCTGATAAGCAACCAACTTTCCAGCTATCTCATCCAAAACCTCCATACTACCATATGCCTATATATTTTTAGTAGGCTTACAGTCACCAATGTTGGAATTTATTCTCAAATGATGAGATATAAATTTAAGGTTGAAATATACCACCAATGATAAAACAAGATATAATACGACCAAGGTTCAAACCACTATTTGGAGCCAGTTACTATCCAAGTCAAGCATCAAATTCTGTAGCTGCAACTGAATCAAATGTTTTACCTCCAGCTACTACTACACTTGCAGATGAGGCATTACCTTCCATACCTACAACAACATCTTGCACCACCCCTATACCGACAGAGATATCAAGGGTAAACGATGCAGATGAAGGAGGCAACCTCGAGCCTATAGCAGACTTGGGAACAAACCACAATAATACTAACAGATTGAAATAGATAAGCACAAATCCTTTAGTATATATAGCCTTACAGAATTAAATTGAAATAAAGTTAGCTATAAATATAGCCTTACAGACTAGGGAATGAACCATGATGATACCAACGAACTAAAATTGTAACATCCCATTACTTGTGAGAAGGTTAGAATGGCAAATGTGAGTGATTAATGAGAGTTAGAGATGCACTTCCATGTTCATGCATAATATGTCATACACTTATACATGAATAGTGAATTTATCTGCACATGAAAATAATTGTACATGCGCTCATGAATAATTTCGGGTATAATTGGATTGATTTGTGAATTTTTGAGAATTATGAATGTTTTAACGTTGGAAATTTTATGGGTTAGTGGAATTGTGATATTTTTTAATTTTGATGAATTTAGGAAATTTTGGGATTTTTATGGATATTAGAAATAAAGGAAAAAAAAGGAATCAAAAGAATATTGGGGATAATTGGATTGTAAAGATGATAGTTGTATTGGAAAGAGGAGAGCTAAATGGAGTTAGTTTCAAAAGAAACTAAGTTAGAGTTCAGTCATTAAGAAAATGACATGTGTCACTTAGGCTTTTTGTACTTTTGCTAGAAGTAGGTTATTGTTCTTAGAGAGTTGACAGGTTAAGTCATGTCTAAGTTCCTTCTTCAATATCATCATCTTCAAATTTCCTTCCATACATAGAGTTTACACCTTCTAAAAGATTTCTATTCTTCTCCTTTCCTACACCAAACTCACTTTGCCATTTGTGTCCTTTACCCTAAGAAAAACCAGAAGTTGTTCATTGTACTCAGTGAGTATGGAAATCGTGTGGAGTTTAGGGCTTGAAGATTTTGGAGTTTTCAGCAGGTAAGTAGTGAATAAATCCTTTAGAATTAGGGTTTTATGAAATAAATTTGATAAGTTTCTCTCATCTATAAGGAAAATGACATTTACGTGTTTGTTCATAAATACTGTGTGGCTGGGGTTTAAAGTTTTGGTTATAGATTTAATCTAGAGTTTTGAAAGATTATTAGCGATTAGGTGTTGTAAAATATTGAAAGTTTGAAAATCTGAAAAATGTTCACTGAGTATGCTTGTAACATCCCGTTCCTAGTGGGGTGTTCCAATGCTTCAGTCTTTTAGCCACAACGTTTTCTCTAGTTTTCCAAACAAGATGATTCTTGATTTGATTAAATTAGAGATATATGGATACATTTTTTATGCAGACATCGAATTTCAATTTTGTCTCTAAAAATCTCAAAAGTTGTCATGAAGTTGAGAACTGGGTGTAGAACATTGGAAGCTGATTGTAAAATTCATGTTCTGACTTCAAGAGAAAATCTGGTTTAATCTAGATGTATTTTCGCAAAGTTTCCTCTTGAGAGTTATAGATCCTTCTTTTATCTTTCCAATAGTACATAGTATGAAAATTTTGGACATCTGAGTCAAAAGTTATGATCTTTATAAGTAGAGATGCTCTGGAGAACAAAACTAAGATGAATTTCCAAGATGAAGTTCTAAGACGAAATTATAAGGGCAAGTTCTAAGATGAAATTCTAAGGCGAAGTTCTAAGACAACATTCTAAGACGAAGTTTTATGATGAAGTTCTAAGACGGAGTTCAAAGACAAAGTTCTAAGACGAAGTTACTGTTCATCTTCTATCGTCTGTTCTATTTTTGATCCTTCAGAAAATAGAATTTGTCTTCGAGCTCTTCATAAAATTTGTAGATCTCGAAGTCCTCTTTTAAAACCGTCTAAACGTAAAATCAATCCAATATCTGTAGCAAAAGCTATGGAAATTGGACCAAGATATGTACAATATGAGTAAGGACAAAAACATGTTTGATTATTTAGGCCATAACTTCTTCTCTAGAGCCCCAAATGATCTGAATCTTGAACCATTGGATTCGTAAGACTTTTATCTACACATATTCAAAAAATCACAACCATCTGAAATGAAGTGAGAAAGATTGGGTGAAAAACATGGGGCCGGTACAGTGTGTGTACTCCTAATAATGAGAACTGGTGTTATTCTACTGAACACATTTCATTATATGGTCTCACTTAATTACTTGTTTTTTTTTAATTTATGTTTGAATGATAAATGATTGTGCTTGATTGTGGATTTTGGAGAGGAGGTCTGATGATTGTGTAATGTGGATTGAACTATTGAAGTGCTGCTTGAATGTGAATGTGAAGACCTATGTGATACATACATTTCATCCATAAATGCATAATCAGATAATGGCAGTTGTGACTAGAGTATCTATCGATTGGAGCTTAAAGCTCAATGAGTGAAATTGAGCCTTGAGCTTAAAAGTAATTCAGAGCCTTAGGCTCATCGTTTAATAAGCCTTATATGGGACAGTCTAGGCACTTGGTCACAACAACGTAATAATGAGAAAAGTGTCACATGAGCATTGCATATGCATCTTGTTAAGTATGTTTGACTAAGTGAAAAGCAAAATTGCTTATGCTTAAGTGAAAATGTGTTACTCATGTAAAGTGCAAAATTGTGAAATAATTGTTATATGACTCGATGGGTTATATGAATTGAGTGAACCATCGATGATGGCTACCTCATTGAGTTCGCAAAACTCACCAAAATTGTAATGTTATCTTTTCAGGACCGAGAGACAACTCTAGCTACTGAAAAGGCTCTACTAGCCATGTAAATTATGATTGGAAAGAGAAGTCATAGCACAAGGTGTAACATCCCATCCTCAATGGGAAGGGTAGAATAGTAATTTGGCATAGAATGAGATGGATTGGGCTAAATTAGGACTGTTCATGCATACTAGTATTGGTAAACAGAGAAATTTGTGCATATGAAATACCTGTATATGCATTCATGACATTCTCGGTATTTGTGCCTAATGCAATTTTTTTTGTGAATAACGTGGTTATTGTGTTTGAAAAATTATTTTGAGTGATCCATTGGGTGTTTTATATTTTAAGGGCTTTTTAGAAAATTTTTTTGGAATTTTCCGAAGAAAATTTCCGGACCGGCAAAATCGTCAAGTGGCAAAATCATTGACCCATTATAGTCCAATGGCACTGTAATGTTGGGTATATTATTTTGGGATTGGAATTAGGGCCATTGGACTATAATGGGTCAAATTTCATTAGGGTTTCTAAATCCTATTACAAGTTTTGTTTTATTCCTATTTTGTCTCTTTCTTAACAATAATGTCACTTGTCCTAATGAATAAATGCTTTTGTCTTATGCTCATTTGTTTCCTCCCTCGGTTATGCCTTAATAAAAGAATGAAAAGAGGACTTTGGTTGCTTATTTTTCATTCCAACCGAAACCTACTTCATGGTTTTACATCTC
>JANZLX010000213.1:38433271-38443613 GCA_025531955.1 Erythroxylum orinocense
GTACCTTAATCACGATGTGGGATCTTCCCTTATATACAGATGGATATTAGGTTTAGGTCTTCACGTAGGTAAGTCTTGGAGATTGCATGGGAGTCTATCGCATGCAGTCGGGCTGGGGGGATCCAGGATCGACCCTGGACTGGATACGAGGGATGAATTAACCGATCAGCCCAAGGCCCGACAGGACCGACCCAACCATATATAATTCATCTAACAATTCTTAAAGGTATGGGAAACTTGTCCTTGATGGGGTGCTTGTTGAGTTCCCTGTATATAATCAACACTCATTCTCCAAGAAGAAGTTATTCTCCCTCATCAACACCATTAGGCAAGAATAAGGGCCAATACTGTGTCTTACAAATTCGTCTAAATAAGCTTTTAACTAACTTTTCTAAAGTATACTTCCACTGTCCCAAGTATCTATAGGATTTGATGCTGATAGACTCTATCCCCTCCTTTAATTTAATCATATGGTCATGCTCCCTCGTACGTGGTAGTTGATGAGGTTCCCCAAAGACCACTACTCTATATTCATCTAGCAACCTTTTTAATTATCTCAATGTATTAGTTTGTTCTTCTAAACTCATCTGTTGAAAGTTAATTGCATTTTATACAGTCCTTCAGTCTCGGTTCTCTTAAATAGTTTATTCTTCCCTTTGATACACACTAATTGATCCTTCTTGTTTGGATTCCTTATTAGTGTCACCATCTGGTTTCCCCACATGAACATAGTTTTAGTTTTAAAACTACACAACACATTGTTTAATTAAGGCTAAACTCCCAACAGCAAGTGACAGCCCCTAAGGCTATCACAAGTGCATCTGTTGAGAAAGTGATTCCTTGCATAGTCCACACAAATCCTTATTATAATTGATGACAATTCATTTTGAGACTGCCCACCGTAAGCATTGTCCTCATTTTACCTTGACTTCGCTTGATTATTGCCCCATCTAGGAAGTTGTGAGTAGTTCAATTGTCAGTGAGTATTTGTATAGGCTTTCACTAATGATAACCTACTACCCTTATTTGTTTGTATTCACTATCATCGTTCCCTCTAGTCATGGCTTAATTGGAGTTACTACTTCTTCTTCAGTTTCCTTGATCATTTCTCCATCTTTGTTCTGCATTTTGCAATCATGATTGTGTCAGGTTGACGCATGTTTGGTTAAGGCTCTCACTCCTGCTTATACGGCACTGTCCTCCTTATGCTCACAACATCGTTTTTAAGTAATGAGCGTTGGCTCGCGCGCTTTCTTCATCTTTCCGTAAGTTTGATGAGTCGACACATGTTTTCTTGAGATCAATCAGGTCTGAGTGTTTATTTGAACTTGGAGGATCCGTAAACCAGTTTCTACTCCTTTCATTTGAAATAGAGCTTCTGATACTTTTTTGTGTTGGTAATTTATTTGACAAGACCTTGTACCAAACATAGTGATTTAGTTCTAGGGAAATCCATCTCATTTTCTATACATTTTCGCAGGATAACATGGACAAGATGATCAAAGAACTTACCGGTGAGCTGGGAAACTTGTTTTCAGTTTTAAAAGACATTGAGAATCATAAACTAAAGTTGTCAATCAAAGTACAAAGCAACAAGATTAGTGTGAAAGAGAGTTGCTGCAATGAAGTTGCAATGTCATCTGCTATCTAAATTATTGTTTTCTACTCTTCGAGGGAGTTGGTTTGATGTAAAATGATTTTTGTGCAACGTATCATCAGTTTCCTGATTTTGTTGCATGACATGGGTTTTGCCCTCATCATTTTTAACGGTGCAACATTAATAGCTCGGGTCAATGTGATTCATCTACAGTATAAGAATTCTGGCACGTCCTAAACAATAACACAAATTAATTGCCCTGGAAAACAGAGACACATTAGTTCTACCAGCTATCTCAAAGAGAGCATATATTAGTTCTATATGCAATTTGTGCCTGCAGCAGCAGCAACAGCTCTCATTCTTTCAGAGTAAGCCTCGCATTTTCAACCTTCACCGACAGCTTCATTTTCTGCTCTTCCATATCTCTCAAAACAGCTAGTAAGTTTGCCCGATATACTTCGCATCGCTGATTGGTACTCTCTATTTCTTCAGTCAATTCACCAATTTTCTTCGCCTTCTCATCCTGCCAAGGTAAATAATAAAATAACAATTATGAAGACTATATGCATTATTCATGTTCATTAAACAAATGCAGCATCAAGTCAAAAACATTCTGATGCCCAGTCCTAGCAGAGATTCAAAAGGATCGACAATCAGAAACTGCAACAGAGAGTACAGAGCATTTATCAAGTAAAATGGAACAAACTATACACAATTAAAGGATTTGCAAAGCACTGAAGGATGCTTTCATCTTTTGAGAAACGAACGTAACTATATCTGAATTGACAAATTTTGTATTGCAAATTCTTAACACCAGAATCTTTAACGTCAATCACAGAAAACTAGAAGTTGAAATTCACTTAATGAACTGATCAAGGAAAAAGCTTGACATCACATAATAATGAAACTGTAAGCAAACTGAACTCGTGCTTCATAAGTTCTAATGCATTTCTCATGTAAGACACTGAACATAGTGAGGCATAAAGCATATGTAGCATCACTACCCTTTCCGCTAAAGCATAAATAGTCCTCAACACTTATAGAACCACATGTTGTTTACTCTTGATCCCTCAATATTTTTCCAATGTTCTCATGGATTTATGAGATTTAGATTCAGTATTGCTCAGAGCCTTCCTTTTCTTTATGAGGTGTTACAAACTCCTTGTCTAAGAAATTATACATATTTTAGGGGGGAGTTACTAACTTTATTTAACCTAAGCATGAACAGACAAATAAATCGTCAGGCCATGAGCAATGTGCACTGATTAATTGACTACATTTATATTTTGTTTAGGTCTACTAAAGGAATACAAATAAGAAAGAAATGCAACTATCATAAAGAAGAAAATTCAGAAGACAGTCTAAAGGAATGAGTTTCTGTTTTCTGATTTCTAGCAGAAATAGAAAACAATGGCAGTGTAAAGTTTCTCCGGTTTTAAGTCACCACAATGAAAAAGCAAAGGAAATCAATTACCCTTGCTCAAGATATACAGCATCTTGAGGCAAGAGTTTTTAGACTTAAAAGTTGTAGCTCCCTAATTTTGAGTAGTACAAAATCAGATTAGCAAGAATTAAATGAGTCTTGGTTAGTTGAGATGACATTAGAAAATAAGGTCACGCAGGAAACACTAACCACTAACTGAGATGCACTTAATCCATTTTCCCCAGTAGCATGCAGCTTTGGGCCACTTCCATTGGTTATGTCTCTACTATTTGAAGCCCTAGAACCTTGATTATTTGCAGCAGCAATCTTCTTAGCAGCCTCTTGTAAAGCATTCATTGCTACATTATAAATGTAGATAGATTTGGCACCTTCTTCAACAAACTTGATGGCCTCCTGGCGTAAACTATTATAACAAGCAGTCAAAGATTCTCTGGAATTGTTTTGCATTTGGGATGCATGCGCACCTAAAACAGCACCACTCTTAGCATTTCTTGTCCACCTTTGCAGTATATACTGAGAAGGAAGTGTAAGAACATTTTTAGCTCTAAAAGCAGCTAATACATGGCGACATATTATTCCAGAGAACTCAAACATTTGGCAGCTGCAACTAGCTTTCATGTCAATTGAATTGAAACTAACAGCATGTTCCTTGTGGTCTTCCCCAAACTTGGCGACTCTATATGTAGTGATGGTTCCTGAGTCATCAACTTTATTTGCAGAATATGCAAGGGTCTCAACCAATTCATCCTGAAATTTCATGAATATCCTGCGAGTGTAGAGATTGGCTGCTTGTTTTTCCATAGGAGATGGTGTCTTCAGAATAGGTGTAGTGTTACCTGTTTCATAGTCTGCTTTTAATTCCCTTTCATGCCAATTTGCTAATGCTTTTTCATACTGTTTAATCAACATCTGTGGGGTGGTTGACACGGTCACATAACCATCAAAGAAGGAGCTTAAACCTCCAACTTCCTCAGTCATGGACAACTCTCCAAAAAAGGTATTTCGCAAGTAAACTGGGACCCATTGCTCTCGAGCATTAAACATAGACTGGAGCCACTCACTATCACTGACAAAATATCTTTGGATGAGTGACTGCCAAGCTGATAAAAACTCATCAACCGTGTCAGTCTCATTGACGCATCTTTTAAATTCAGTTTCAAAGGTGGGATGCGACTGATATATATGAGCTAATTTTTCTCGGCTTTCACTAAATATGTCATACTTGCAGTATCTATGGCGAGTTCCAGGAAATACTTGCGTCACAGCTGCCTGTACAAAGCCATCCAGATTAGTTGTGATTGAAACTGGGTGGCGGTCAGACATGGCATGCAGCCAAGTTTGAAATAGCCAGATGAATGTGGACTCAGTCTCATTGATAATGAGTGCACAGCCAAACAAAACAGGTTGCCCGTGATGATTTAGACCACTAAATGAGGCAAATGGTACCCTGGAGTGGTTTGTCCTGTTGAACTTTACTGCATCTCCAAAATAAGTATAATTAACCTTGGAAGTTGGATCTGCCCAGAAAATACTCCCAGTCGAGTGATCGTTGTAACTCTGAATTGCATAAAAGAAAGCAGGATTCTCTGCCTGCGTACGTTTCAAATACTCCAGTACATGTTGGACCCCACTGTTAAGAGTCCTTTGTCTGGCAGCACTCATCTAAAGTGAGAAAACATAACATCACATATGTGGTAATTCTATCAAATTTCTTTATCCAGAAACATTGCACGATAACTACCTAAGTTAGCTAAAGACGAAGCTCAAGCATAACCCTGATGCATCATGCTCAACTGACTGGGTAAGAATTGGACTTGGAACCTAATCCGATTAAACCCAAAATCAGGGTAGGGATGCGCGATTCGTTTAGATGCTTATGCATAAAAAGGGGCACGGACTGGGATTTAGATTTCATTTTATATTATGCAAAAAAAAAAACAGAGAAGGAATGTTGCAAATTGTATAAAATATAGCCCAGAACGGAAAGTTGAGTTTGAATTACATACAGAAGACAGTAAACATAAATGAGCAAGAAGAGATGAAGTGAGAGTACCAAAACGGCAGAGGAGATGGAATTCAAATTTTGCAGTCTAGGATTTCGTCCAGTTTTTAGCTTTAGAATTTCGTTCTACCCATCTTCACAACAACAAAAGCCTTAGCAACCATATAGAATTCTGAGGAGAGGGAGCAGGAAGGACAAACAACCAACAGCTCCTTTGAATAGAACTATTTGATTGATGATTTTTGCTAAGTAGAAGAGTCTAATATTAAATGGGCTATGTCAGCCCAATAGTAAGAGTTTCGGTCTAGGTTTTGTGATTTGGTGGGTGACCTTTTTCTTTCAGCGCAAATTTCACATGACAAAGGCATCATAATGCGGACCCTGGCTACGTGAGTCATTCATTGCACTGCATCTTGTGTTTTCACTCACTGAAAGAGTTCATGATTGAAGGAACGGGAGGACAAGAAATGTGGTGTTAGAAAAATTTACCCAAAACAATGTCATTTTGGTTAGTCCGCTTGGTATCAAATTCAGGCTTAATCCATGCGGCACAAGCCCACTCAAGCTTTAAGCAAAGCTTTTGGGCCATTGCTATGCATGTGCATATCATAGCAGGAGGAGTACTCTGAGACAGTGATGGTACCTAGCTTGGAGGGTTCGTTCAGAACCTCGACTGGTGTTTCGCCATGGTAGCGGAGCTTTGGGGCGTCTATACAGGCTTAACTAACCCTTAGAATCTAGGATTTCGCTGGATCAAATTACAAGTAGACTCTACCAGGGTGGTAGATCACCTCTCCTCTGTCACCCATAGAGGACAGACGCTTAATCCCATCATTCGGGACATTCATAAGCTTTTCACGAAGAACTGAGCTATTACTCATCGACATATCTACTAAGAAGACAATAGATGTGTTGATTTATTGGCCAACTACGCCAGTCATTTTGATGTCGGCATCACATATTTTGTAAATCCACCTATAGGTTGCCATATCATCCTGCTAGAGGATGTCACAGACAACATTCTTATGCGTTATTTTGTAATTTCCTTTTCTATAAAAAAAGGTGTCTTTTTTATATTGGACTTAAGCATACTTAATTAGATAATCTTTATATTGCATAAATTAGAAATTTATTAATTTAAAATTTAAAATTAATTTAAGCATTCTCTCATTAAACAAATAATAACTATTGTACTTATATTAAAAAAGAAAATAAAGACTAAAAGAAAAGAAAAATTAAACAGGTCAACCTTAAACATTTAATTCAAAGATTTCAGTCTTTTAAGGCTTTCAATATCAAAAGGTATTATAAACTTATATCATATATATTATTTTTTATACTCTATTTTCTTATTCATAATGGAAAGATTACTAGCTATGTGTGATTACATTAGAATTGTATTATGTATGACATATTTTAATACTTTTTGGTAGTGGAAGTCTTTAAACCAAATGATAAACTTTAATTATCTTTAGATCAAATGTTTTTATAAAGGTCTATAATATAATATTATTTTCATTCTCTTAACTTTTATTATTTTTCTTTATTATAAATTTAGTAAGCAATATTTGTCTAAGAGGAATAATGTTGGATTGTTATATTTATTGTATATTGATTAATTACTTTTTAAACTTTAGGTTAACAATACTAAATTTTGATTTGGTATAAAGATAATAAAGTAGCCTAATAAATTATCTTATTTTAGTGGTTGAAGTCCAAAGCTTTTTCTTTTTTTTTTGCGTCTCTATTATATGTTTTTAGACGTTTGTCCTCATTTATAATTTAGTCCCTTGTTGCTTTATCATTTTGACTCCAAATTTTATTTATTTACTTAATAGTAATAAATATTTTTTAATCCCACTTTTTAACATGAAATTAATTGTAAGGAATATTAAACAAATCCATAACAAAAATTTTAAAGATCAAAACCAAAGTAAATCAATTATGATATAAATGTAACTAAAAGAAATGATCTAAAACAAAGATAAAAATAAATTGAAACAAGATTAATTAGTAATTTATATTGTCAAATTTAACAAAAATATTTAAAAATAAAATATAATTAATAACAAGCAAATAGAATCCAGTGAAAAAGTCACGAAAACAAAAATTAGATTAAAATGAATAAAAAATAAAACATGGTTTTTTTTATCTTTCTTAAAATTTTCAAATAAACAAATAAAAATTGACAAAATGTAAATGAGAGAATGAAGTGTTAACAACTGCTCCCCTATACTCATCCTATCTTATAAGAATATATAGACCATAGGTGCATACATTTGTAATTGTAGGTGCACAAAGATAATTACCTTTTGTCTCTTAAAGAATTGAAATGAAGTAAATTGATTAAAAGATCAAAAGAACTTTGAATTGTATTTAGGACACAAAATTGTAATGAAAACCTAGAAGAACATATAAGATTTGAAATGAAAATTGGCATGGGGGACTTAGAGAGATGTCTAAGTATAAAATCATGAACTTAGAAAGGTGTGTAGGATTTGAACTAGAAAATTAAGATAAGAAATATAAAACGACGTCTATGTATTTAATTTACAAACCTAGGAGGGATGTCTAAGATTTAAACCAAAAATATTAAACAGTTAAAGAGGTGTCTAGGTGTAACATCACGTCCCCATATTAAGGGTTAGGACCCGAACTTTCAGTATTTGTGAACTCAAAGAGAAATTGAGACAATGTATTTTCTTACTCATGCATCATGTTAGCATATATGCACATAAATACGGATTGTTTTCACATAAAAATTGGTACATGCATTCATTGACAACTTCTAGGTATAAATGATATTAAATGTGTTTTTATTGAAAATGAGGAGTAGAAGAAGTAGAAAGAGTGATCTTGGTATGAGTTGTAATAAAGAAAGATTTAGAAACAAGATTGGTAGTGATCTGGAAAATGTTAAATGAGTATACTTCAATCTTTTGGCCACAACATTTTCTCTAGTCATCTAAACGAGATGATTCTTGATTTATGGTAAACTAAAGATATATGGCTACATTTTTTATGAAGACATCAAATTTCAATTATGTCTCTAAGGGTCTCAAAATTTGTCACGAAGTGAAGAATTGGGTACAGTGTTGGTGTATGAATGAATCATTTGTCTTCGTAATTTAGGGGCAAATTTTGGATTGATATAAATATATTTGGGCAAAGTTGCCTTCTTGAAAGTTACAGATCTTTTTTTTTATCTTTCGAACGGTATATTATATGAAAATTTTGGACATCGGAGTCAAAAGTTATGATCTTTACAAGTGGAGATGTTCTAGAGCAAAAGTAAGACGAAGTTACTGTTCATTGTCTTAGTTTGACTTTTTGCATTTTAGTTTGACCGTCTCATTTTGCTTTGTCTCAGTATGAAGTCAGCAATTCATCTCATGACGTCATCATCATCTTAGTTTGACCGTCTCATTTTGCTTTGTCTCAGTATGACGTCAGTAATTCGTCTCATGACGTCAGCATCGTCTCACTTTGGCCATAACATATTCTAGCCCAAATTTGATCCTCTATATGACAGAATTATTCTTTAAGGTCTTCATACAAGTTGTAGCTCTTGAAGTCTTCTTTCCAACCTACTAAAGAACACCTCAATCTGATTTCTGTAGGGAAAGTTACGATAATTTCCCAACCTTGTACCGTCTGATGATCTCACTTCGTCTAAGAAATGACGTCATATTTTATGATCCATTTTTGACCCCTCATATGAAAGAATTTGCCTTTGACTTCTTCATAATAGTTGTAGCTATTGAAGTCTTCTTTCCAACTAGCTAAAGAAAACCTTGATCCGATATCTGTAGGGAAAGTTATGATAATTTTTCCAACCTTGTATTGTCTGATGACGTCAGTTCGTCTAAAAAATGACGTCATATCGTTTGATCCTTCTTTGACCCCTCAGATGAAGGAATTGGCCTTCTACTTCTTCATAAAATTTTTAGATATAGAAGTCGGCTTTCCAATGGTCAAAAAACAAGATTAATTTGACATTATTTGTGAAAGTTATAGAGATCGCGCCAAAATAGGTTCGTTTTGTTTGAGGTCATAAACATGGTTGCTTCTTTTGGCCATAACTTCTTCTCTAGACCTCCAAATGACTTGATTCTTGAACCATTGGTTTCGTAAGACATTGATCTACATCTCTAACAAGAATCGTAGCCATTTGAACTGAAATGAGAAATATTTAGAGAAAAGAGTGGTACGGGTACAATGAGTGTGCTCTTAAGTGGTATGAACTGGTGTTAGTCTACTGAATATACTTCGGTACTTTTATGATTTCTGGAGCTATACTGATCCAGACGAGGTGATTTTTGAATTGTGAAAAACTAGAGACATGGAGCTATAAATGATATAAGAACTTGGAATCCAATTCAGTCTCTAATATGTTTAAATTTCAGGTGGAAGTTGTTCATAATGTACTGTTTTGGACAAGAGCAGTCCAAAAATGTTAGAAATATATCTTTTGAATCAGTGAACCAAATTGAATGGTTTCGGTGGAATTAGAAACTTAAGACAATGGAGGATATTTTCTTCTGGACAGTGTTATGTCAGAATGTTTAAGGATATTTTTGGCAAGACACTTAAGTTTAAAAGGATATAAGCCTATAAGGAAGGATAAAATGGACTTTTTGGACTCATTAAGGGCATGAGTGGAAGAAAAAGTGTTGTCTTGATTATAAATAAAGGAGAAAACGTGAATGAGAAGATTCTAGAGAAGCAAATGAGTGGATGGGAAAAGAGATAAGAGAAAGAAAACATGAAAAAAAGAATGAAAGAGAGAAATAAAAGAAAACAAGCTAGGGTTTTAATGTCCCTAGCTTTCAAGAGAGATTGTGAAGTTGTTCAAGAAGAGAAAAAATAAGAGGAAGAAAAAAGCTTTCATTTGAGCTAAAGATCCCTTTGTTTGGTGAAGAATCAAGGTATTATGTTTTTTAATCTTTGAATTTTTGGAAGGATTTTAGTTTATGGAGTTTAGAAAAATGCTTGGGTTTAAATATGCTATAATCTATTTCAATGATTTTGCATTGTGGGATTTTAAAGTGGATTCTTATTGAATGAGATTTTGTTTGTTTTAGGAAACCAAGAGAATCCTACCCAAGAACAAAGGGAATGACAATTTTTAACATGGAGTCTTGCAAGCAAACTTGGTGAGTAATATATATATATATGGTTATTGTGTAAATGAGTGATGTGCCTAAGTGTGTGTGTATATATTGAATTGCTAAAGTATGAATGAGAATTGGATATTATGAGATCATATGAGGATAGAAAAGAGATGACGAGAAATTGA
>JANZLX010000213.1:38443713-38461979 GCA_025531955.1 Erythroxylum orinocense
ATAATTGTATGATGATGATTGTCTTTGTTTATATTAATTGTGGTTATTATTTATATGTAAAATATTTAAAAATTATTTTTATTTCAAATTAATTATCATTATTATTTATTATTAAGATTTTTGAAAGCATGGTCGATGTAAACAGAAAACTAGTAAAGTATACAGTACAACTATATAATAAATATATCAATATGGACTATTTTGCAATTTTTAAAAATTTTTGAGACTATTTTATAAATT
The DNA here is from genome assembly GCA_025531955.1 of Erythroxylum orinocense. NCBI lineage: Eukaryota > Viridiplantae > Streptophyta > Magnoliopsida > Malpighiales > Erythroxylaceae > Erythroxylum > Erythroxylum orinocense. The sequence continues at coordinate 38,443,954 of JANZLX010000213.1, forward strand.
TAAAAAATTCTCCGAAACGGTACCCGATATCGGTACAATTTTGTTCCAGAGTTTAATTCGGTACCAATCATGATACAATATTCATAAGATTGATAATGACATACCGGACTTAAGATGTTTCTCCTTTTATATTAGAGGCAAGTACTGAGGTTGGAAAATCTGTAACTGGGGAAGTTCAAAATTTAAAGGGAGGTGATAAACGCTTGATGTTCATAGAGCAGGTTGTGATAGAGACAAAGTGGACCATTTGAGTACGAGTTTGTAGAAAGACCATAGAAGTTTCGGGTACCTTCTTCTTCTTCTAGCCCATTTTTCTCGTAATAGATTTTTTTTGCCCAAAACCCCAATATCAATAATAGGAACGAACAACCAACGATTTTTAGAAGGGAAGAGAAACAAGAAAGTAAAGGCGGCGGCTCGTTTGGGAACAGGTGGTGGTGGCATTCGACCCGACTAATCTGATCCGATTGACCCGAATTTAATCAACCCGGTGTAAGTTGAACCGACCCTCAGCCCGATATTAGTAAGATTTTTCACAGCTCAAATTTTGTCTCTCTTCGCTTCACCCTCTTGCTGCTGCGATTAAACGATCGAATTCCTTTCTTCTTCCCCCAATTATATTGTGCTTGGAGCGTTTCCTTTTGGAACGATGCAGGCAGGGAAAAGATTCATATTGCTTGTTTCGGTTTAATTCACAGTCCAGGGGCCAAAGCAGGAAGGAAAAGCTTAATTTTAGGTTAATATTGTTTCTTTTGCTGTAACTCCAAGCAGTCTTAACGACTTTTAAAATTGATTACTCTGATTGCACCTCATCTGTAAGTGTATATTCTTCTTTTTCACGATGGAGTTTCGTTTTGTGGATTTGTTTTATAGACTCACTTCCATTGCTTGTTACGGTGTCGAAAGCTAATGTCTTTTGTGAAGTTGCTGAAATTTCCCATCTTTCTCACTCTCATGTTTTCTTTTGAAGGAACAAAAGAACATATTGTTATTCGTAGCAACTAAGTTGGTTAATAAATTGCAGTGCATTCGTGTCGACTGCTGGAATACATAAATGGACACTGGTGGCAATTCTCTACCGTCTGGTCCTGATGGGGTCAAGAGAAAGGTGTGCTATTTCTATGATCCAGAGGTGGGCAATTACTACTATGGACAGGGCCACCCCATGAAGCCCCATCGCATTCGGATGACCCATGCTCTTCTTGCCCACTATGGCTTGCTTCAGAACATGCAGGTTTTCAAACCCTGCCCTGCCAGAGATAGGGATCTATGTCGCTTCCATGCTGATGATTATGTAGGTTTTCTACGGACCATCACCCCCGAAACCCAGCAGGACCAGCTCAGGCAGCTCAAACGCTTTAATGTTGGTGAAGATTGCCCCGTTTTTGACGGCCTATATTCTTTCTGCCAGACTTATGCTGGTGGCTCTATTGGTGGCGCTGTCAAGTTAAACCATGGACTTTGTGATGTAGCCATTAATTGGGCTGGTGGTCTCCATCATGCCAAGAAATGTGAGGCTTCTGGTTTTTGCTATGTCAACGACATTGTCCTTGCTATTTTGGAGCTTCTTAAGCAGCACGAGGTTGGTCTGATGCTGAATTTTGTGTTTGCATATCCTTCATCACTTTCTCTCTCTGTCCCTCCTATAAATTTACTGTTTTTGATACGTTTTGATGGCATTGATATATGACAATTTTTTTTTAACCTTGTTTTGCAATTACTGTGGTATTTCATGGTTATCTTGGTAGTTACCATTGTTCCACTTTGGTTTTTCGTTCCTCTGGTCTCTTATAGTCAGTTGTGGATTTAATCACTCTGCTAATCATTATTGCTGTCTTATTGGTGATGATGCTGGAAACGGTTGACTTACTTATGACCATTCTGAAACTTTGTGGCTTTAATTTTGATAACCTTCTTGATTATTGTGGTACAAAATTTCAAATATTTCGACATTTAAAACACATTATTTAGTGGTTCATCCTGTATTTGTAATAAACTCTTTATGCATGTAATTTTTGTAATTTTTCATATTTATAATTTACTTTAGATGATGTCTCAAGCTTGCGTGTGATGGGCAATTGTATGCTCCTGATGATGAAAAGATGATGAGAAGGTTATTGAGATGCTTTTTTATATATGTTTGCCATATACTCCATATTAGCTCTACATGTACTAATTTGATTAAATAGAAATTTTTATTACCTTTCTGAAAAATATGAGCTGAGGTGCTACTGTAAGAAATTATGTTGTTAGTACTTGCTTCTATTTTTGGAATTTTACATTTTTCGGGTAGCTTTTTACTAAGATATCATCAGTTGTGCCCCATGAACCAATATGGAGAATACCTAGATGGTGATTCCGTAAACCTAAAATGAATATTGAACTACAAATTATGAGTGATAGAGACAACAGGATTTTTTCTGGCTTGCTAATATTGTTTTGGCCTGGAGCTTAGTTTGTACTCCCAACTTAGTGTTGTCTTTTAGAGGCTATTATGGAAAGACTTTAGGATCCAATCTTATTATTGGATTGGCTAATGTATTTTTCTTTACTTGATGTTCTGCTGTACATTTGCAGCGTGTTCTCTATGTAGATATTGACATTCACCATGGTGATGGGGTAGAAGAGGCATTTTACACTACTGATAGGGTGATGACTGTTTCATTTCATAAGTTCGGAGATTATTTTCCTGGTACAGGGGATGTACGTGATACTGGTTATGGGAAAGGGAAATACTACTCTCTTAATGTTCCACTGGATGATGGTATAGATGACGAGAGCTACCATTGCTTATTTAAACCAATAATTGGAAAAGTAATGGAAGTTTTTAAGCCTGGTGCCGTGGTTCTTCAATGTGGTGCTGACTCATTGTCTGGCGATAGATTAGGATGCTTCAATCTTTCAATCAAGGGCCACGCTGAGTGTGTGAAATTTATGAGATCTTTCAATGTGCCATTATTGCTACTAGGTGGTGGTGGCTACACAATTCGGAATGTTGCCCGCTGCTGGTGCTATGAGGTATATTTTTGTTATGGGGAATGGTATAATTGATAAGTAATGGGCTGGTTCTTGCAAATATCTTTCTCCTGTCTAATGACTTTGTTCTCCACATACTTGGTGTAAGATAGACAGGTGTTGCACTAGGAGTGGAAGTCGATGACAAGATGCCACAGCATGAGTACTATGAGTACTTTGGTCCAGATTATACTCTTCATGTTGCCCCTAGTAATATGGAAAACAAAAATTCTCGTCAAATACTTGATGAAATACGATCTAAGCTTCTTGAGAATCTCTCAAGGCTCCAGCATGCACCTAGTGTCCAGTTTCAGGAGAGACCACCCGATGCTGAACTTCCAGAGGTGATATTGCACAATACTATTGAGTTATTTCTTTTCCTTTCATTCGTTTCATAGCATGCATATCTTATGACTGTAACTATGCACATTAGTGGTTGCACGTGAAATTCTAGAAAATTCTGATAAGAATAAATCCTCTATCCACTTTATACCTCTTTTTTATGATGCTAAGTGGAGTTGAATATAATTGTTTGGGCAATGTTTTGATCTTTTGATTTTGCTTCTGCCTTCACACCTTTTAAAGTTGATTTGGAGGTATTACTGATCGTTGGTAATTGAATAATAATTTCAACTCCTACTTCTAGTTTGAAATCCTGACAATTAAATGAGAGAGGTGATAGACTTGTGGACACATCTTTGCCTTACAAGCTAATTTGAAATGGACCTTAGCTTTCAAAGTTGTGGTCTAGCATCATAATGAATAGTTCACGTGCGTCAGTATGTACAACTTAAATGAGGGAAAAAAAAAGTTGAATTCATGTGTAAGTTTATCATTTATTTATGGAATGGAACGTAAGAAAATTATAATACGTGTACTGGTTTGCATTAGATCTGTCTATATATACTCATATTTTAGGTTGCTGGCTAACAATAGTCTCTCTATCTTATGAGTTACCAATATTGATTGTGTCAACTCATGGTTTTCTGAGAGTAATCAGGCTGATGAAGATCAGGATGATCGTGATGAGAGGTGGGAGCCAGATTCTGATATTGATATGGATGATGATCGGTATTCTTTCTTGCCTGGTTGACAACCTTCAACTTAAGAGATTGAGGCTCTTCTTTCATGTTTGTCGTTTACTAACTTCAAGTCTATGCAGCAAGCTTTTGCCAAGCAGAGTAAAGAGAGAGATCGTTGAAGCTGATCTAAAAGATCTGGTATGCTTTTTCTGGTCTAATATGGCATCACTTACTTGAAAATTCTGTGGATGTTTTAAGATTAACGGTATTGGCTTTATGAATTGTTCTGCTTTAGGCTGTAATCTAAAGGATGCGAGCTAACCCAGATTTCTAACTGCAAATTGTATTAAGTATTAAATAGAACTGCATGAATGAGAAAGGTGGAGTTTGCTCTAATGTTTACGATGTATTTGAGGAACTGCTAAATCAAGTTCGAACAATTTGGAGGATGTAAATGAGCTGTCTTACAATTTGTTTATATTGTGTTAAGCCAAAATCTTATAAGTTTGTTTAAACTTTAGAATTAACTTAACTATCTCACCGACTCAGTTTTTGGATGAGAAATTGTGTGGTCAATAAAGATATCTGAGTTTGACGTTAATTGCTTTTGTTTGTTTCCTTGAAATGTTTTTAGTGTGTCATTCATAGTGTTAATACTGGGTTGTTGACCCTAAACAATAGCTTTCCTATGTTCTGGACTTTCCAGTCACTGATCCACTGGTATTATCAGCTACAAATTCTTCCACACAAAAGATTTGGTACTCCTATTCATGGTAGTTGCTTTGAGGCTGTTAAGATACAAATTTTGTCAGTTTCAAGTATTAGCAACATGTTGATTTCCCTTGCAATGCTAAACTTGACTTCATAAGTAAGGGCCGTGTAATTAGCTTGTGTTTTTCTGATGTAGTTTTGAGTTTTCGACTTCTACTTTTAGTTTTTATTTTTCATTCAAATGAAAATCTGTTTGATTGTTAATGTCAATTTAGTTATATTTTTATTAGTTATAATATTTAGATAAAACTTAAAGATAAACAACTTTTAATTAATTAAATTTATTTTAATATCTTATATTAAAATAAATAATTTAAGTTTATTTAAAAATTAAAATGAATTTATTTTAAATATATTTTAATTATTACATCAAAAATTATTTCAAATTTATATATTTTGAAGATATTTTAAATTTAATTATTTTATTAATAATTATGAAATTAAATTAAGTTTATTTAATTTAATTAGAAAATTAAATAAAGTAAAATAAATTTTTTATAGCATTTATTAATAATTAATTTAAATTAATAAAATATATAATATTAAATTAACAGCAATAAGAACAACACCAGTATGTAATATTTAAGTAAATTAAACCTAATTTTTGTTAATAGTTAATATATTAAATAATATATATTTAGTTGATAGTAAATCAGAAAAAACAAAAACAAGTCTTATGGTTTTTATAAATTTTGAAAATTGGAAAACACCAAAACTAAAAATTCAAAACAAACATGTGTTTTGACTAAATCTGAAAAAAAAAACAGAAGATAACAAACATAAATAGAGACAAAAAAGTCCTATACTTTTTGCTCCTCGTGTCAATGATGTTTTTGCCAGTTTTTTTTCTGTTGTGTATACTGCTCCTTGAAAAGCATCTGTCATGTTTATATCAGGAGGGCCACAAAGGAATTTCTGATAATTCTAGAGGCTTTGAAGCAGACGGGAATGCAGGTGGAAAGGTAACGTTAGATAAAGAATCACTATTCCTTTGTGGAAAGATACTTCCTCACGAAGAAGTTCTACTAATTGTCAATTTTCACTCGCAGGCATTGGATTCAGATCCCATGCAAATAGATGAAGCAAGCCTGAAAGTTGAACAGGGAACTGTGGCCGGAGTATCTGACCAGGTCCACTCCAAGCCATAATGCCAAAAGCTATATCAAGTTCTGCTTGTGGTAACCTTTTGATCTGAATGCTATTTGATTTCGAAACACGGAGCCATTGAGCAACAAGTTGCATTGACAAATTCTTGAAAGAACTAGAACAAAAAGCAGTGTAATTGAATCTTGATTATCCATCACTGCTTATGGTGTCTCAACGTTTGATATCTTAAGAGTCGTTTGAGGACTCGCCTTAATGACCTTAAGAGGAATATTGTTGAACTGCTGTTATCATATCCCACCAATTCATAAAACTAGAAATAGACTTTCACCGTAGGCATGGATCCAGCTAAGTTAAACAATAATTTGTCGCATGAACAGCTTATGAACACCCCTAGCAAACGCACAGTGACGTCGCAGAGGTAAAATCCCCAATTCTTGTTTATGGCAAAGTAATGCGCAGCAAAAGGTTCATGAAAAGCCTTTCTGTGAATGAACTTGTATTTTAGTGCTGGAAGCTATGGAGCTGGAATTGTAGATGATTTGACAAACTGGAGTATTCTGCCCCCAAGTTTCTCGACATGATGCCTGCATGTCGTGGTATCCAACAGTGGCCGCGCTGTGTGATGTTTATGATATTGGTAGGCCAGGTGGCTACGAATATCATAAATAATAAAAAATATAAAATTTTAAATAATTCTTTATAAAATATGATTATTGAAAGTCACCAAAGTATTAGTCGTATGCAATAATTATAACAAAATGAGTCAATAGCTTTGCTATTGCAATGTTTTTTCTCTGCCAGCTTTTGGTGTTCATGCCGTTGTCCTAGAGTCGGTGTTCATGGCTAACCCTTTTTGAAGAAGTATACTCAATCCCAAGATTTAGCAAATCATTCAAAAGATTTAGGACTATATATTAGGATGATACGTATAATTTAGTTTAATTTGGAATTTGGAGTTAATTAGATTTAAAATTTATTTTTAAAATTTTTAAATTTTAAGTTGAGTTGGATCAAAAGTTTTACAATCAAGTTTAGCTTAAACCCTAATTCTTTCCTCCTTAACCCCTTCTTTGTTATCTAGTTTTATGCATTTTTTAAAGAGAAATTTTCTCTCAATCTTCTTTATTACAGACCCAAAAGATTTGAGTTTAGAAAGAATAAAACACACAATAGAGCTTTAACAAATGAATCATAAATATTATAACTAGCAAGTGAGACAAACTTTGACTAAAAATCTAGACAAATTCAAACCGCAAACCCTTCTGTATTCCTCAGTTCACAAACCTACCCATAAATTTAGACAAATACTTTTGCCTTCTTCAATTCATGAATTTACACAAGCCTTATCAACAATTCTTCATTTTGTGTAATTTTTGCTCATTCTTGATGTTGGTTACTGGGTAGTTCTTTGTCATTTTCTCTTTTGTTGTTCTGTTACAACATACAACTTTATCTTATATCTAATTCTCAAAAAATAAATAAAGAAAGAACTTCAAAATGAATCAAACAAGAAAGAAAATACGGGAGGTTGGGAACATTGTGGTGATAGATGACAAGAATCTTATTTAGATGATAGGAGGAATAAAGTTAACTTGGATTAGACTTGTGCCAGAACTCGAACAAGAATTGTACTAGTTGAATTTAACTCATTGTCAACCCCATTAACTAATAATCTAACGATGAGCTATTTTTGATTGAAAGTTGGAACATTTTAGCACCACATTTTAAAGTTTGAGCTAGTATCGTAAAATTGAGTAAAGTTTTTTTTAATTTATCCTTTAAAATATTTTGGGAAGAAATATTGGATTTACCTACCATCCAAACATTTTGTCTCTTTATGGAACCTTTAAGGTAAGTTAAAAATAGTTTATATGAAAAAACTTTTATATTCTACATTTTACAAATGTTGAAGACCTCAAATTGACTTTACATTATGATCTATGTATGTTAGGACAACACTTTTTTCTCCTTTTATGTTAGATGTTCTGGTTTGTGCTTGACATCACTCCTCCTATATCCTTGCAAGCATGTTTTAAAGGGCATGCACCAAAGCTTTATAGCACTGAAATATTGCCAATAATAAGGAATAATTTGGGATATATGATTTGAGTGGACAAAACTACAATGATAATAATTAGAGGTAAGTTTGCAAGATATGTGTAGATTTTAGGTTGTTTAAGTTGTTGATTATACAAATATTTGTAGGAAAATTATGCCAAAGATTTGAATATGAAAAAAATACTCTTTTTCAGGTGTAGACTGGTTTGTCACTTATAATCAAGTTGATCCAGGTGCAACCCCTATAAATCCTACAAACACTGATTTAAAGCAATCTTCAATTCCTATGAAAGAGAGTTGTATTGAAGATAAGGACTTTGGATAGTGGACATTGGCTACAATAAGAAGCTATAAGGCTAAAACACCTTTCAAACAAAAAGGTGAATCCAATAACCTTAAGAATTTCAAGTTCAATCCGTAGAACTCCAATTCATTTACAAGCTTAAGCATCCAAAAGGTTAAGGAATCAGAAACCAATATTACGCATAGTACACTCCTAAAAATGACGGGGAAACACTACCAAGAAGGGATAGGAACCTCTTCACCTCTATAAGTGTGGGAGAAAATAAACCCTTTCCTTTTTAATTCTTACACAATAATTTAAGGATCACCAAACATGATCGATAGAGACAAATCATCCATTGAACCCATTGAGAATACCAAGAAAATTACTCCTTCTAATGAAAAGCCAATGCATTTAAAGCATCATAAATGACATAGAGTTTTCACTCTAATCCCGCCTTACTCGACTGAAGATTTACTAAACAAGTATATGTAAAAGCTTACATGCTTAAAAGATTAGTCTTACTTGTTACTCAAAATATTCTAAGCTTGGAGGTATGCATGTAGATAATAGAAACAAATTATTCAGGTTAAGAAATATGAATTGTTTATCAAGGATGAGAAGATAAATGGTGGGACTGATACACTCTAACAAACAATTTAATTCAAATAAAGTTCCCCTTTTTGACCACTTATTATAATGAGTGGAAATTCTCTTTTGGAATGTTAAAAGAGCAAACAATCCTTTGTTTCGCAAAACATAAGGGACTAACTCCACCAACATCGCCCTAACATTGTGTCCATTATTGAACAACAATTTAATGGCTTTAAAGCTTGTAAAAATAGAGGAATTATGTTTTACTTACATGTATGTTGAAGCTTCTACCTTCTCTAGATGAATTTACCTCATATGGAGATATAGGAATCTACAATTGAGTAAAATCAATGCTTCCCACCAACTTATTTTTGTAGAAGTTGTAGTTTCTCACAATAATGTCAAACTGATTATTGAGATCTATGTTGGTCCCTTTTTAAATTTAACGAAGTAGTTGTGGAATTTCATTACACCCATATCTAGTTATGTTTTTGGTCTATGGCTCATCATTTGAAAATTCAATTAAATATTGCATTCCTATGAAAAAATAGATGACTCTTCAAGAATAAGGGAAAATAGTCACTTGGAATTAATGATTAATAATTGCAATCTAATTAACTTGGATTTTATTGGCAATCCCTTCACCTAATGTAATGGTAGAGAAGGAAGGCTAAAGTTTCTGGACACTTACACAACATGTTCAAAAATTCTCGTCAGCAACAATTTTTTCCAATGTTAGAATCCTTCATATAGTTAATAACTACTAAGACCATTGCCCCATTTTATTAGATTTAAGAGAATAAAACTTCATTCTATATAATAAGATATTTAAATTCGAAATAACTTAGATGACTCTTCTAAGTTACAATGATATTGTGAGGGATGTTTAGTCCTATAGTTCTGTAAGTTTTGCTTTTATAATCCATAAAATAGACTCATATTTGATGATTTAGTGTAAAGAGATCCTTGTTTCTATTTCAAGAAAGAAGAAGAGACTTATAGTGAGATTGAACAATATCCAAAAATACCTGATGAAGAAACTAAATAATTGTGTCATCAACTTGAAAGAAAAATTGAAGAATGAATATGATCAATTAATAGGAATGTGTTGTGGTTCTTTCCTACTTTGTATACTTTTTGTATAGTTTCCCTTAGTTTAGGATTAGGAATATGCATACAACTATATGGTTGAGTCCTTATATATTGTGTATAAATATTAGTGAAATATATATATAAAATAGCATACATATTCATAACTTGGTATTAGATCTTTGGGCATTAATTATTTCTTCTTTCAAATCTCAACTACCTTTTCTCTTAAAATCATAGCCCTTTTTTTCTTTTCTAAAAATCCCAATCAGTTTCTTCTTTGAGACCACTAATTGTACCATAATATGTCTACCAAAAGTGAGGGTAAATTTTTGAACAACCAAAAAATAACCAGCATGGCCATTTAAGATACTCCCTCAGCCATCCATATTAAATTGGATGACATTAACTATCAAATTTGGACTAATATTTTGGAGATGTATGTTATTGGAAGAAAAAATGAGCTAATATCAACGATAAGAAAATTTCACCCTTAAAAGATAATCTATGATAAGATGAACAGAAGATTAAAGATGCATTAGTTAAATCTTGGCTCATAAATTCATTAGGCGATAATCTAATGTCATACTTTGTTCAATATGGAATAACAAAGGAAGTTTGTAAAGTTGTAAAAAGAAGTTAACTTTATGCATTTGACTCTTTTCAAGTCCTTGAATATTAAAATTAATTTTTATAGGCTTGATTATTGACGTCCAAATGATGTAATATATGCTAATGATATTGAAGATATGGTCAATATCTTTCTTGCTAGTCTTAATCATAATCTAGATCAATTTAGTAGTCATATTCTAGTTACTTCTCCCTTACCAAGAATTAAAAAAAGAGAGCATATTCCTTGGTTTATAGAGAAGTATAATGAAGGTGACTATAAGGGAAGATATCCAGTCAGAGGTTTTAGCTCTAGATGTCCATGGTATTCTTATTTTAGATCTTAGAGATTCTATAACTCACCAATCTCAATTTTGCACCCAATTCCATGATAACACATAGACAATTAGTATAATCTAGAAGAAACATGATTATCCGTAATGATATAATCTCAAGCAAGTTAAGAAAAATTTTAGAAATGCTAATAATGTTACTATAATATCTTATATTTCTTAAGTATCTCGGGTATCTTCTCAAGAATGTAATTTTGTTTTAATTCTTCTTGTCATGATGCTTGGGTTATTAATTTAGGGGCCATTAATCATATAACTAGTAACACTTCTATCATTAATTCTCTAACATCTACATTAGTTAAGTATGTATATGTTGATGATTGGAAATTTATGCCAATTTTAAGGGCTAGAGATATGTCTCTTTTTTCAACATTTTTGATGTCCTGTATTTTTCTCTCACATGCATTTTCAAATAATCTCCTCTCCATCAAAAAAAATAAAGGATCGTAATTGTTATGCAATTTTTTACTTTAGTTATTGTGTTTTTTTAGGACAACCTTATGAAGATGATTGGAATTGATAATAAAAAGGATAATATGTATTATTTTGAATATAACTAAGGCATAAAAGCTCTTACTAATGGCTTCCAAACAAAGAAAGAGACAATCAATACACAGAGGATTATGCTCTGGCATTGTTAGTTGAAACATCTATCTTTCTCTTATTTAGAATATTTGTTTCTAAAATTATTTCATAATATTTTTTTTCTAGTTTAAGACGTGACCAATGCATTTATTCCAAAAAACATCATGTTTCTTTTTAAGTTAGTTTTAATAAAATTATTGTTCTTTTTACTGTTTATACTAACGTATACCCTTCTATATCAGGATATAAATATTTTTTATCCTTTTATTAATGACTATATTAGAGATTTGATAAAATTTAAGATTGATGTTCGATGTACATCATGTATTTCACTCAATTTAACACTAAAATAAAAAAATTTTATTATAACAACAGTCAAGAGTTTGTAAAATATTCTCTTATTGATTTTATGACATAAAAGGGCATTCTTCACTAAACAACTTGTCTTTACACACCCAAACATAATCTTATAGCAAAAGATAAGAATCATCCCCTCCGTAAAGTAGCCCAAGCCTTATGTTTTACTATGCTAGTTCCAAAAAGTGTTTGGGCTGAAGTTATGAACAATTTTTTTTCTTATTAATCGAATGCTTGCTAGAATTCTTGATTTTTAAACTCTCTTAAAGATGCTATTTAGATTTCACTCCATTCTTATGTTTTAAATATTTACTCTAAGGTTATTAGTTGTGTGTGTTTGTTTATGTTCACTCTCTTTATAGAGACAAACTTGATCATCTTACTATCAAAAGTGTTTTTCTTAGCTACTGCAATTTATAGAAGTGATTCAAATATTTTCATCCTCTTATGGAAACCTATTATGTCTTAATGGATGTTTAGTTTTGTGAAAATGAGTTTTATTTTTCAAAGAGATATCCATAGTTCCTTTTCAAAGGTAGATTGATAGTAAAGAATAGGAACAATTATGGATAAGAGAAAAGAAGATATAGATCTTAGGTACAAGAACACTAAGAAAAATGAAACAATGTAGTTTTAAATAACCCATCTACTGAGGAAAATAAAATTAAACCTGATGGTAGACCACCTTGTTTCTTTACACGATATTTTAAAGAAAAGAAAAGTATTAAGATTATGCCTCTTAAATCTAGTACCTCCCTTGATGAAATGACTATACTATTAGATGAATCTTTCAAGATTGGCACTGAGGTATGTACTTATTTTCCTAAATCTCTTGAAATTCTTGATCCTAATTGTAATCTTGATCATAATAGGAAATATCCTCTTTGTGAAGAAAAAACACTTGATAGATTCAATTTTTTAAAGGCCTCCAATGTTGTTTAGTTAGTCTCAAAATTCATATTTTATAATTGTTTGTCTAAAGCTAACTTAAAATTTGCTCTTTAGTTGCCCGTTATATCTATTCTTAGTCATTTTTAAGAAACTCTTAAAGATCCTAAGTGGAAGGATACAATGGTAGATGAAATGATTGCTCTCTAAAGAATTTTACTTAGGAAATCAATGAGTTACTGATGGGAAAGAAAATCGGGGCATATAAATGGTTATGCATTATCAAATACAATTTATATGGAATAGATGAAAGATACAAGGCTAGGTTGGTTAGAAATGACTATACCCAAAACTTTGGTATTTATTGTCATAATAATTTAGCACCAATTGCGAAGATAAATATTGTTGACATTATACAATCACACTTACTTAATCTAAACTAGATTTATACAGTTTAAAGTGAATAATGTTTTTCTTTATGGTGACATAATAGAGGAAGCATTTATAGATCCACCTTATAGATTTGTACTAGAAGAATGAAAGTATTCAAAATAAAAAAGGCATTGTATAGATTAAAGCAATCATTAAGAGCATAGTTTAGGAGCTTGAGTTCATGCAAGGAAGAGTAAAGATTTAAGCAAGCTTTTACACATCATACCTTGTTTTATAAACATAATCAAAATGATATTACATTACTTCTTATCTATTTTGATGATGTCATAGGTAAGAATATAGATGAAATCAAGAACTTCGAAGTTATCTAGCCAAAGAATTTAAGATCAAAGATTTGAGGTTTTTTAAATAATTCTTAAGCGTTGAATTTTATTGATATAAACAACAATTGTTTCTCTTTCAAAGGGATTATTCTTTAGACCTCCTATTATAGTTGGTAACTTTGCCTGTGAGCATATAATAACCCCTATTAGGTGAATCATGACTTGTTAAAATTCAACAAATAATGAGAGATACCAAAGATCAGTTAGGAAGGTGATTAATTTAACTCTTCCTAGGATAGATAACATATGCTGTTTTGAGTCAGTTTATGCTCAACCAAATGATCAACGTATGAACGATGTTAATTGGATCCTAGCATATTTAAAATAAACTCTAAATAAAGGTGTTTTATTCTCCAAACATGGGTATCTTAATGTTGTGGGATATACTATCTATGATTTTGTTAGTATTAGATTGGATATAAAATCCACTTTTGGATATTTGTCATTTTCTGAAGGTGACTTAGTGACCTGGAGAAGTGAAAAATAAAATATGGTTGTTATTTAATGCTGAAACAGATATTATATTGTGCATCAACCAATCACATAACTTTTTTAGCTAAAAATTCTTTTAATTGAATTGATTATAGTCTAAAAAAACCTATGGTATTGTTTTATGATAATAAAACAACCTTTTGGATTTCTAATAATCTAGTATAACATGATCAAACTAAGCATAATGAATTAGATATAAACTATGTTAAAGATAACTTAAGTATGGCACAATAGAAGCTCCTTAAACTAGATGTTCATGTCAGTTGATTGATATTATAACTTATGTTGTTAATAGTGAATCATTCTATATAGTGCTATCCCAGTTAGGCATGTGTCATATCTATACCTTAACTCAAAGGGTAGAGGTAATAGGAATTAGTTGTGTCTTTCCTACTTCATATTTTTCCTGTATAGTTTCCTTTAATTTAAGAATATGAATATACATACATATGTATGGTTAATTTGTTATTATATATAAGTTATTGTCCTTTACATCACACACACACACACACACACATGTGAAATATTAAAATAAAAGATCTTGCATATTCACAACTTGATCTATTACTTAAGGAAGAAGAATTGCATTGATTTCAATTCAAGGAAGATTGGATTAAGTTGAGCAACAAAAATATAAGAAATTTTCAGACCGCCATGATCTATACGAGGAACAATTTGATAAAATCACTTCACAATAATGGACATGTTTGGGAAAGGAGATCTCCTTAAGCAAAAGTACAAAACATTTAAAGCATCTCTATAAATGAGCAGTGCACCTTAATGCCAAGATTCTCACAACTCTCCCTTATGATTATATGAGGATTGTCCACTTGAGTTATAGATAAAGAAGTACTCACGCAGTTAAGATAATGAGCCCATTATAGTTTTCAAGTATATGCGGTTTGAACCCTGCCTCCCAAATAATACTATGATTGTTTTAATCCTCAATATTCCCTAATTGCAATTGATCAAAGACCTAAAACCTATTGCCCTTTGTAATGTGGTTGTTAAAATCACCTCTAAAGTTATGGCCACTAGAATTAACCCATATTTAGGTTAGTTGATGAGTCCTTACCAAAGAAACTTTATTCTTAGATTGATAATATAATAATCACTCAAGAAATTATTCACTTTTTAAGCAAGAAGAAAGGATTTTATGATTTAAAAAAGGGGCTTATGATATGGGTAGACGGTGAATTTCATAAGTTGTATTTTTGATGAATTAAAAATCCTCACATAATTAAAACCTTAGTTTCATTTCTTTTTTCTATAGGGAGGAGAAGAACATGAGAAGTTCAACCTTCTAAAATACTTTGATAAGAGAAACTCTTCTCACTCTATTTATTTGTGCTTTGCATAAAAAATTACATTATTTAATCATAAGCGAACCGGAAAGGAGAGAGTAGAAATCTCTCATAATGTTTTAAAAAAGGTTGCCTATTTATCACTTATTCTATGCAAACGACAATTTTCTTTTCAGTGAGACTTCCATGCATTAATTGAGTTATATGTTAAATTGTCTATAAAATATCTGTATAGTATTGACACTCGAGGTTAATTTTGATAAACCAAAAGTCTGTTAAGCTCCAAGCTAGGTATTAAACCTACTGAAGACCTTGATCGATAGGTTAGGATACCACTACTATATACCAGAGTTACTAAAGTTTTCTCTAGAGGCTTGCTATAGCTAGAGAGCAAAGAACATGTTCATTACTAAGAAAAAAATCTCGTTAAGTCAACTCTGTCATCCATCCTTTATATACTATGCAAAGTATCAAACTCATAAAATGAATCGCTTTCTACGGGGAAGTAGCAGGGTTGTTCCTATCGTTTTATAGGCCCTGGGTGAAATTTAAAAAAAGGGCTCCAATAAATCGACAATATACTTAAGTTTACATGTTTGTATGAAGCATAAATGACTTAATTTATAAGTTTACATAATCAACTAAATATTAAATTATCATAACACTAACAAATACACAGAGGATCATGATTTATGAAAAAAAAAATTCTCCATGCATTTCTAGATACAAAATCATTAATAATATTATCAAGATCAATATTGTCTAACATATCTTTCTCAATACATAACATAGCTAAACCATTCAACCTTTCTTGTGACATTGATGAACTTAAGTAAGTTTTCAATAATTTTGACTTTGAAAAACTTCTCTCAGTTGATGCTACAGTCACAGATATAGTCAATAGAATTCGATAAGCAATTGAAACATTTGGATAACAA
Organism: Erythroxylum orinocense; assembly: GCA_025531955.1. Lineage (NCBI taxonomy): Eukaryota > Viridiplantae > Streptophyta > Magnoliopsida > Malpighiales > Erythroxylaceae > Erythroxylum > Erythroxylum orinocense. The sequence continues at coordinate 38,460,195 of JANZLX010000213.1, forward strand.
TCTGCAGCTTGAACAAATTCTAATATTTCAACTGATGACATTAACTCATTTGGCAAAGTCATTTGCAATACTTTTAATTCAGAAAAAAGATCATCTAAATCCACATCAGACACATTATCATGAGAAAAAGTCACCGTAAAATTAGTGTAACATTATCTTAATTCGTTATCATCTAATGACCTCAACTTCTTTGAATCAAATAAAAATCTAAAAATATTATCAAATGTCGTTAATTGTTCAAATATATTCTTTAACGAAGTAATTGTCATATCCACAACAACTAGAAAGTAATTAACCCTGAAAGAATCCTTAGCTGATTGTATTCCTTCATTATGATTAATTTCATCAAATTGTCATTTCCTAATAACATAACGTCTAGTTGGAAATGTAGGCTCTATATTCATCTCAAGCGCAAGGCTTTTGGCAATATTCATAGTAGAGCTAAACCCTTCATCTCTATATTTCTCAAAAAATACCATCACTCCTTCTGATTGTTTTATGGTAGCATTAATGCACATAGATTTAGATTGCAACTTTTTACTCACCATGCTAATAGCGAATAAAATATCATACCAAATAAAAACTCAAAACTCTCAAGTACATTAACCAAGCTTTCTGCTTCACTCTTTGACTTGGCATCATCACAAGATCTGGATAATTCCATCAAAGCCAATCTTATTTGAGGAGCTTGAAATCTAATAGCTTTAACACTTTTCATTCGACTCTCCCAAAGAGTGTTGGACAATGATTTTATAGTTAAGCCTAAAACATTATCAAACAAAACCTTCCATTTTTTAGGATAACTTAAAAATAATGCATATATACGTTGCATGGCTCCAAAAAATGAAACAGCTTTAATATAAGAATGTGTCATATCACTAAGAGTAAGATTATGAAAAGCACATGGCATATATAATACTTTTGGATTTATTTCAAGTAATCGCCTTGGTGTTTTTCCCTTCATATTAGAACCATTGTCATAACCTTGACCCCTTATATTATAAACATTAAGATCAAGAGAAACAAATGCATTCAATAATTCATTAAAAAGTTTCAATCCAGATGTGCCATCTACCTTTAAAAACTCTAAAAAGTAATCCTCTATTTTTATTTTTTATTTGACATATTCACACATCGTACTAACAAACTTATTTGTTCTTGATGACTCAAATATGGGGTACAATCAAGAATAATAGAAAAGTATTTCGCCTCTTTAATGACCCCTATGGTAGAACTTCTATCACTATATACCAACAAAGAAATAAACTAATTTTGAATTTTGTAACCAAGATAATGATGATGAATTTCATGATTTTGAATACTTCTAATATGAAATTGCATTATCACATCAAATCCAGCAATCATCTCAATCAATCCTAAAAAATTATCATTACCATCTCGATAAAGTTTCTCATTGGATCCTCGAAAAGCTAAATTATATTTAGCAAGATATTTCACAACAGGAAACTATTCTTATCAAAACTTGTCTCCAACGTTCTTTCTCTTTTGCAATTTCTTGTTGCAAATCTTGATCAACTGTTTGATTTTTGCACAATCTAACTCTTAATTTATTCCACATTCTCATATTAGTCATATGTTTAATGCAATTCTCATGTTCTTTGAGTCTCTCACTAAGATGTTTCCAATTTCTAAATCCGTCGTTTGCTAATCCACTTTGTTTGTTAGTAGATTTGAACAACTTACAACAAAAAACAATATACTTTATCTACATGTTTAGAATAAACCAACCATTTTCTATCGCTAATCTCTCCATTACTCAAATTT
>JANZLX010000213.1:38473809-38484624 GCA_025531955.1 Erythroxylum orinocense
CCCCCCCCTATGTGTGTGTCTGTGTGTGTGTCACCAAAACACTATGAAATGTGCATGTGCAAACACAAACAGTAAAAAGGAGGTCACGCACGTTGTGATCTGTGATCAGAGGTTCATACGAATTGTTCAGTTATTAAAAGGAAAACAATAAAAATTAATACGAATTGTTCACTTATTAAAAGGAAAACAATAAAAATTAATTATATAAAGCTAGTTTTGATTCAGTATATTTGGTAAAAACAAATTACCTTTTATTAATGAAACCTAAACTTGATTTCTTGTAAACAGGGGAAGCTGCAAGAATCCAACAATGTAAAGGAAGGATCTTTGCGTTACAGGATGAGCCTGAAGTAGCTAGAGTTTGGTTGCCAAATAACGATTCACCTGGATTGGCAATGGCTAGAGCTTTTGGAGACTTCTGCCTAAAGGATTTTGGGTTAATTTCTGTCCCGGATGTTTACTATCATCGCCTTACTGAGAGAGATGAATTCATCATTCTTGCCACTGATGGGGTATGCTTTCTCCTTCCTTTTAAACTGCTTAACGTAATTTTTTCTTTGAATTTTGTTGGAATATTTCCAATTTCTGTAGTTGCAAGCTCTTTTTGTCACTTCTGTTTTATCGTACATTGTTTCCACTCACAATTTTATCTTACAGCCATGTATTTTAATACATAAATATGCACATGTGAGATATTTAATACATTTAGCTGGTTAGACCTATTTGCCATCATATAACTGAATTTCGCAATTGCTTTTGTGTTAATAAACTTGTCTCCTCACGTTAATACCACAGATATGGGATGTCCTCTCCAATAAAGAAGCTGTTGATATTGTCGCTTCTGCTCCTGGACGTTCAATGGCATCAAGAGCTCTAGTTGAGTGTGCAGTTCGAGCATGGAGGCTTAAGTATCCTACTTCCAAGAATGATGATTGTGCTGCTGTATGCCTCTTTCTTGATCATTCCGTGAATGTAGCATCAGAAGAAGGGAACAACAAGCAGATTTCTCTTGAATCGATAGTTAATGTGGCAGAAGCTAATAAAAATACTGGAAAGTTTGGAGTTCCTGATGGTTCTGATGCCCTTGTTCGGGAGCATTCAGGGAGCATAAAATCTTGCGATGAAATTGTACCAATCTCTGAGTTGGAAAGGCCTTCTGTAAAGCATCAGGGCCAACCAAAAAGAAGCCTAGCAGAGTGCATTTCCACTGCAGATGATGAGTGGTCAGCGTTAGAAGGTATAACGAGAGTTAATAGTCTGGTCAGCCTTCCTAGGTTCTTTTCAAGCGATAGCAGGACTAATAGTTGGCGGAAATGGTTATCATAGAATTAAGATCTGTTAACTTTAAGCAAAATCTGGGTTCAGTTATCATTATATTTTCTTGTAAATTGGTTTGATGGCCTCATTGACTTTGAGAACATTCATATCTGGAAGTTGCTGATGCAAATTGAATGCTGCTCTTATATCTATGCGAGCACATTCAGGCTTTTTGATCGAGAGGCTCACGCCCTTTCTGTTGAAGTGCAAGCGGTTTCATTCATGAATTTGAAGAATTCACTTAGCCAAATCCCATGTCTCATTTATCAGCCAAAGAAAGGAATGATCCATCATGTTTGGGACAGCAAGTGAGAACTGAATTCGTTAATGATCATATGCATCAGATTAATGTTGGAATGCCTAAGCATGTTTGTCAACTAAAACTGAAGTTACGTTGACTATATGATTCATTACTGAGGCTGTTCCCTTGAAAGACTCGACAATCGTTTATGCATATGTTTCTATGAAGCATGAATACTGTACATGTATAAGAGGTCCGAATATTTTGAGCCCGGGTTTCCTTCCGCTGTTCACCATGCACCGTATGCATTTTCCATATAGGCATCCCAAGAATCAAGATTCGTGTGTTGAAGTCAAGGTAACCGAATATCTATGATTGTGGGGGCGCATGTGAAAGTTCAGTGTCATAAATTGGGACATTCACGTTTGGCGCATGTTTACGTATATTTTGGTGTAAGTGGTCACACTTACCTTTTGATGTTTAGGTTCATTTTTTCTTTTTCGTCAAGCAAGCTTATTTTCATCATCATTTCTGATATGAACATTATAATAAATATCAAGATTCCTTAGATTTATTCACTTAACACGAAAGTTGAGGACCTTGAGTGCAGTTAAGGTTGAGAATGGTAGCTATGAGATAGATGATAAATGAGAAGGCAGATTTGAAAGAATCAAATTGTCTGTGGCTGAAAAAGGCAAAAGATTCTCCATCTGAGAGGATATTTGACCTGTAAAGGTAAGCTATCCTATCCTGATGTCAAAATCTGGCATCATGAATGATGTATAAAAGTAAGGTAGAGGAGGAAGGAAGCAGCTTTTTAATGCTTGCACTCCAGAGTCCAGAACTGAAGAGAAAATGCCACCCATGCATAGGACTGCAGAACTTCTAATAAAATTTTATATACATAGTAATGGTACGTAAAAGGAAGCGTGGCTGCCAAAGTAGAAAATGAAGTGTATCTTCTTCTTCTTCAGGTCCGTTCGCATGTGAAATTGAGGTAACAGCTTCAAGAGCGAATTGTCGTTCTCTTAATACAATCAATCACAAGCGCAGATACTGCTATCCAAATGCAGTATGGTTTTAAAGAGAATTAGCCACGCCAACATTAACGTAAAGTACTCATAGTCATGCTTGTAATAAATATTTCTCCATTCGTATGTGCAGACTAAGATGCCCCTTTTCATATGATGTATATATATTCAGCGGCTTAGGATCAGGCTCGATCTAGATTATCCAGAGTATCAGACTAGATTAAGTTAATTACAAAGTTAGATAAAGTGACAGCAGTATTGATAATGGCTTTACTTCTCGGACAAGTGTTATTGAAAGCCAATGAGTGTAATTTTATCTTCTTACTATAAACTTCTCAATCTATTGACCTTGACATACAAAAAGTTGAAGCATCTCCTCACATGAAATGAAAGTCTCCTTAAATTTCATATCCTTAGATATCAATTTGATCCGTCATTATTCATTTTGTTGAAAATGACTAGCCGATTGTAAGGAGTTGTTCTCAATGATACTATATGTAAATTGGGCCTATTCACATATTCATACAGAATTGAAAAATAAAATTAATTTAATAAATATTAAAAATAAATTTAAATTTAAAATATCTTCAAATTACATAAATTTCAAATAAAATTTGATTAATAATTAAAAAATATTTAAAATAAATATTAAATTTTAGATAAATTTAATTTTAAAATTACTTATTTTAATAAAATAAAATATTTTTAATTGATAATTTATTAATAAATATTATAAAAGAGATTAAAACAAATTTAATTAATTAAAAATAATTTATTTTTAAAATTGATCAAATATATAATTATCATCGGTAATAAAAATGTAGAATCAAACAACTCCATAAATAATCTAAAAATTTTATTGATTTATTTTATTGGTTTGAGTAAGAACAAGTTAGTACCTTAGTTCATAACACCTCCAACACGTAATATATAGATAATTTATATTCATCTTGTGTATAATTTTAAACTAAAAAATAAAAAAATTGGACAGCTGATATAAGTCGCAAAATAAGTATACTAAAACATTATTTTCTACAAATTCTAATATTTTAATAGTCGATATTGTAATCTTTACGAGGGTATCATTCCTTTTCTGCTTTTTGTTCCCCACCCCACGTGGGGTAAAAGTGAATTGTTCACTTCAAATTTCATACTTTAGCTACAATGTTCTGATGAATGATAAAGGCCAAGCAGAGCCAGACGCTTCACAAGTCACCGCACTCCATTAATGAGAACAAGCAGAAGACAACACGTACGGTGTCAGTCAGACAACATATATTTTAATTCCTTCCACCTTTAATACACGGCCAGTTTTCCCCGGAAACGGATCACTGTTCCTTTAACATATTTTATGAACGTTAGACTGTTATAAATTTGGTTAAAAATTAAATTGAATTAAAGGATTAAAAATATAATTAAAGATATTATCATTATTTATTAAAAAATTTAAAATTTAATTAAAAATATTATTAAATGAAACTAATTGATTATTTTTTATTTATAAGAACTTATTAATTTACTAAAGTTGACTTATTAATTAATGAACTAATCGATTTTTAATAACAAAAGTTATAAAAATAAATCAAATAAAAAAGTAAGATGGTCTAAGATTTTATGGTTGAATCAATTCAATCAGTTGGGTTTTTTATAATGTCATGATTTAGTCCCTTTTTTCTTCTAAATCAATATCAATAGTGCAATATATCCTTAACTTGTATTTTAATTTATTAAATGATTTCATTTAAAACACGGAAATAATATTTAAATTTTTGTAGAGTTCGAGAGTTTATGAATGCCTAGCAATTGAGGGTTCTTGTCTTGAAGTATCTTATGTATGATTTGACCCTATGTTACTTAAGTGTTTACGAATGATTTTTTTTTCAATTACTGTAGAGGGCCAGTTCATGTATACAAGCTCAAGCCTTAATTAAGGTATCGTAATATAGTTACTGAACTAAAGATTAAGTACTAGGTGAACTAATTAGAGTTTTATAGTTATCAGTGAATCTTCCCTTTGTTTTCTTAAAAGGCTGCTTCAGGCCAATGATAATGATGATAGGGAGTCGATGGTGGGTTTTTGACTGACAGGAAGCAAACTAAAAGACGCTACCCATCCTCCTTTGTTTTAAGTTGACAACAATCTGTCTATCTCTTCTGACAATCTTATGAATTATCTGATCCAAGAAGTCCTCGTAAAAGATTCCCATGCACAATTTTTTTTTTGAGCTACTAAGGAAGAAAACAAGTCACCCTAATTTAGGTAGAGTTCTGCGGTACAAAGCGCCATAAAATTCGCAAAGGAATTAGTCCCTAAGGGTCTTCGGCGGGTCGTGTAGAGTATGCAAGCCAGGACTGAAAGCTATTGCAAGCGAAGCCAGCCGGTCTGGACACTGGTTGCCTTCGCAGTACGCATGTTGGAGTTGAACTTTCTAAATTTTGTAGAGTAATCTGCGAGTACCTGTCACCAACAAAATATCATCAGTTAAAAGAAAACTGGAAGAGGAGAAGATATTAATGACCTCCAGGCAGTGTTCTGAAACCCGGATCGGTCATCAAATTGGTGGCCTTATTGGTTGAACCGGTCAAACCGGTGTGACGTAATAATTATGCAATACTTATATTTAATTATATATATTATTAAAAAAGCATTTAAAAATAAAAAATAATAAAAAAATTTGTCTAACCGGACCGGTCTGACCAGTCAATTGACCGGTTCAGACTGGGTCAATTTATAGTCGGTTTTGAAGGATAAACTGGACCAGACCACTGATCGGTCACCGGTTGGATCGGCCGGTCCGGTCCGAGTTTAAAAACAGAGCCTCCAACAAATCAACTTCCATGATCACTTTTTGGTAGCCCAGTGCCCAAGCCAGGGAAAGGCTTGAATGAACTCCCCAGAGTTCTACAGTGATAGGGAAAGCCGGACCAATGTGTTGAAGGAAGCCCCACACCATCTCCCATAACTGTCGCGTAGCAAACCGCCCGCTGTGGCACGAGTGGACTCCGAGGGAACAACCCTGTCCGATTTAAGCTTAATCCAGTCTGCTGCTGGTTTAGTCCACCCAACGAGCATTCTTAAATTACTACATATACATAACAATCAAAGAAAGAAAAAGTAAATAAATGACTTCACTATAGATAAACTCTTATTAAGCTCAGCCACGCTCTGTGTTAATTCAGCCATTGGCTTATAATTGACTCACTTTTAACTATTTGATTAAATTGTTAATAAGCTCATACTGGATTAATTCTGAAATGCATTAGGTTGATGCCAAGTTTATTTTTTATGCAAGTTTTCCATGTACAGTTTTAGGAGAATTAATTGAAAGTCTCTTTGAAGGTTTGTGGGTTTTACTTCTTGGATAGCTTCTATCGAGTAGTCAAATATTGTGGCATCTCACAATTCTACACTGAGAAATTATAAATTTGTGGGAGGTTGTTTTATTTGTAAACAACCCTTTTCCTTTTAATTTTTGATCATCCTAAACTTGTCTTTACTAAAGACAAAAATTCCTTCTCTCTTTTTGTAATATTTCACTTATATTATTTCCTGAAAATAATGAAATATTAATTTTATAGTGTTCGAGAAAGTAGGCATAATTGGTTAAACCTTGTTAAATTATGATATTTTTATTTGTCTATTTAATAGCTATTTTCGGGTATAGTTGTAGTGAATTATTACGTTATTAAATTATATGTTTAGGAAAATTCTGTCTAGAAGGTTGGGTTTTAAGTGTGACAATTTGTGACCTCTTCAGTCTTTCTTGAGAATTTACCTGGTGTGATATTTCAGTACAATCGTTTACACTCTATTCACCTAGGCAATAGTGCTAAAGGTGAATTTGTTATTATTGGTAAATATTAACCTGAGTTCCACAACAATAGGTATCAAAGCCAATGTTTTTTCTTAGTATGTACTGTGGTTGCAGTGTGGTTTGATCTTTCACATCAGAAAAGATTTTTTCTTAGGCTATTGATATTCTGCATTGACAGCTATTGAATAGAAATTGTAGCAAAGATGACATAAATTACAGATACGGCTTCTACCTTGTCTATTCTAACAATGACTGCTTTGACAAATGCAAGATTTGCAGTGAAGATTTTTGATGGCATGGGTCATTTTGGCATGTGGCAAAGTGAGGTTCATGATACTCTTTTTTAGCAAGGTCTTGACATTGCTAGTAAAGAAAAGAAACCAGATGATGTTGAGGAGAAATATTGGAAAACTATAAATCATTTGACATGTGGTACAATTCGATCATGTCTTTCTAGAGAGCAAAAGTATGCTTTCTTGAAAGAAAGTTTTGCATCTACATTAATCACAGCAGAGAAAAAATTCTTAAAGAAAAGTAGTTAGAATAAGCTCCATACAAAGAAGAGACTGTTTCGTTTCTCTTATGTTCCAGGTATCACTATATATGATCACTTCACTAGTTTTAATCAATTAGTTACTAATTTAATGAATTTGGATGTGACATTTGAAGATGAAGATCTTGTTTTGATATTGCTAGGATCCCTTCCTGAAGAGTTTGAGTTTCTTGAAACTACTCTACTTCATGGGAAGGTTGATGTGTCTCTTAGTGAAGTTACAATTGTTTTGTACAGTTATGAATTGAGAAGGAAGATAAAGGAAGACAAAGGAAGAACGTACAAGTAGAGCAACAGAAGCTTTGGTAGTCAGAGGCTGTTCGTAGAGCCGGACTAAAGGAAAAAAAGGGAGATAGAAGTCGAGGCTCAAATTGAGCAAAGAAGAATATGCCTTTTATCAGGAAAAAGGACACTGGAAAAAGGATTGGCCAAAGCTGAAAAATAAAAACAAACTTAATAAGGAAAAACTGTTGCAAATTTGAATGTTGTTGAATGTGAAGATGCAGACTCAGATCTTTCATTGGTTGTTACATCCTTAATAAGCCCTTCTAGTCCTTGGATGCTCGATTCAAGTTGTAGCCATCACATATGTCCCAATCAAGATTGGTTATCTGATTTTAGAGAGCTAGAGGGTGGAGTTGTCTACATAGCAAATGACAATCCCTGCACCACAAATGAGATTGGCTCAATTTGCTTAAGGAATCACGGCGGAACAATCAGGACTCTGACAGATGTCAAATACGTGCCAAGTTTAACAAAGAATCTCATTTTTGTAGGAGTCCTAGAATCAAAGGACTACATTGTAAATGTAGCAAATGGAGTAATGAAAGTCATCTTTGGTGCATTTGAGGTAATGAAAGGAATTCGAAGAAACAACATGTATTATTACTAAGGTAATGCAGTTATTGGAACAAAAGTAGTAGCTTCTAATGATGATCAAGAGCTAGAAGCAGTCAAATTGTGGCATATGCGCTTAGGACATGCAGGTGAAAAATCCTTGAAGATATTAGTAAATAAAAGATTGTTGAAAGGAGTTCGAGCTGTAAATTAGACTTCTATAAGCATTGTGTCAGAAGGAAACAAACAAGAGTGAAATTCAGCACTGCAATCCATGATACGAAGGGTATTTTGGATTATGTTCACTCTGATGTGTGGGACCTTCCAAAACAACTTCTTTGGGAGGAAAAACCTATTATGTGACTTTTGTTGATGATTTTTCACGGAGAGTCTGGGTGTGTACTATGAAGATTAAGGATGAAGTGTTGAGAGTTTTCCTTAAATGGAAGAAGATGGTGGAAACTTAAATAGGCAGAAGGATCAAATGTCTTTGTACAGATAATGGGCGAGAGTATAAAAGTGATCCATTTTTAAAGATCTGCGAAAATGAAGTTATTGTCAGACACTTCACAGTTAAGGATACACCACAACAAAATAGGGTTCATATGAATTGAACATTGTTGGAGAAAGTTCGGTGTATATTGTCCAATGTTGGGTTGAGCAGAGAATTTTAGGCTGAGGCTATTACATATGCATGTCATCTCTTTAATCACCTTCCATCAATTGTTATTGGTGGTAAAACACCTTTGAAAAAATGGTTTGGAAAACCTGTTATAGATTATGATTCCTTACATGTGTTTGGTTTCACTATATATTATCATGTTAAGAGTCAAAGTTAGATGTACGTGCAAAGAAAGCAATTTTCATGGGGATCACCTTTGGTGTGAAAGGATATCGTCTTTGGTGCCTATAGTCAAATAAAATAATCTTCAGCAGGGACGTTACCTTTGATGAATTTACCATGTTAAGAAAGGTGACAACTGAAAATATTGAGTAGACAGATGATACTCTAAAATAGGTGGAGTTTGAAGGAAGAATTGTTACCCCAGCAAATGATGAAGTAGATGCAGAAACTCCTGCTGTAGAAGAGGAGTCAAATGATGAAGATGTTTCAACCTAAGAACTTCCACAGCAACAATTACCAATTGCATTGAGAAAGCCAAAAAGGAATATTCAAGTACTTGCTCGTTACGCTAATATGGTGGCTTATGCATCTCCAATTGAAATTAATGACTTTCCTACCACTTATAAAGAAGCAGTCCGAAGTTCAGAAGAAGATAAGTGGAGGATAACCATGAATGAAGAAATACATTCCCTTCATAAGAATCAGACGTGGAAGCTAGCTAGTCTCTCAAAGAGAAAGAAGGCAATTAGATGCAACTGGGTATATAAAAAAAAGATGGATTTCCTGACAAGAATAATATTTGCTACAATGCAAGGTTGGTGGCTAAAGGCTATGCTCAGACGGAGGGAATTGATTATAATGAAGTTTTTTCTCCAATTGTAAAACATTCCTCCATTCAAAATTTGTTGGCTTTCATAGCACAGTTTGATATGGAACTAGTTTAATTGGATGTAAAAACTGCATTTTATATGGAGACTTAAAGGAGGAAATCTATATGACTTAGCCCAAAGATTTTAAAGTTGTTGGAAAAGAAAATATGGTATGTAAGCTTGAAAAATTGTTGTACAGATTGAAGCAATCTCCGAGGCAGTGGTACAAGCAATTTGACAAGTTTATGATGGCGCAAAGGTACATAAGAAACAAATATGAACACTATGTGTATTTTTGCAAGTTACAAGATGGATCTTACATCTATCTTCTCTTGTATGTTGACGATATACTGATAGTTTCAAATAATCTAAGAGAAATTGAGAGATTGAAGATTCAGTTGAATCAGAAGTTTGAAATGAAGGATCTAGGTGAACCCAAGAAGATTCTCGGCATGGAGATAAGCAAAAATAAGGAATTGGGGAGACTTTGTTTGACTTAGAAATAGTATTTGAGAAGGGCACTAAAACGTTTTGACTTGAATGAAAAGTCAAAGCCTGTTAATACTTCACTTGCTCCTCATTTCAAACTCAGTGCATCTTTGTCTCCAAAGAATGGTGCAGAATGATAATACATGTCAAAAGTATCATATGAAAATGGAATTGGTAGCTTGATGTATGCTATGGTATGTACAAGGGCCAACATTTCACAGGCAGTTGGGGTTGTAAGCAAGTATGTGCATGATCTTGGAAAGGAACATTGACAAGATGTGAAATGGATTCTACGATACATTTTAAACATTGTAGATGTTGGTTTGATATTTCAGCTAGATAAGCAAAATGGTCAATGTATAGTTGGATATTATGATTCTGACTATGACAGTGATTTAGACAGGCGTCGATCAACTATTGGCTATGTGTTTATTCTTGCAAAGGAACCATTCAGTTCGAGGTCTACCTTACAGTCAACAGTTACTTTGTTGACTACGAGGCAGAGTATATGTGTAACACCCTACTCTCGCAAGACCCGAACCCGACATCGTGGGTGATACCCGAGTTCGTGCCCGCGGAGGTGGCGTACTAGGGTACTCAATCATTCAAAGTCGGTATAATTTTTTTTTTGAAAATCACTGACATAATTTTGCAAAAATCGATATTCAGATCGGGCCCACTTTCATTCATAAACATTTTCAGTCATAACAATATACTCAATAGGATTTCAATAGCCATTTGCGGCCCATTACAAAGATAAAACATTTTTAGTTATAAAAACTTTACATTATAACAAAAATACATTTGCATACACATGGTGCAAAAATTTTGGAATCCATTGTTTATACAAAAATTGCGGAAATCAAATTTATATAAAATAATAAAATACAAAATGCAGACGCAACTGATCCCGACCTCTTCCTCCACTCAGAAGCAGTAGATATACTCTCGTTTGCCTAATGGGGTATTCTTCAGAGTCCTGAAAAATATTTGCAAATTTTGGGTGAGTTTTGCGAACTCAGTGAGTGACCATCATCG
>JANZLX010000213.1:38484724-38497046 GCA_025531955.1 Erythroxylum orinocense
CCGAAAAGAATCGTAAAGACTTTAAAATGACGAAATATGCTTGATTGTGCTTAGGCCGAGATTGATCCTAGAACCGGTCCTTACTCTTATTCAACACTTTTCTCATTTTTGATTATTTATTTTAATTTGTTTTCGATAGTTTATTTTACTTTAATTTTCTAAATTGTTCTAAAACCAAAAACCCCCCTTTTATTTTACGTGCATCAATTAATTTCGTTACGAAAATTAACCGAACATCAATTTCTCATCACCCAAGGCACATACATAAACCTTACAAAAATCAAATCATCAAATCTCAAGTTACTCATCATTCTAGCTTAAATTAACCATACCCATAACATTTAAAGCAAAACTTACTAGGTTTAGCTCAAACTCTTCAAACTCTCACTCAACCCTAACTCCCAAGCATCACTTGTTCATCATCTTAAAGGTGGAAAAACTAAGTTTTCCTTGAGGCAAATTGAAGAAATAACATGATGGAAGTGGCAATTGATAGATGGGAACAAGGTCAAATATTGGTGAGGTTAGAAGAAAATGATGAAAATGAAAATGAGTGAGAAGGAGGGAGCAAGTAACGAAGGAGGAGAGGCAAACAAGACAAAAAAAACCCACTTGGCCTTCAAAATGTAAAAGCATCGTGGAAAACTACAAAAAGGGGTTGGGTTTTATTAATAAAAGAATGATTTAAGACATGGTTAGGCAAGTGACACTTGTCACTTGCCACATGTCTCATTTTTAAGGCCTTAGGTTGGTTTCTTTACAAATAAATGTCAATTTCTACTCCAATTTTTCTCCAAATTTTTAATGGCATTTGTTACTAATTCCTAAACTCATTTGGACAAATTTTCATTGCCATCGGACAATAATTTCTACTACCATTAAATAATTATTTTGCCACTTGGCATTTTTCCTAATCTAGAAATTACCCCAAATTTTCAGAAAATTTTCCCAAAATTCTCCAAAAATTCGAACTCAACAATCACACTCTCCAAATCAAATTTTCAATACAAGCAAACCAAAATTCTCAATAACAATCACATTTATTTACAATTATACTCGGAATGTCAATGAATGCATGTACAATTATTGTTATGTGCAAGGATTAACTATTCATGTGCATGTGCACCTTATGTAATGCATGAGCATGAGATGTGTTATCCCAATTTCTTTGATTGATCTCACATGTACCAAATTTTTAGGGTTCTAACCCTTTGGATGGAAATGGGATGTTACAATATGGCAGCTACAGAGGCTGTGAAGGAAGTAATTTGGCTTTAAGGATTGCTTGGTAAGTCAGGAGCTTGACAGAAGCACATCAAAGTGCATTGTGATAGTCAGAGTGTTATTCTTTTAGCAAAGAACCAAGTTTACCATTTAAGGACAAAGCATATCAATGTTTGTTATTGCTTTGTATGAGAAGTTCTGGAAGAAGGTGGAGTAGCAATCCAAAAGATTAAGACCCATTGAGAATCCTGCTGATATGTTGACAAAAGTGGTGGCTGTAGTTAAGTTCCAGCATTGTTTGGACCTTATCAATATTTCTAAAAATTGAAGATGATGGGCACTGTAAAGCGCATTTGAAGACACTGCTAAAGATAAGTTTTTTGAGAGATTTGAAAAAGTGGAATTCGCCAAGGTGGAGATTTATTGAGTAGTCAAATATTGTGGCTCTTCCTACAATCCCATATTGAGAAATTATAGATTTATGGGAGGTTGTTTTACTTATAAAACAACCCTCCTCTTTTTAGTTTTTTGTCATCCCAAAATTGTTTTTCCTTAAGACAAAAATTCCTTCTCTCTTTTTGTAATATTTCACTTGTATTATTTTCTAAAAATAGTGAAATATTAATTTAGTAGTGTTTGAAGAAGTAGGCATAATTGACTGAACCTCGTTAAATTCTTATATTCTTTATTTGTCTATTTAGTAGCTATTGTCGGGTATAGTTGTAGTGAATTATTGTGCTATTAAATTACTTGTCCAGGAAAATTCTATCTAGGAGGTTGGGTTTTAAGTGGAAAGTTGGCGACCCCTCTAGTTTTTCCTGGGAATTTACCTTGTGTGACTTTTTAGTAAAATTGTTCACACTCTATTCACTTAAGCAATAGTGTTCAAGGTAAATTTGCTATTATTGGTGGAAACTAACCCAAGTTCTACAACGACTGCATCATTATTTATCTACTGTCTGTTGACTTGGGATTCTAGGCCTAAAAGACAATATTGAAAGGAGTCTCCGGTACAGAGTTTTTGTATCAAAGCTAGTAGTTTGAGAGTCTGAAGCTGTGTCTAGTGTATAGTCTCAAACCAAAATTTGTAGTTTGGGAGTGTGTCTGGTATATTGAAAAATGACATACTTCTGTTCAAGTTGGACAAATCCCTTTTATACTAAGGATGATACAAGGAGATTTATTCACATAGATGAACTAAAAATTTGAAAGACAAAGAGGGTGACTTCTAATGGGACTAAGCATGGCCTCTCAAAGTCATGTTTTCTTGGTGGAGGATAAACATGGATCTTTTAAAAGAGACAAAACATACGTTTAATTTTAAAAAAAATAAAGAGAAAGTTTGTATTATGTATTAAGTGTTTACTTAATAAAGATGAAATTTTCAGTTTTCTGTCCAATCTTCGTCCAACTCCCATGAGTTTCCTATACAAATTTAGAGCAAACAACGATAAATAGAACTAGTAAATATAAAGTTAGTGTGTGGCATCTCTAATAGTTCAAAAAGATTTGGTTTTTATTTTATTATTATTCTTCTTCTTCTAACATTTATGTCTCGTGTTTTAGTTTTCTTGTAGTAGCTAGTTGCTAATAATGGTCTATTTATGGATCTTTTAATTTTAGAGTCATGCGTTTAGGGTTACTTGCAAACCCTCACACTCCTGTAGTGCAACTTTTGGTTACTACATATCATTCTTGCTTCTCTTTGCTGATTGCCATTAGAGTCATTTAGCTTGTTTTGGGTATTAAGACAGGCTGGCGACCTTGAGCTCTAATGTGAGTACAAGGGTAAGTCCTTTAGTAAGGTCCGGGTTTAGAAGAAGATGCTGATAGATTACGAATAGGTTATTAGAATTTCGGGTCCCTTACGAGGAAGCCTTTAGAATTAGTGGAGACTTTAGATAAGTATAAGATTCATATAACATGTGTGCAAGAGACAATGTGAATGGGGGATAAAGCAAAAGAAATCAATGGATTTAAACTTTGGTATTCAGGGGCTTCAAGAAGACATAATGAGGTAGGTATCTTAGTTGCTAATGAACTCATACAACATGTTGTAGGAGTCAAGAGGACTAATAATAGGATAATTTCCTTAAAGATTATGGTAAAGGGAGCTATTATAAATGTGGTGTGTGCATATACACCTCAAGTAGGGTTAGATGAACAAATTAAGCGTCATTTTTGGGAAGAGCTAGATGAAGTGGTTCAATAAAAACCCTCCAACGAGGGAGCTATTCTCATAGGATACTTTAATAGTCATATAGGATCATCCTCGTATGGTTACTCAAAAGCATATGGAGGCTTAGGGTCTAGGGAAAGGAATGATAGCGAGACAACTTTGTTGGATTTCGTAGTAGCATTCGAGTTGGTGATAACCAATTCATTTTTCAATAAAAGCAAGGAGCATCTGGTGACTTACAGGAATATAACCATAAGGAATCAGATTGACTACTTCCTAATAAGACGGAGTGATCGGTCTAGCTACAAGGATAGTAAAGTGATACCTAGTGCTTACGTGTTAACTCAACATAGATTGTTATTTCTGGATCTTTTTATAAGAATTGAAGGAAGAAGAGAAGTCCTAAGAGGTGCACTAGAATCAGATGGTGGAATTTGAAAGGGGATATGGTGAAACAATTTAAGGATAGAGTCATTTATGAAGAAGATTGGAGTTTGGTCAAAGATGCTAACCAGATACAGGAGAGGGTTGCACCTCTTTTAAGGAACACATCTGTAGAGATCTTGGGTACTTTTAAAGGGTTGAGGAGTAGTAAGAGGGAGTCGTGGTGGTGGAATGAGGACGTTCAAGAAAAAGTTAAGGTTAAGAAGACGACATATCAATCTATATGGGATAGCCCTACAGAGGTGGAGAGAGTTAGAAATAGAGAAAAGTACAAACTAGCAAAGAAAGAGGTGAAGTGGATAATTTTAGTTAACAAAAGTAGAGCTTACTAGAACCTGTATCAAAGATTGAATACTAAAGATGGAGAAAAGGATATTTTTAAATTGGAAAGAGCTGGGGAATGCAAAGAAAGGGATTTAGATCAAGTTTATTGCGTAAAAGATGAATCAGGACGAGTACTTGTAGCTTTAAATGACATCAAGAGTAGATGAAATAGGTATTTCTATAGCCTTTTTAATGAATGCGTAGAGGATAACATCTGTTTAGGTGACCCTAGCTTGTCTGAGATATTTCGTAACTTTACTTGCTACTAACAAATTATGAGGGATTAAATTAAGAATACGTTAAGGGTGATGAAGGGTGGTAGGGCAGTAGGACCTGATGAGATACCCATAGAGGTATGGAAGAGCCTAGGTGAAGAGGGTATTATTTGGCTAGCCAAGCTTTTAAATGTGATCCTTAAATCTGCCAGAATGTCAGACGAGTGGAGATGTAGTACGATAATTCCTTTATTCAAGAACAAAGGGGACATCCAAAGCTGTAACAACTACAAAAGCATTAAAAATACTTACTCGCTCTATAAAGTTATGGGAGAAAGTGATCGAGAAGAGAGTAAGAAAGGATGCTCATATATAGGAACACCAATATGGCTTCATACTAGGAAGGTTAAAGATAGAAGCTTTACACCTCCTCAGAAGGTTAATGGAATACTACAGAGAAAGACAACGTAAACTTCATATGGTTTTTATTGATTTAGAGAAGGCATATGATAGGGTTCCAAGGTAAATCATATGGAAGTGTTTAGAAGTCAAGAGGGTTCTAATGAATTACATACAGATTATTAGAGATATGTATGATAGTGTAAAAACTAAAGTAAGGATGATAGGAGGAGATATTGGGCCTTTTTCTATTACACTAAAGTTCTGCTTTGAGTCCCTTTCTATTTGCAGTAGTAATTGATGAGCTCATCAAGAACATCCAATGGGATGTACCTTGGTTTATTTTATTTGTTGATGACGTTTTAGTAAATGAGACAAAAGAGGGGGTCAATGACAAGCTCAAACTGTGGAGGGATACGTTAGAATCAAAGGGTTTTGAATTGAGTAGAACTAAGACTGAGTATGTGAAGTGTAACCTTTTGGAAAAAACGATGGCTACAGATGTGGCAGTAAAGATTGGTTTAGAAGCTATATCACGAAAGGAGTGTTCTAAATATTTAGGATCTATCATCCAGAGCAACGGAAAAATTGATGAAGACATAGTTCACCGGATAATATCAGGGTGACTAAAATGGAGAGGTGCTTTAGGAGTTTTGTATGACAAGAAGATACTACTCCAGCTTAAAGGTAAATTCTATCGTTTAGTGATTAAGCCAACCATGCTCTATGGAGCGGAGTGTTGGCCATAAAAAAGTTCATGTTCTTAAGCTAATGGTAATGGGATGAGGATGTTCTGTTAGATGTGCAAGCTTACTAAAAGGGATAAGGTAAGGAATGTAATGGTAAGGGACAAATTAAAGATAGCAAATATTATGGACAAATTAAAAAAGGCGAGGCTTAAGTGGTTTGGATATGTTAAGAGGAGACACTTGGCCACTCCAGTGAGAAGATGCAAGAAGATCGTACTTAGAAATAGTAAGAGAAAAGTAAGGAGGCCTAAGAAGAATTAGGAGGAGGTGATAAAAAAGGATATGATAATGTTGGAACTTACCGAAGACATAACCTACAATAGAAAACTTTAGCGTGATAGGATTCAAGTTAAGGATCCTTTGTAAAGAAATCCTGGTAGTTCTCCTATATCTTTTAACTCTTGCCTATTGTAGTTAGCCTATATGGTAAGTACGTATTATTACTACTACTACTATTACTACTACTAGTAGTTTTATTATAATTATTATTACTAGGATCTTTAGTATTTTCATTAATATTATTATAATTACTTTGCTTATAATTATTAATGTTAGTATGCTTCTTCTTCTTCTTATTATTATTACTATTTTCTATTATTATTAGTATTATTTTTATTTTATTATTATTTGCATATATAATTTTTTCCTATTAGTAATCTTATTTTATTTATTTATATTTTAATTTATTTTTAATCTTAAATTTTTTATTTTTTATTTTAAAATTTATCTTTTTCATTTTGTTTCTTCTACTTCATTTATGTGAGTCATTTGGAAACAACCTTTATAATAGTTAGAGGTAAGGCTATGTACTACTAGATCGCTCCAAACCCCGCATCTTAGCGAGATTTTTACTAGGTGTTGTTGTTATTATTGTTTAATAAAGATGAACTCTTATTTATATACAAGAATGTATATTCGAATGAAGAAATAAAATCAAGAAGAACAAACAATGTACATAATTGAAGAAATAAATATAAGGTGAAATAATTGTAGAAACAATTAATTTAGAATATTCTCAATTAATCTAGCAATTTAGAATATTTTCAAAATCCTCCTTTAAACTTAAAATAGATGAAAATCAGGTAGCTAGAAATTGGAGATGAGAGTATGAAACTCACTCACTGGATGAGTTTGAGTGACAATATCATTAGATCGATCTTTAAAGCATATAAAAATAAGTTATATTGTAACTTGAATAATATGAATAAAATAACAACCATGCTCAATGTACTTAGTATACTCACGAAAGACATCATTATGAGCAATTTACATAGCCCTATGGTTATCACAATAGAAGATACTAATGAGTGTATAGTGATCATATTTTGGAGTAGTCAATGTAACCAAATAAGTTCAGAGGTAGTATTAATTATGGTTTGATATTCAGCTTATGTACTAACTTAAGGTTAATTTTTTGTTTCTTACTATTTTTAGAGATTAATAAATATCTAAGAAAATGTAGAAACTATTGGTAACGTTGATTGGTACACTACAACAGAAGGCATATTTAGTGACGAACAATTTCATCACTAAATGTCACAAAATCGTTGCTAATATTCATTCGCGACAATTTATATTCGTCTTCAAAATCATTGCACAATTCCTATAAAAAAAACTATATGTGATGTTCTCACTAAATCGTCGCTAATATGTGTTTGTTACAAATAATTTTCGTAGTGAAAAACTATAGGTGACGTTTTTATAAATCGTCGCTAATAAGTTCTGGCTATGGTTCTTTTTCGTCTCCAAAACTTATTAGCTACATTTCTAAAATTGTAGCTAATATCTTTTAGCTACGAAAGGAAGCGTAGTGCAAACTTATTGGTGACGTTTTGAAAAATGTAGCCAAATATTTTTAGTGATGTTTTGAAAATTTAAATATACATTATAAGTAAATGTTATATCATATAGATTATAATTATTGGTGATATTTTTAATCGATATTATTGTATGTAATATTTAGAATTTTTGTTGTTTGATTTATTATGCAAAAATATAATAAAAATAATTGAAAATTAGAAGCATTGTATATGGAAATTAAAATATCATTAAATATGATCATGTGCAAGATGTTGATTACAATTTCAAAAATACTTAAATAAAAAATAAAAATATTAGTTTAATGACTAAGAATTGTTTTCATCTTCAATACTTACATAATTCAGGCCAAGTAAAATTTGACCAACTTTTCAAGCTTGACTAACTTTTTTTCATTAGGTTCTAATTTAACATGAAGCGATTGGTTGTCCTCTTTAAGACGTTGAACATATTGTGATCTTGATGAGGATGAAACAGTTGGCTTTGGCACAAACCCAAGATCTTTGATACAACCAAATCGTATTCCAAGCACCTTGTTACGAATTTCATCTACATTTGACTCATTTCCATCAGATATTGATGTTTGTAATAACTCCTGCATCTTATTCTAAGATTTAAAAAACAAAATCAATATTCAATTCAAATATTATTTGTTAGTACTACATAAATAAATAAAATAAAAAATCAAACAAATTTTTATACTTACATAATTATTGTGTGCTTCTTTAGGCGTCCAGCCTTCACCTTCCTTATAATGTATCAGATTGTAGAGCGTGATCCTATCACATTGTTCTCCATGTAGCTCCTTTTGACCCTATTTTATGAAAAAATACAAAACACAATAAATAATATTGTATTTACTAATGTAATTATAACTTGTAAACAAAGAACTTATATATTCATTTCGTAAGACAACAAATGATTCAGAGTCTTGGTTGTGCGAGTTTTCATTTTTCCTCTGTTAACCTTGACTTTCTCACACTTTTACTAAATAAAGAAAAGAAATAGTCATTAAATTTTACAACAAGATTAATGGAAGCAAATGTGATGAGAAAGAAAACAAATCTTAACGTTGGCAAAGGCTCAATAGTCATACATATTGCTCCAATTGGAGACATAAGTTCAGGAACATGTTTACTTGCCTCCTCATCCAAAGGAAAAGATTTGTAATATTGATATAGTCGATAACGATGATCCCTATCCTTTGTTTCAGTAGTGAAGTCACACAGTTTGAAACATTAGGGTTGTCAATATCGACAATATTGTGCTTCTTCTATGAACAAGTAAAAGTGAAACTAATCTTTAAATAAGTAAAACAATATTGCATATAATTAAATAAATTAATTTACTGAAACTTTATCCAAAGCATTCTGTAGCAAGTTGTCTTCCTTTAGTTGCTTCGTATGTTTAAGGCAAGACAATTCAGTTCTGGCAGTTACCCCTAACTCATTTGACAATTTAGCTAATTGAATTTTGTCTTCATAACATCCATACTAGGTATCAATATTTACAAGCAACTTACTGTTCATTGCAACATTCATTCATTGCAACTCACATCCTTTAGTTATATCTCTACCTTTTTTCTGACATTGATATTGGAACCTAACAACAAATGAATAATGAAAAGAAAATATACATTAAACATGTAAATATATATTTGAGCATAAGTCTTTGTATGTGTTAAAGATTAGCAAATATGCAGATCCCTCTGTACTATTTGAGATAAATGGAGATTGTTGCTGACCGTATTCATTGGTGGATGAAGTTGATTGTTGTTGTTATCTAAGATTTGTTTGATTTGGTTGTTGTGGGGGAGGAACAACCTCGATACTTGCCACCTTCTTCCTTTTATTTCTACTAGGTGTAGTTGTATTGGATATCCATAACTCAAATATAAAAAATCTGCAATAATATAACTTAAACATAAATAACCTGCATTAACATAAAGAAAACATCAACAATATGCATAAAAATAAGTCAAACATCATGGATGACACATAAACATAACTCAAACATCAACAATCTGTATAAATATAACTTAAACATCAACAATAGCAATAACATAACTTAAACATCCAAAATTCACATAAACATAACCCAAACATCAACAATACGCATAAATATAACTCAAACATCAACCATACATTTCAAACAATATAAACAACATTTTTATTACCTTCAATTATCATGATTAAGATCTTGAAAATTATCATCATTAATTACATTAAATGTAACATCCTAGATCACCAGCTTACAGATATTGTCCGCTTTGGGCCTTGGCCCAGCCAAGCCCTCACAGTTTTGCTTTTCTCAAGGCCTTCTCAGGAGGTTACCCATCTTAGAACTACTCTCACCGAAGCACATTTAACCTTGGAGTTCTAATGGGATCTGGTGCATTAGGCCATGAAAAACGCGTTTGTAAGGAAGAAGTATCCGTACCCTTATAAGGCGTACTTCGTTTCCCTCTCTAACCGATGTGGGATCTCACACCAATTGTCCCAAAGTTATGGACACATCCTTTGACAAATACTCACGTATTCCAACAATAAGTAATCATTACAGAAGTACATAACAATCATGGCTTTTCAATCCCAACACGTTTCCCTCTTTAACATTGACACAATGAGCTGTATTAGTTGCATACTCATTAGGAAATTTGCTTGACAAAAAGTTTGCTTCTTTTTTTATGACATGTTGTAAGAAGCAAGTGGAATGATGTATTACCTGTCATCTCTTATTTTCAAATGCAAATCTTTTCCTATATTCATGTCTTCTAATTCTAATCTTGCTTTAATTGTGTCTTTTGTTTTTCCATCAATTCCCATCAAAGTTCATAAAATATTATCACAAATATTTTTTTTCAATATGCATCAAATCAAGATTATGCCTTAATAGCAATTCCCTTCAATAACAAATTGAAAATTGTACTTTTTTTTATTCCAGTTAAGCTCAATAATACTTTTCTTTTGCTTTCTATTACTTGGGTGTTTTCCAGGTGTAATGTCACCCTAAACTGATAGTTGGTAAACCACATCACCACCAAACAAATGCAAAGGAGCTTAACCCAATTCTACTTTGTCATTAAACAATTTGCTTTTTCGTCATTTATGCCCATGTTCTAAGTAGCGACAATGTCCCTATAACATATTTCACTTCATAGCCTCATTGAATGAGTTTGATGGTTACACACAAGACAATCCATATACCCTTTAGTACTCCATCCAGACAAATTGCCATAAGTTGGAAAATCATTTATAGTCTAGAAAATAACCTTATGCATTATAAATGTGTCACTTTCAACAACCTCATAAGTTTCTAATCCAACCTCCCAGAGATGGTTTAAGTAATCAATTAGTGGTTGCATGTATACATCATTATCCTTACCAAGACCAATAGGTCCTAGAATAAGTACAAACAATAACATAAAAGGCTCCTTTATACACTTCCATGAAGGTAAATTGTATGACATTAGAATTACCAGCCACATATTGTAAGAAGTACATATATTACCGAATGGATTAAATTCATCTGAGGCTAATCCAAGTTGAACATTACGACAATCCTCTGCAAACTGTGGAAACTTTCCATCAAAGTCTTTCCATGCTACTAAGTCTGTTGGATGACGCATAATGTTATCATCAATATGTTTCTCTTTATGCCACCTCATATGTAGCCCCCCTTACTGCAGAATACACACCGGGACGCCCAGAGGTCATTCCGGTACATATTCTACCATAAAGGCGCACTACGATCGATCACTATTCTAACTCCATATGGCATCATCTCAATATTGATTATTAAGCATCAATAGAAAAATCCACAATATTTTGAAACCAATTGTTTCCTCATTTCATTACTCAAACTCAATAATTTACAGGGCGACGTTTAATCCTTACTACATGTACAACTACAAAGTCTAGTACCAAAGTACTACAAAACTGAGGAAACTATGTATACAAGCTAACTATGCCATCCAAACCATTCCAGCTGACCGACCTTTGCGCGCTTCGCTTCAACCACACTCTAAACGGTAGTAGAGCCACTCAATGTTAAAGTCGTCTATCGGTCCTGAAAAACAATGATGCAATTTTCCTGAGTTTTGCGAACTCAATGAGTTAACCATCATCGATGGTTCACTCCAATCAAGCACACATCAATTCATTCAACAATTATTCCATAATTTCTCACTGAACACAATTATCACATTCCCATATACACATAGATCAATGCACATTTAACAAAATGCATATGAAATGCTTATGAGACCCCTTTTTCAATTATTACATTGTTGGTCGAGTGCCTGTACTGTCCCGTATCTATTAGATACCGGGCGCATTAATCATTAAGCCAATGGCTCTTAATCACTCTCGAGCTCGAGGCTCGTTTTCATTCGTTGAGCTTTAAGCTCTAGCGGTGGCCACTCAGGTCCAACTACCATTATTTGTTTATGCATTCATGAATGGAATGCATGGAACATAATGTATCATGTCAAAAGCAATTTATTAACAAAATTCATAGCAATCACAACCCATCGCATCACAAACACTTCTATGTCATATCTCCCATTTCATCGGACCTTCTCTCCGGAATCCACACTCATAAACAGTCACAATCCCACCATTATTTGCCACAATCAACATATAATAATCAATCAAATCATCTAGGTTACTCACCGCTGCTTCCAAAGCTAGTGCCTGGAACAGTCATAAACAGTCATAAACAGTCACACCTTCTGTCCGAAATCCACAGTCATAAACAGTCACAATCCTACCATTATTCGCCACAATCAACATATAATAATCGAGAAAATCATCTAGATTACTCACTGCTGCTTCCAAAGCTAGTGCCTGGAAGGTCCGGCAATGTCTGTGGGTTGACGTTCTAATTGCTCCTTTGAGCAAGCCCCTAAATCTTCAAATCTTCAAAGAAAATACCAAGACCTAGTTTCACTCATCACCATCGATCATCAT
>JANZLX010000213.1:38506531-38536698 GCA_025531955.1 Erythroxylum orinocense
CCCTTCATTCATTCTTATAACATAAATGCTTCAATTCAATTAATCTATGTCATAAAAATCCTACTAACCTTGACATATAAATAATTAGCTCCAAATTTTAATCCATCAAACCTTATAATTCATTTAAATCATGCTTAATTCAACAAGAAAAAATTTGGGGTCCAACACAAGTAATATTCAGACTAGTCGGATAAGATTTTAAAGCCAAAAAAGAAATTAAAAAAACTCTAATCCTTCGTGTCATATTGCTAATAAGGGAAGGTTTTGAGATAAGTAAAGCTTTGAAATCATTACCAATAATAATCATGCCAACGATATAAAGAAAAAGTATAGTGCATCACTATGTAGTCTTTTGAAGAAATGGTGCATAATCACAAGGACTAGATTTCAAAACCAAGTTGAGTGATAGATACTCAAATTGGAAACCTAAGATCGTGGTACTTATTTAAGGCTATAGAGAACCTTTTGCAATTAATAAACCTTATTAGCTAGGTAAATATAGCTAAGAGACAATTATATCTGCACCTTTTTTTAGATAAAATCACCATTGAAAAATTCATTGTTAATGTTTATTTAAAATATGAGATAATATATTTTATAGTGCCAAACTTGGAAATTTTGTCATTTCAATGTCAAACCTTTGCATTTTCAATTAAGTGACTAATATTCAAAACCCATACAACTCTGTTTAAAATGTTAGTTCTACTAGTTTTTTGATAGTATGTCTAGATTTTGTCCCTGACATGTAGATGTCCATATAAAAAATCAATGGAAACGTAGACATCCACATGGAGAAATACATAACTTATGACCCAAAATCTATAACTCATAGCTTATAACCTATAGTCATAACCCACCCACTTTATTCTAAAATATCTCACACATCCCTAACATTTTATCCCCTCTTGTTCAGTTCTAATAACTCAAAATCAAACATCAAAAGCCAACAATTTGATTTTTCTTCTCCTGATAATTGTTGTTTTTATTTAAGAAAACTAATCAGTTTGGATTTTCATCTTTAATAGAATATTAGAGCCAAAGGCTAAGCATTATGGGGCTTAACATTAGGGTTTGACATCTTTGTTTCTCCCTTTTTTCTTCATTCTTTCAGTGGTGTTTTCCTTACATAAGTGGTGACATTCCTTATGTTTCATCTTAGCACTCATACATGCTTTTAATGACTCACATAGTCCCATATGGGCGTGTGCACCTATATATGGGTGTGTAAGTTGTAGTGACTCTATTTCTTACATTCTTTGCCCCATTTTTTCCCTAACTCATTTCCTTTTTGCTTACACTAATGAAAATAAGATCAAACATTGATAGAACAACACCAAGGACATATTTTTAGCTCATTTTGATTTTTGTTTTTCCAACTTGTATCTAAAGCAAAATATGAATGAAAATAAGTATTTTAAGCACAATATAACGTTAATCACTAAGCATTAGGGAGTAAATATATATCTAATCAAGCATTTATCACTTAATGATCTACTAAGACATGTAGATTCAAATCATGTTAAGGTCATTCACAAGGTTGAAAGCAATTGTTCTTCTTACCAACTATCTCACTTTTGCTTAAAATGGGAAACTTAAGATATTTCTTAAATTTTAGTGGGAAGTCTTAGGAATTGAAAGATTATCATAATCTCATCTTTGAGATTACTTTAATTTAAGTTATTGGTCACTCTATATAAATCTAAGGATGTGTTACTTTAAATGCCTTATTTAGCTTTAAAATCATTCTAAACAATTATGTAACTTGAGCAATCATCCCTACAACTATTTTTTGAGATAAAAAAGTTTATGGAGATCTAAAGTATAGTCTATATTAAAAGGTATCAATTTTTTATCTTATTTTAGTGATTGTAGTAATTCCATAAGTAGTTTAGGCTCCTTTTCTATTACCAAATATAGGGAGAAACTAGTAGATATATGCATACTTAAGGGAAAAAGCATACTCAAAAGTGGTATCTAGTGTTAGAGATTCTTCTGCAAATTATAGATAAGTATGAGACTGAGAAGTATCCCTAAGAGGTGAAAGTAAACAAATTGTGAATATATGTTTATATAAGTTCAACATTCCTCATTATATTTTAGTTAGACTATCATTAGAGTCTACAAGGGCTTACTTCCCTAAGCCTGAGAAAATAAGCACATATTTTAACAGTTTTTACAACAGGATATGATTGTAGTTCTATAATATGGTGTATAACATTATTAAAGGATACATGTATGTAACAAGTCATTTGTACCTTCACTATTAGGGGATTATTATATGTTACATGATTGTATATCACCTATAAGATATGGAGTCATCAAAAAGGATGTTTATATATATACATCATTTTAGGACTATCAAACAATGTTATGGACGGTTCAGCTTGAACTTAAGGTAAAGATGGATCATTCATCATCTTTACTAGGAGCAATTAAATGTAAGAAAATTTTATTTTTACAGTCTCGAAGGTGAGATTTCAAGCTTACATAGGAAAATATCAATCCTTATTCTAAGTAAATGATTTGTGATTGATTGCTTATGGCTAACTTTGGCTAATCACTACCACATAATGTTTGCTATGTGAGGGTAAATATATAAAAGGTGAAAGACATAGACCTCCCGTGTAGTTGAACAAACCTTAGAAAAATCTTTTGATCTTTAAAATTCTCTAAAAAAACTGCTTTTATCTTTCAATTTTCTAGAAAAGCCCATTCTCTTAGACGTCATTTAAAAAATAGAAACATAAAGCCCATTCTCTTAGACGTCATTTAAAAAATAGAAACATAACATATACAATACGAATATCATATGTAAACTAATCAAATGTCATTAATATGGTAACCCAATTTAGCTATTAAACTTGGTCGGAACCAATTAATTCAATTTAAATTAATAATTTAAGATAATTATAATAGATTATTAGTTTGAGTCAGATTTAATAATTTTGATTCAAGTTTAAGAATTAGACTAAATTATCATTTAAACAATATTTGATTAGTCCACATTTGATGTTTACACTGCGTATTTTATTTTTTAATCAAAGTCTAATAGAAGGGTTTTTTTTGGAAAACTAAAAACTAAACGGGTTTTTTCAAACATTTTAAAGACTAATGATTTTTTTAAGTTTTTTAAATTACATAGGATGTTTATTTCTTTTATACAATATATAAATCACTCTGAAGCGAAGTAAAGGAAGCGGTTGGCTAAAGTTAGCTAAAAGCCGCTAGCTACATACTCGTTTGCTTATTCTAATAAGATTTACAATAACCACATAATATTAGGCAATAACTATAGGTTTTGCTAGACAAATATCTTCCTTTATCCCTAAGGATGTCAAGTGATTTTCCTTATTTTGTTATTCTCTTCAAGTCTCTAAACATTAAATGTATTTTTTTATAGATGTAGATGTGAATATCCTAAAACTCATAAACAAAGTCAATAAGAAGGTAGAGTAGTAGTGTTGTAACTCCTTCAAAAAACAAGAAAAACGAATGCTTCATCTGATCATAATGTCATTCCCATAAAGAATGCTAAGAACATGGTTGCTTTAGAGTTGGTAACTAATACAACATTAACAATTTCTAGACCTATCAAATATATACGACAAGCCAATTATTCAAAGGTTGAAGAAGAAGTCTTCTTCCCTCAATAGAAATTAAAGGTGATCAATTTCATTTTTGGTATGAACAATATTAGTCCTCAAGTCTATAGAAGTATGGTCCTCCATAAAAATTAGAAGTACCTCAACAAAAGTGAGTGGGAGACAATTTTCCCATCCTTAGAGCACAAAATAGTAATGGTGAGCTACTTTTCCTATAGAATTGTTCATCATACTTCCCTTCTTATTTTGGGGCATTGCAACTTGGTTTTAATACCTATCTTCCAGGCCTTAAGTTTACTTGACGTATGCATCGAGAGGGCTATAATAAAGTTAAAGAGATGACTCAAGGTTAACTTGCAAAAAGATAATGAGAAGTTTACTAGAGACTTGGCGGCTCTCTAAAAGGAAAGGAGATAAAGGTTACATATCTAAACCTTATTCATGAGGACAAGCAAACATCCAATCATAAGCTTGTGATGTCAAACATGTAGTTGGAGTAGTTCATGAGGGTCGAAACGATAACTTAATAACATGTTTGTTGCATCTTTACAAAAAGCAAAACCTTTGAATCAATAAAATGATATATTCCTTTATCAATGACTTCCACAAATGATACAAAAGGTGAGATAAAAAGTTCAAGAAAAGAGATAGATTGGGTAAGACGCTTAATATGAATCATTTTTATGTCAGTAACCAATGGAGAAAGATCAACATCCAAAATCTTTATCTTAGTATGAGAATAAAATTATGAATATAAATGATTAAAAATGAGTGATCATAAATTTCTAGATCTTGTCATGTTTCATAATTATCATTACATGTGGTATCAAAGCAAGAGTTATATAGAATTTATGGTTCTCCTTTAATGTTTATTTCTCATAATTTAAAGAAACCTTATTAATCCTAATTTGAAATTATGGAAAACCCTAAATTTTGTTTCTTATAGATTTAATGATTTTGAACGTTGAATTGATATTTGTATATATATAATTTTTTGAAAAAGATGAGGATACGAAACTGTTAGGGAAAAGTTTCCAGTGACAATGCTAGGTGTTTGAAATAAAGTCCCACCAATAACAAGCATTAGCAACGTAGCCAACGTAGTTATGAAATAATTTTTTAATTTTTTTGAACTCATAATTGATGCTAATGAATTGTAATTTTATGGGTAAATTGAAACTCATTGCTATCAAATATTTTTGAAATCACCCAAAGGTTGTTTGTTTATTTTTATAGTTAATGAGAATAAATATAGCTAATGCATATACAAAATTAGATGTGTTTAGATATCCAAAGATAGTAAATATTTCTAGTTGGTGTTTGTGTGATTACTAAATTATGTACATATTAGTATCATTATGTGTAGTATGATATATCAATAAATTACCAAAAGGTAAACATTACTATACAATATATAAGAATCACTATGTGTTATCTAATGTGTTAATGGATTGCCTAAAGTTGAACATTAATACACAATTTATTAAGTTTTCTGAATTTGTGTAGTATGGTGCTGTATGACTCAAAGCATTAACGTTAAGTTTTAATTTCCTACATCAGCTATTGCCATGCATTCGAATATCTCATTTGTTACGATGTTTAATGGACTAAAGTTCTTTAAAAGGAGTGAACAAATTCAGTTCTATATTAAGTTCTGGACTTGGATTTGGCACTCAGAGTTGAGAAACCAGATGCTCTGAATATTTTGAGCTCTGATGAGGAGAAAACCCATTTTAATATTTGGGAAAGATCAAAAGATTGAGTCTGACGTATATGAATACAACAATTACTAGCAATATTAAGTCTACTCTTCCTAAAACTGAAAGTGCTAAGGAAATACTCGAGTTTGTGGAAGAGTGCTCCTAGATTGCCAACAAGTCTCTTGTTGGGACTCTTACGAGTACATTGATAATCATAAAGTTTGACGGATCACATACTATGCATGAACGCATAATTGAGATGATAAAAATTGCAACAAGACTTAATTCCTTAGGAATGGAAGTGGATGAAAATCTCCTAGTGCAATTCATCTTTAACTCATTTATCATTTGAGTATGGTCCCTTCTAAATGAACTATAATACCATGAAGGACAAATGGAATGTGCATGAGTTATATAGTACGTTGGTTGAAGAAGAGATTAGATTTAAGAACCAAGGACGCTACTCCATTAATTATGTCAAGAAATAAAGAGCTAGTAATAAAGGTAGAAAGAAGCATGAGAAGAAAGTAAATGGTCCCCTAAAATTTAATAGGGAATCATCTCAAATCCACATGAAGGAATATGATGAATTTAGATGCCAATTTTGTAAGAAGTTGGGCATTTCCAAAAGGAATGTTATAAACGTAAGGCATAGTTTGAGAAGAAAGGCAAGCCTAATGTTTATGTATGTTATGAAACAAACCTTTTTGAAGTTCCTTTTAATACTTGGTGGATTGATTATGATTATATTGCTCATGTTTTTAATATCCTGCAGGGATTCCATATGCCCTAAACCACAAGATCAAATGAATGATTTATCCATATGGGCAATAGAATGAGAGTTTTAATAGAAGTTATATGGACTTATTGCTTAATCTTGGACACTAGACACTGGATACCAATTATGTGAAACTTTTTATGTACTTAGTATATTTAAGAATTTAGTTTCTTTATCCAAACTTTATAGATTCAGACACATTTAAATTTGGTAGTGGTTATAAACAAAACCACTTGATTGGTTGTAGTGTATTTTGTGATGATTTATATAAATTAAACATTGATGTCGTTTATGCAGAAAATTTATTGTCTTTGAACCATAATATTGGTATTAAACATAGTTTAATTAATAATAGATATGCTTACTTGTGTCATAAGTGTTTGAGACATGTTTCCAAAGAATGAATTCAAATATTAATAAAGAAAATTACTTCTTAAATTGGATTGTACTGATCTTAACATTGGTGTGTATTGTATTAGAGGTAAACAATCAAAACACACAATCAAGAAAGGAGCCATAAGAAGCACTCAGCTTTTTAAAATAATTCATACTAATGTGTGTGGATCATTTCATGTGCCTAATTTCAGTAAAAATAATATTTCTTTACCTTTATAGATGATTTTTCACGTTATGGATATGTCTATTTGCTACATGGTAAATCTTAAGTTGTAAACACCTTGGAGATTTATATTAATAAGGCCGAAAGGCAATTAGCAGAAAAGTGAAAATAATTAGGTCTGATAGAGGTGGTAAATATTATAAAAGTGGTCAAATTTTTGGTTTTTTCACTAATTTCCTTAAAACACGTGAAATTTGTGCACAATACATATTGCTAAACAGACCACAACAAAATGGTGTGACAAAAAGATGTAATAGAACTTTATTAGATATCTTTGGGAGTATGATGTGTAATTCATCTTTGTTAATTTCTTTGTGGACATTTGCTCATATATTTGTTGAATAGGGTGCTTAGTAAGGTAGTTCTAAAAATTTCATTTGAACTGTAGACTAGAAGGAAAGTTAGTTTAAGGCACCTGCATGTTTTGGGTTGCCAAGCAAAAATTAGGCATTATAATCCATTTAAAAAGAAACTGGATGCAAGATTAATCAGTGGCTACTTCATTGGTTATCTAGAGAAGTATATATGGTACATATTTTATTGTCCTAATCATAATATAAAAGTTGTAGAAACTAGGAATGTCAAGTTTATTGAACATGGTGAGACTAATGGGAGTGAAATACCATGTAGAATGGATATTAAAGAAATGGGAATGGAAGTCCCTATGACTGTCCAAGCCCCTGAGGCTTGTACACCTACTTAATTTTTTGTTTCACAAATTATTGAACCGCCTAATAATAATAAAGAATAACAAATTAATATACCCATTGTTCATAACGAAACTGAACATGGAGTGAATGAACCTACAATATAAGAATTACAACAAATAACGTTAAGAAGGACCTAAAGAGAAAGAAGAATAGATATTTTGAATGACTATTTGATATATCTTCACAAGTCTAAAATTGACTTGGGAATTGAGAATGACCCAGTAGCTTTTTCACATGCCATACACAATGAAAATTCTTATAAATGGTTATAAGATGCCATGAAAGATGAGTTCAAATCTATGAAACATAATGGTGTCTAGGACCTTGTGGAATTGCTAGAAGGTTACAAGAGAGTTAGTTTTAAATGGGTATTTAAGAACAAACGTGATTCTCTTGGTAACCTAAAGCGTTACAAGGCCAGACTAGTTACCAGGGGATTTACTCGAAATATTGCATTGATTATAAGGACCAGTCTCTAAGAAGGATTCACTCAAAATTATTATAGCTTTGGTAGCTCATTATAACATGGAATTACAAGAAGTGGAATTGAAAACTACCTTTTAAAGTGAGGATTTAGAGGAAGAAGTCTATATGGACCAACCAATGGGGTTCATAAAAACTGTGAAGGAGCACATGCTGTATAAATTGAAGAAGTCACTATACGAACTTAAACAAACTTCTGGACAAAGGTATCTTAAGTTCAATGATATTATTATTTCCTTTGGATTTAAGGAAAACATCGTTAATCGGTGTATACAATTGAAGGTCAATGGGATTAAGTTTATTTTTTTAGTTTATATGTTGATGATATCTTATTTGCAACTAATGATCTTGATCTGTTAAGTGAAACTAAGGTATTTCTCGCTAGCCATTTTGAAATAAAAAATATGGGTGAGATAACATATGCGATAGGAATAAAAACATTTTGTGATAGATCACAAGGATTGTTGAGTTTGTCTCAAAAAGCATATATTAATAAAATATTATAGAGATTTATGGTGGATAAGTGTTCTGCATCATCAGTTCCAATTTAAAAGGGGGATAAGTTTAGCCTCAAACAATATTCGAAAAGTGTTTTAGAACATAAGCGAATGGAAGTAATTTCATATGCATATGTAGTTGGAAGCCTAATAGATAAATAGGCGTGTGTGAGACCAGATATAAGTTTTGTAGTAGGAATGTTAGGGAGGTACCAGAATAATCTTAGCATAGATCACTGAAAAGCTGTAAAGAAAGTTTTGAGATATTTGTAAGAAACTAACGAACACATGCTTACTTTTAGGAGGTTTGATCACCTTGAGGTTATTGAATACTCAAATTTCAATTTTTTTGGTTATATGGATACAAGTAAATTAACTTTTGGCTACATTTATCTATTAGCTAGAGGAGTCATCTCATGGCTATATTTAGTTAGGACGCTAAAAATTTACTGTGATAATTCTGCAACAATTTTCTAAGAACGACAAGTGTTCTAAATGTGCTAAACACATGAAACTGAAATATTTTATTGTTAAGAAGGAGGTTAAAAAATGTAGAGTGTCAACAAAGTATATGAGAATCAATCTTATGTTAGTTGACCCTTTAAAAAAGTGGTTACCGCCAAAGTGTTTTTAGGTTATGTAAAGAATGTGTGTGTTATATGTGCTGCTAATTATTAAATAATATTGTTATATTAGCTCTTATTATATATTTAACACTCTTTGAGCATTAATAAATGTATTATTTCTTATTTTTATGTTTTCTTCTTTATGTATTTGATTACAATGCATGTTATTGAAAAGAGAATTGAATGACAAATCTCATTATGTACTTCTCATTAATAATCATGATCAAGTAGAAAGGCTAGTATAATGGTACATAGAAGAGCATGTTGAATTAATAGGATATGACTGTCATGACCTTTATTAGTCTTATACTTGCTAATAATTACGTACTGATGATATTAGTTTATATAAATGAAATTTATTGTACATTATTAATAGACTCAATAAAGTCATATAAGTCAAGTGGAAAAATGTTAAAAATTAATCTTTTAAGTGACTCATGTGTTAAAAAGGTGAGATTTAATAATTTAATAAATGGGTCTTTGAGCTTTTAGCCCATTGTGATGGAAAGTTTAAGAACTAATTGACGGTTGTTAGTTTTCTAAACTTATTAGGGTTTTGCCTATACCTAATAAGTTTTTGTCTACTCACAAAATATCATCACGTACAAAAGGTGAGATAGAAAGTTCAAGGAAAAAGATATATGGAAGAGATTATCGTGAATTGTTTCCACATTACTGATGATGGAAAAATGTTAGTATTTGAAAGCTTTATTTTTGTACGAGAATAAAATTATGAATATGAATGATTACATGTGAGTGATCGTGAATTTCTATATCCTATCATGTTTTATAAAAATTATGCTTACATTAAGGAGGAGATGAGGCAAATTGGCGAGTGGGAGACAATAAAAAACGGAGTTCGAAGGTCTTTTACAAGTAATTTGATGGCTTCTTGAGCATTTTTTTACAGGAAATACATGTAGAATTGATTATACTCTTTGTTTTGAATATTAAACGTTTTTAGTACTCTTCCTTTACTAAATATTAGTCATCAAAAAATATTTTGCAGTCTATTATATTTATCATTATATATAAATACCTGTTGTAATTATTAAATCCGCATAGTCAAAATGAGAAGACCTGAGCTTATGTATGGTGATTCAAGTACATAACACAGTTTGGCCATACATAAGAGAAAATAAAGAAGCCTGTGATGATCTAATCGGATCATAATGCTTTAAAGATATTTTTCACTTGATGTGATGATATTTCAAGAAATGAAAGCTTCTTATATATATACATAGGCATTGAGTACTTTTTTTCAAAAGAAAAGAAAAAATAATATAAAGTCTTTGACAATAGAAGGAAAATTAGTAGTTTTATGTGGCTGGGAAGAAGGAAGAGGAACTCTGCAACTCTTCTACGTCTAGCTATAGGATGTACCACTTCTTACCCGGCGCCGTACTGGGCAGATAAACATTACGAGCATGGTTATATATATATATAGATAGATAGATAGATAGATATCAGACTAAGCTATGTGTATACACATAGTACTGTGAGTCTGTCGCGTTTTATCTTACTTACATAGCTGGCTTTATACGCGCTTATATATATTGTCTTCCAAAGGTTAAAGCAGAGGGACATGCAAACCTCTCATGGCTACCCTCTGCTCTCATGGCTGTTCATGTGTCTTGTAGGGTTTTCTTATCTGATCAGATGATGATAATGACCAGCTCCAAGAAAACTCATCCCTTTACTTCTGATCCATCGCCTGTAATATTCCTATTCCAGATTAAACATATATCCTCGCTCAGTTGATTGTAGTGTTTTGTCAAAGTCACTGCCAATATACTATGCTGGGCTCTCTGAATTCATCTTCCCACGATCAAGAAGAAGACGAAACATCAGATCTACACAACCAGCAAGTTCCTCACGCACCATCACCATTAAGGGCCAGTACCTTCAGCTCATCTTCACTTCACATGCGCCAACTTCTCATTAGCTGTGCCGAGCTCATCTCTCAGTCAGACTTCTCCGCCGCCCGCAGTCTCGTCTCCATTTTGTCTGCCAGCTCATCCCCTTATGGGGACTCCATGGAGAGATTGGTCCATCAATTTGTTAAAGCCCTTTGTCTCCGCCTAAACCTTCACAGCCACAGCCAAAGCCACAGCCTCAGCTGTATGTTGATTAACACTAATAATATTCCTACTCCTCCCCCTCCTCTTCCTTCTGCTATTGGTACTAGTAGTGCAGGTATTGGCAGTGGCAATTACATGATGACCAACTACAATAGTAATCTTGCTAGTTCTTCAGAGTCTCTTCATTCTTGCTATCTTTCCCTAAACCAAATAACACCATTCATAAGGTTCAGTCATCTAACAGCAAATCAGGCCATCTTAGAAGCCATACAGGTAGGGCAGCAGGCCATTCACATCATCGATTTTGATATCATGCATGGAGTGCAATGGCCTCCTCTGATGCAGGCCTTGGCCGACAGGTCTAACAGCACCTTCCACCCTCCTCCAATGCTTCGGATCACGGGGACTGGCCACGATTTGAGCATCCTTCATCGCACTGGGGACCGTCTTTTGAAATTTGCGCAGTCCCTAGGCCTCAGGTTCCAATTTCACCCACTTGTCCTCGTCAACAATAGCCCAAATTATCTTGCCCTACACCTTCCATCCTCCATCACGCTCCTTCCAGACGAAGCTCTCGCAGTAAACTGCGTTCTATACCTGCACAGACTCCTTAAGGATGATTCCCGTGAGTTAATCCTCTTTCTCCACAAAATCAAGGCCTTGAACCCTAAGATTGTGACTGTCGCTGAAAGAGAAGCCAACCACAACCACCCACTATTCTTGCACAGGTTCGTGGAAGCTATTGATCACTATGCCGCTCTCTTTGAATCTCTGGAGGCAACACTTCCTCCCAACAGCAGGGAAAGGCTAGAGGTTGAGCAGATATGGTTTGGAAGAGAAATCATGGACATCGTGGCTGCAGATGGAGACAACAGAAGAGAACGCCACGAAAGGTTCGAGTCTTGGGAAATGATACTTAGGAGCACTGGTTTTACCAATGTGCCCTTGAGTCCGTTTGCACTTTCTCAGGCCAAGCTCCTTCTCAGGCTTCATTATCCATCAGAAGGTTACCACCTTCAGATTCTCAACAATACCTTCTTCTTAGGTTGGCAGAATCGTGCTCTTTTCTCAGTCTCTTCCTGGCATTGATGAATTAAAATTAAGTAGCCTAATTATTCATTATTAATTAGTACTGAGATGCCAACAAACAAGCTAGCTAGCTAGCTACTCTTGATTCCGGAGTGATTTAATTCCCTGCAATCACCACAAGAAGAACACCAGTTAAATGGGGATCTATGTGATTAATCTAGTATTCTTTCCTCTCTTTTATTATATATGATCCAACAACACGTCAAAAAGAAGTCTCCATTATTAGCATATTGATCTTTATTCTCTGCTTTACTTTATAAAAAAAAAAAAGACCTACGTTGCCATACTCCTATCAGCGATTTGAATCCTTAAGAATGGAAGAGTTTCGGAAAGAAACAAGGTGATAAACCAGTGGTTTCCCACCGTTCATCATCAGACTTGATTAATATTTGCTTCGTACGCAGTAGAATTTGTCTTCCTAATTGAAAATATATGTCTTTTAGTTTTCTATATAAAAACCAACCATATCTTCTACGCGGCATCTACGGAGATGCACAACAGTATGGAGAAGTTGGTCCTTTAATATTATTCCATCCACCAAGTTTATTTCAGCATCTTCTCTTAAGAGGCCGTTTCCTTTCCATATATTTTGGTAACCGGTTAGCTGGTTAAAAGCTCCTAATCTTCACTTCCAAGATATAAATACCGCTTTTTCACATAATGCTGTCTCATCTTCTTGTACTGTTGCTCTCTTTGTCCTCAGAAGCAAACCATTCTTGTTCCCCAAAATTCTCATGTCTCCTTCAATGCTGTGCTTTCAAGAGTGGATGCATGAGGGGTTTCTTGTTTTTTGTATAAAGAATGCGTACATGCCTGTTTCTGTCTTTCACATCATACCATTAATTACCCTAATTTCTGCCCTTTGTCCCCTCAACAAATTCATCGAAGTAATAAAAACCAAGCCTCTCCTTGCCTCCTATAGGACTACGCACATAGAAAAGCTTCTTGTGAAGGATCTCTCGTGTCCCGTTGTTTCTCATCAAGGACCACCAATCTCTCAGCCTTGCATGTCTTTTTTCCTTAGTCGTTAATAATAAAAAATGTAAAACAAATGATGGGCGACAATGAGGATTATATTTGAGGCGCTTGAGCTGTGAAAGGGATATTAGCATGCATGACGCAAGGAGTCTGAAATGAGGAGAAGAAGGGTGAGGCAATGCTACAATAAGCTTTTACGAATTCCATAGCTGACACTGATAAGATGGTCAGGTGGTGATGGCCACGCATAGTAAAAGAAAGAAAGCACATGACAATGCTTTATAGCTTGCGTGTTGGAGTTAAGATTTATAATAGTTAGGGTTGGTGCACGCATGACATGATACAATCAATCAACCTATCAAGCCATTTATTCATCCATCCATCTGTCCATCTCATTCAGACGTTACCGCTTGCGCCTGTGCGTGTTTCACTTGGACCTACTTCTTCTTCCACAACTATATCCCCCCCTTCATCCACACAACATCCAATTATTACATGTCCTAGGTTCAATTTAATGATCCAACTCCACTGTGTTTATAAAACAATTAATACTAATTTTAAAGATAGTGGGAATCTTCCCACATATTAAATGCGTCTCTTCTCGTAGACCATTCATTGTTACAAATAAACAATCGAGTTAAAGCTAGCCCATATAGCATATGCGTTGTTTGCTTTTCCGGGTCATGTCAGAAGTATTCTTTGCTTCGAACATAATAATAGATTCGTCCTTTGAATTTCGCTAGTCAACTATTTCTGGTGCAGTAGTCACACAACCCAAACTGAAAATGCTATTCTATCTCACCACAAGCTCTAATTCCATTCTCTTGCATCTCACACCCCTTCCTTGTCACTAATCATCTTATAGAGACTCAAGACCAAGCTTCAAATTATAGAGAAATAATTCTAGTATAATACAAAGGTTGTATACTCAACTACTCAAGCCGATGATACATAATGCTAATCAGCAAGGATCTTCGTACGTAAGGCTTATAGAAATCTTTGTGTTGGCGGACATCAAGATCATTCAGGGTAAATACACACTTATTACCACTTATGAGCAGTTCAACAGACATATCACAGTGGACTTTGAGTGTTGACTCGCCAGCATGAATAGGTTCAAAAGGTGAGTGAGTCAAAGTTTGAAAAGAACCATTCATATGAAGTTCCAAGGCTCCAAGTAAATTATGTGGAGTAAACGGACTAACACCGAGAGGATGTGCAACGAAGGCGACAGGCTAGCTGATGAAGCAACAGCATATGATAATGATGCATATAGATGTATATGTAAAAATATAAGCATGCAGGACTCAAACTTGCAGACATATATAGAAGGAAAGCATCTTTGGTTTCATTACTTGGCATGCAAGTTGTTGAAGCCATTAGATGCAGGAAGTTAGCTGGTCCGTGCAGTGCGTAGTGTTATGGACAATGTCAATATTTGTTCGCTTTGTGCACTGTTGGATTTGAAAAGACTAGGCGGAAGGTTGATGCTTCACAGGCAAAGTTTTAAGAGTTGCAATTATTGAGTGGAACTAATGCGTTCAAATTATATAATATTCTTCTTTCCTTTAAATGGGTCCCTATCCCTA
Organism: Erythroxylum orinocense; assembly: GCA_025531955.1. Lineage (NCBI taxonomy): Eukaryota > Viridiplantae > Streptophyta > Magnoliopsida > Malpighiales > Erythroxylaceae > Erythroxylum > Erythroxylum orinocense. Next base: position 38,521,284 of record JANZLX010000213.1, read on the forward strand.
ATAACAAGTTGTTCATGTTAATATGAACTTTGATTTTTAACATATAATGTCTTTTTTATCTAAACGCTTGTGGCTTAAAAACAAAAAGCACACTATTATACCCCGGCCCATAATTAGTTACTTATAAAACGTTAATTATTTTAACAATAAGGCATCATAGATTCCATATTCTCTCCTTAAATATATATTTCTTTATCTTGATAATTAAGCAGAAAAAATAAAATCTATCATTAATTATAGACTATTTCTTTATAAATAATACGATTATTAGTTTAAATTGATATACATCACTTTCATGATTGTGAAAAGTTTATATATCCCCGAAACCTCGTAAGAAGGGGTTTGGAATTTGACTTTAGAAGCTTCAGTTTACTCGTTCTTACTGGACTTCATTGACATATCAGTTATTGGTTTGTATGTTTCTACCCGCAGTTGATTATTATCATTTCATTTTAAGGTTGATTTTCAACTTTTTAATGATGTATTTATGCCTAATTTTATTATAAAATAAAATAATTTTTAATTAATAAAATTCATCGATCACCAATAATTTACTATGTATATATATCAACTTAAACAAAATATTGTGTCAAAGCCTACAATCAAGACAAAGGGATACAAAATGTCGGAGTTGAAAGTAGAACTTGAATTAAATTCTATCGAGTGTGAGTGTTTGAATTAGAATAGTATGATTTTTGTTTGTTAACAATTGATTTGTAAAAGGGCAAAAGGGTCATTTTAATATTAACGTTTACATCATCTAACAAATTTATACTAACGTTTTAGGGAGGATAAATTAAATTTTAACATTAGAAAAATGTTAAAATTCAACCCTAAAATTAACCGAGAAACTAAAAGCAATGTGACTGTCAGTTTTCTGTCAAGTCATTACTAACCTAAAAGTTATTTATAATATTTTAGTATATATGTGGTCAACAACTATAATTAATTAACCTTAACTAATTAACTTAACCAAATAATCTATTAACTTAATTACTAACTAAACTAAATAATTAACCTAACAAAACAAATTCCCGATCTTCACTAGAGTTTGGAATCCCTAACTCATTTATTGCCTGGAATTGTCCATCTTAATTTTGACTAAACCATTCTCTTGTTCTTCCCCTTTTGTCTTTGCAAACTTCATTAAAAGGATATGCTCTTATTTTCGTCAGTAACATACCAATCTCAATAAACACAGCGAAAAATATCAAAAGTTGTAATGGAGACTAGTAATTTCTTGTTGTCTTTTCTGGATGTGGGAAATCTAAACAAATCTACATTGGAGGTCACTAGTAGAATGGAGAGGAGGAGAAGAACAACCATTAGAATGAGCGAATAATAGGGCCAATAGTGACATTTCTTCACTGTGTTTATTGGCATTAGTATGTTACTGACAGAAATAAGAGCATGTCCTTTTAACGGAGTTTGAAGAGATAAGAGGAGAAGAGCAAAAGAGTGGTTTATTCAAAAAATTGACGATTCTAGGCAATAAATGAGATAGGGATTCCACACTCTGTTGAAGATTGTGAATTTGGTTAATTAATTAGTTTGGTGATTAGTTAAGTTGATATATTATTTGGTTTGGTTTGGTTAGGTTAAGTTAATTAATTAGGGTTAATTAATTATAGTGGATCCTACATTAAAAAATATTAATAAAATTTCTAATTTTAATTTAAGAATGTGTGTCTCACATTGGCACGTGAATCTGACATGACAGTGTGTAACTCACTTACACAATAAATATTATAAATAATTGCCAAGTTAGTTATAACCCCGCAGAAAATTGACTTCACATTATCTTCAGTTCAAATGTTAGGGTTTAATTTGTATTCTTTGAAGTGTTAGAATTAAATTTATCATGTAAATGTTAGAGTTAAAAATAACCATTTTGCTATTTGTAAAAGTAAAATTAGTACTAAATTTTAGATGTTGAGATTTAATAAATTTATAACACATTAATAATTTGGAAAGACTTATCAAAAATGCAAGACGTCGTAAAAATCACTGCCCTAAGTCAAAAATTTTCTCTCTACGATGCGACAGGACAACGAGATCTGACTCCAGGATTAACACCTTTTTTACCAATTTCGGTGCACTCCAAAGTGTAGAGTAGGAATTGTCTCCGAGAATAAAATAAAGGCAAACAAATGTAGAATTTGTGTGAGAAAAAATATGTAAGACAAAATACGTGCGTAAGGTGTTTGTATGTAGAGGAGAATGCTTGCGATGGATGGAGCAAATAAAGATGTGTGAGGGATGAAAAAACAGAGAAAATGAGTAGTTGTATAATAGTGGTAGCAGTGAAATTGAGTAGATGCATGACACCTTTATATAACAAAAACAATGCATACGTTGGCAATAGAAATTAAAAGCTATTAAAGAAAAACTGAACGTTAGAGCATAATAATGTAATAATGTTATTAGAGGTATTGGGATAATAAAGTTGATAACGTTATAAATGTTACTAGTAACTAAAAATATATAAATGAATAAAATTTTGGAACAACGATACTAACAATCTCTCACTTGGTCCAAATTTTGAGAAACAAATTGTAATAGTTTAGAAAAATAGGTGAACAACCAGGTGAACTAAATCTTGAACTTGGTATCCAAGAAATTTTGGAGATAGAACTTGCTAGAAAAATAAATAGCCTCAAAATGCCCTGATCTCATGATCGCTCTAGAGAGATAGCCCAAATTCTCTCATAGGAGGGTAGCTAGTCCCCCACATTCATGTAGGTGAGTCCATCAAATGTGTACTGCTCACATCACCTAAACTTGGGTTATGAAACTCATTAAGGTTTAGACAATCCAATCTCAACAAACACAGTAAAATCATGTTAAGGGACACTATTAAATAACTGAATATCTCATTATTATTCCATAAATCATGTACAAATAAGTAGTCGCCACATAACTTCATTTGACCCATTGAACTTGGTTTCCCAAGACGAGTGTCCATCACAAGGTTACTACACAATTGAACTCATCCCCATCCCTTTAGCATGATCTAAAACTAGTTTTCTATTCAAAGCTTTTGTAAACGAATCTGCTAAATTTCTCCCTGACTTCACATAGTCTAGAGAAATTACACCATATCTAATTAAGGTACAGACAATTTTATGTCTTATTTTGATATGTATACTTTTGCCATTAGATGCCTTGTTCTTGGAAACATGAATGACAACATGTGAATTACAATGAAAGAACACAGAAAGAATTGGTTTTTTCCAAAATAGTATATCTACCAAAAGATTCCTTAGCCATTCAGCATCTCGTCCTGCTAACTCCCAAGCCATAAACTCAGCCTATATTGTTAATCTCGCGATACATGTTTGCTTAGATGATTTCCTAGACATTGCAGCTCCTGCCAAAGTAAAAACATAATCACTGGTATAGTGTATGTCATAAATCTCCATAACCTAGTTAGCATCAAAATACCCCACCAATACAGGAGGATGACCACCAAAAGATAATCTATAATGCATAGTACCTTTCAAATACCTCAACAAACGAATCAATGCATTCTAATGCTATTGACTATGATTATGAGTATACCTGCTATGTCTACTCACGCAGTATGCAATATTAGAACGAGAATAGTTCACTAAGAACATCACCCTTCCAAGAATTTTAGCATACTCAGCTTGGTTTACACTGTCACCAAGATTTTTCTTTAAAGCAACACTAACATCATAAGGAGTCTTGACTGGATCAACATCATAGTAACTAAACTTCTTCAAAATTTTCTCAACATAATAAGTTTGATTCAACCTAAAACTAGAGTCAATCCTATCAACTTTGATTCCCAAAATAAAGTCTACAAGTCCAAGATCTTTCATATCAAAAGAAGACTTTAACAAACTTTTGATAGTATCAATGACAGAGAAGCTAGTACAAAAAAATAAGCATATAATCTACATAAAGAGTTATGATTACACAACCATTGGCATCAGATTTCACATAAATGTAAGAATCAGCATCATAAGAGGTGAAACCATGTCTGAAAATCTCACTTTCAAATTTTTCATGCCACTGTTTTGGAGCTTGTTTAAGTCCATACAAAGACTTAACCAACTTACACAGCTTCTGCTCTTGACCAGGCACTCTGAACCCCTCGGGCTGGACCATATAAATTTCCTTATCTAGATTACCATTCAAGAAAGTTGTCTTAACATATATTTGGTGCACATGAAACTTAAATACCGAGGCAATAGTAAACAACATTCTTATAGATATAATTTTAGTAACAGGAGAGTAAGTATAAAAAATGTTCAATTCTTCCTTTTGTTTAAAGCCTTTAATCACAAGCCTTGCCTTGACCCTCTCAATGGTTCCTCCAGGTCTCAATTTCTTTTTGAAAATCCACTTACACTTTAAAGGCTTACACCCTCAAGTTAGATAAACTAAAACCCAAGTTTTATTAGACATAATTTACTATCAATGGCATCCTTCCAAATCATAGCATCCACAGATCTCATTGCTTTCTCATAAGTTTTAGGATTTTCCTCAATAATATAAATCACCATAAAAAACATCATCTATCTCCTCAGGTGTTGTCACCACAAAGAAAGTAATAAAGTCAAAACCAACATTAGTGGGTGCTCTAGCTCTTTTTCTTCTCCTTAGTTCAACAATTTTCTCTTTCTCTATGTCATCATTGGTAGAAGGACTAGGGACAAATTCTCTAGGGACTTACACACTCACTTTCATAAGAAATATATCCTTGAAGAATATTGCATCTCTTGTCTCCATAATTGATCCATACGTGCTAGACTCCTCTTTTTTAGCCATAAATCTATAGGCAGCACTATTAGAGGTGTATACCATAAAAATTGAATTAATGGTCCTATACCCAATTTTCTTCCTCTTATATTCAAAACGCAAGTTAGGTAGATAACCTTCCCAAATTTTATATAGGGTTTGATCTAGTTTCTTATGAGGGACTCTGTTTAGAATATAACAAGCTGAAAGAATAGCTTCCCCTAATATAAATCAGGTAATCATAAGGAAATTAACATTGCATTCATCGTGTCCTTGAGAGATCAAGTTTTTCTCTCCGCTATTCCATTTTATTCAAGTGTATAAAGGGCTGAAAGCTCATGAATAATACCAATTTCCTTTCTAATTGGTTTTGAACATCAACTTTGTATTTCATAAACATTTTCTCTGCATCACTTCTATTTTTCAATAAGTAAATCTTAATAAATCTAGAACAATCATCCACAAAGTTAATATAATATCGCATGTGTAACAGCCCAGTCCACCTGCTCGCAGATATTGTCCGCTTTGGGCTAAGGCTTTCGTACCAAGCACCCTCACGGTTTTGTTTTTCCACAAGACTTCCGTGGAGGTCACCCATCCTGGTACTGCTCTGGTCCTAACATGTTTAACTTCAGAGTTTTGATGAGATCCAGTGCATTAGGGCATGAAAAAGTATCTGTAAGAGGAAGGTATCCACACCCCTATAAGGAATGCTTCGTTTTCCTCCTCAATCGATGTGGGATAGAGCCCATAGCCTTAGTGCTACCGAGATATCCCCTCCCTCGTGGAGGCACAACGTCCTCGCTAACCCATCGGCCTGGATACTGACTCTGATACCAATTGTAACAGCCCAGACTACCCGCTTATAGATATTGGCCGGACAATATCTGCAAGCGGATGGTCTGGGCTATTACATCATGCCTCCTTTACTCACACAAATCTTTAAATCACCCAAATCTGTGTGCACTAAGTCCAACAATTGTTACTCTCTCCCGGTTACTGATTTAAAAGGTTTCTTAGAGTGTTTAGCCTTAACACAAATTTGACATTTTTTCATTTCATTAGTGATCTGGTTAGGTAATAAGTTTAAGCTTTGCATCTTCTTAACTGACCTCACATTCACATGCCTAAATCTAGAGTGTCATAATTTTAAAGATTCAACAATATAATAAGAAAAAGTAGATGCATTCTTTTCAATGTCAAGTACAAATAAGCCTACATTACAAAACTCTTTCCCAACAAAGTTTCCATTATTAGTTAGAACTAGCTTATCAAAATCAAAGGTCAGTTTAACATTGGCTTTGTTAAGCAATGTACTAGAAATCAAGTTTCTACGTACATCAGGATCAAATAAAACATTTTCTAATGTCAATACTTTTCCAGAAGTAAGTTTGAGAGTGACTTTGCCAATTCCTTAGGCAGGAACCCTGTTAAAGTTACCCATGTACACAAATTCACCATCAACAACATCATTCAACTCCTTGAACAGGTTCTTGTTGGTGTAGATGAGGCGTGTGACTCCTATGTCAACAATCCACTCAACCAAATTTTCAACAAGATTGAATTCGGACACCATAGCAGTAATGATCTCCTCATCATGACTAGCTTCAACCATATTAGCTTAAGGCTTACTAAAGCTCTTTTGGTTACCCCGTTGGTACCCCATCCGATTTTCTATCCCGAACTGTCATAGTTTCTATCCTTGGTCTTTCTTTTGATAGTTGATTCTAGCTTAACAATTGGCAGCAGGATGGCCTAGCTTGTGACACCACCAACAGTCACCATCAATCCTTTTGTGCTTAAACTGACACTGCTTGTTGTTGAAAGACTTGTTTTGTCTACCATTCTTCTTGAAGTTATTAACATTTCTATGTTCTACATATAAGTCTTAACAGTAGGGACAAGGGTGAGTGTTTTGGTATTATCTTGTGCACAGTTGGCATCCTCAATCTTTATATGTCCTATCAACTACTAAAGCTTCATGTCTTTCTTCTTATGTCTCAACTGGTTTTTATACTCATTCTATAAGGCAGGTGGTTTCTCAATAAGGGCATTAGCTTGAAACAATTCACACATGTTCATATCCTCAGTAAGGATTTTAGCAACTAGATTTTCATATTCATATAGTTGGTCCATAATAGGCTTATCATTAACAACGGTAAATTTTAACCACCTAGCAACGACGTATTTCTTAGTACCGGCATCATCCGTCTCATATTTTGCTTCTAAAGCATCCCAAATTTTCTTTGCAGTTTTGTACTTGCAGTAGATATCAAACAAAGGATTTATCGTATAGTTGAGCAACACCCCTAATGGTATGGTTATCTTTAGTAGTCTTAGGGTCAGTATTGTCACTAGGAATCTCTTGAAGCAATACATAATCGATTTCATATTGTTGAAAGTAAAATAGAATTTTTTTCAGACCATCATTTAAATTTTCTCTCATCTAGAGGCTCTAATATAGTTAGGTCAGGTACAATTTTCGAGACTACGATGATATGGGCTGAACCTATGTGGGGAATAGTAAGTGAACCTACGTTGGTTTCATTTGCAGACGACATATTAAACTTGAAAGCAAAATATCTCACACGAAATAATCACACAATATGAATAAACGACATTGTATTCTGACTTCTACCAAAATAAATACATAGCAGCAAAATTGCAGTAATTTCTAACAAACAGTAGCAATGCAACAATAATTTTTCCGACTTAGATTGTTAGAGAAAATAGAATAAATAACAACTTGTAACGACTTATCTAAAATGCAAGGCACGTGAAAATTACTGCCCTGTGTCGAAAATTCCTCCTCTACAATGCAACAGGACAACGGGATCCGACCCTACGGTTAACGCCTTCTCCATCAACTTTGATTCACTCCAAAGGGCAAAGTAGTAATTGTCTCCGAGAATAAAAGAAAGGCAAACAAATGCAGAATTTGTGTGAAATAAAATATGTAAGACAAAATATGTGCGTAAGGTGTTTGCATGTAGAGGAAAATGCTTGCATTGGATGGAGTAAATAAAGATGCGTGAGGTATGAAAAAACAGAGAAAATGAGCAATTGTATGACGGTGGTAGTAGTGAAATTGAGCAGATGCGTGACACCTATATGTAACAAAAACAATGCAAACGTTGGCAATGGCAATTAAAAGCTATTAAAGCAAAATGGAACATTGGAGCATAATAACGTAATAACGTTATTAGAGTTATTGGGATAATAAAATTGATAACTTTATTAGTAACTGAAAATATATGAATGAATAAAATTTTAGAACAATGATACTAACATTTATTACATTTAAAAATAAAAAATTTGCATTATGCTTAATTTATTTGACAGGTAGATAAATTATATAGAAAAAAAAACGTAGAATCTATGGTTTTCCTTAGTATACTAAAAGACATCAATCGTCAATCACATTGCTACTTCACTGTGAATAGTTTATAATAATATGTATCCCTAGAGAAGAATATGACCTCTCACCTTCTCCCCATCCTCTGAATTCAATCGAACTATCTCATTAGATCAACCTTACGAAATAACACAAGCACAACCTATTTTTTCTACCACAACCGCAACAATACACAGCTACTGTCTATTAGGTATGTCAATTTTTGTTCGATCCGGCCCAATTTTAGCCCAATGTTAATTTTTGCCCAATCCGATCCAATTTTAGCTCGAGTTGACCAAGTCAAGAACCAAAATTGTTCAACCAGATTGGGTCACAAACAAAGTGCAAGCTGGCCTAGCCAAGCCCGTGACTCGACCATAGTGTCAAAAACGACATTATTTTTTAATTTAAAAAAATATATAAAAAAAATAAGACAGCTAATCTAAACAGCCAAAACCCGACCCAACCTATTGACATTCCTACCATCAACAGGTGTGGGCACGTCCAAACAAAGGCCTGTAAAACTCATAAAAGCATACATAGATTCATGCTCTCACAAGAGCACCAATTGGAAATGAAATGCACCTTTTATATAGAGATGTAGAACATTCCTTTTTCAGTTTGTATGGAAAAAATCATGAGCATTTTGCATTTAGGCAAAGGGCTTGGAGAAATAAATAGAAGAAAAAAAATTACATCTGAGGTCCAAGTGGTAATCTACCCATGATTTGCTGATAAACCGAAGGATTGGGCTCAGACCTAGGCTCCATCTTTGGTTCTGCTTTCGGCAACATAAACCCCATTTCATTCATAGGGCGTTGGTGTGCTAAATAAGGATGAACCGGCATAACAGGCATCTTCGGTTGCCCGGGACCCAAACCAGCCATTGCCAAGTTGGCCAACCCTGCTTGATTCATTCCAAAGGAGAAGCTAGGGGAAGATCCAAGCTGCTGCATTCCAGGTAGGCTGAAGGAGCCAAATGGAGCAGACCTTTCAAACCTAGGCATGCTGTTGTGAACTTGTGACGGTTCAGGCCTGTGAGGGTGGGTTTGAACAGCAGTAGTCCCCTGAACGGGCATAGTATTTGAAGTGGCGGAGTTGACATGGCTGCTGTTGCGAGCAGCAGGAACATCATGATTGTGCTTCCCCTCGTAAGTAGTTATCACTGACTTGAGGTCATGTGATGCCCTCTCCACATGCTTCCTAACTGTGCACCCTGCATTAGTACACTTGTAGTAACTCCTGCACATAAGAAAAAAGGCAGATACGTTTACGATGCAGTCAATAACACAATTTTCAGATGAAGAGTGGGGACGCGGGAGGGTTTCTTGATAACACATAGATGATTTTAACTACCTAGGATTTGGATTTCCTTTTACAACTTTCTGCCCATATTTGCGCCAGCGATATCCGTCATCAAGAATATCCACTTCACTGGTTGTCTGGACCACAACTCTAGGCTCACGTATAGCCCTCGTGGCTCCGCTTGTTTCTGTTGCACAAGATTCAATTTTCCTGGGATTTCAAACAACATAAGCAATCCTCAGGACTCAAGAGAACTGATACATGAGCTAAACACACAAATTACCGAGCAATGGGATTCTAACCTCCTCTTTGACTCAGATTCATCCCCTTCACCATCATAACCAACACTAGCATGGGTAGCCCGATCATCGTCATCTTCATCATTAGAAAAGGTAGATGATGCATCCACAGCATCACCTGGTTCTACTTGCGCAGCATTTTGGGCCATCACAAGCATGGATGAATTTCCAAATTCAGGTTCTGCAGATGCTGAAGATGTAACCTCTACATTCTCATGCCTCCAGTCAGGAGCTCCGGAAACATTTCCCTTCTGTGCAGTTCTCCAAACAGGATCATTGTCAGTTACACTTTGGGGACAGGTTTGATCAAGTACATCTAACTGCATGTCCATGAGTGGATTTGATGAACCGATCGCTGACCTTCGATTGGGTGGTGGCTTAAGATGGTTGTGAGCCCCTTTATATATGATCTCTGTAATGTGACCCTCATGAGAACGTTCCACCTTTTTCTTAACTGGGCAATTTGGATGTGTGCACTTGTAGTAACTCCGAGGATACTCACTACCTTTTACTTGTTTCTGTCCATATTTTCTCCAGTTATATCCGTCCTCTGATGGTGTAGCGCCACCAACACCAGCAGTGATAGAATCCCCACTAGCTCTTTGATCTCCTTCATCATCTTGCAGGTCACCAACAGGAGGAGATTGTCCAACACTGCCACCCATACTATTAACCACAGCTCTATCTGTAGTACCTCCATCCTTTTCAGGTGTTGATTTGGAGAGTTCTGTTTGAAAATTGAGAGGATTTCTATTCTGAGATTGGAGTTTTATTTGTTCCTCAATATTAGATGGAAGAGGATTATCAGATTGAACTGAGACCTCAATACTGGGGAGGGATTGCTGTAGAAGACTGGCTGGATTTATCTGTATGCAGAAGGTGAATAACTTAGAAAAGCTGAATTACTAATTGATAAATTTAATTCATATATGTACCAATGTCTAACAGCTTTATTGTTCTATATGTTCGAATGTGACAGATCTTCAGTGTTCATAATTTGTAGGACGAGAAAATGACTGTCATGCGCTTGTATCAGTGTGTAAATGGTTTTTTCTTTAATCTCTGGAAGGTTACCACACATCCCAATCAAATGTAACTTACTTTGCTTGATGCACCAAGGAAAAATGAGGAATTTGATTCTACAACAGGCTTGAACGCAAAGGATGATGTATTGAAGTCATCAAAGAAACATTCTTTGCTTTTGTCAGGTGGCTCAGAAATCAGTCCAGAGCTCTTACTGCTACCATATGGGAGAAATGAGAACTTTCCTGTTGTTGGGGATGGCTGTGCCTGAAGTGATGTTCCAAAGGATTATTTAGTAGGTGAACAACCACCCGGAAAAAGAAAATACACAAGTGAGATTCATGGTACTAAGCAAAGAACAAACGTGAGACTAATGGTACTAAGCTAAGACTTTGTTTGGCAAACTCCCAAATTATAATCGAGGATAGGAATATCTACTGCTAAATTACAATAACAAGCTAAGATATTAACATGCCATCACGCATTGAGATTTCCACAATGATGTTCTGCTTTTCAAATTTCCTCTAAAAAGGTCAGACTCCTGAATAAAGAATCATAAGCATAAACAACAGGTGATCTAGATAAGTTTGTAATAAAGTGAATGCAGAGGAATCAAAATTTTTAATTGGCTTGTTATTATAAGCAAAGTACAGTAGTTACAGTCATCAAAACTATCGCCTTAAGCAGTAAACTACTAATATAGACATCAAGGAAATCAATAAAAGGAGTAGAACATGAAAGACATCCTAACAGGGCAAATTGTACTCATTCAATGAACACCGAACTTTTGAAAGTTAAGGTAGTAATATAAGTCGAGGCCTATTATGGTAAAAGAAAGCTTTTACAACACGTTAACACCTATAATCATTAGCATAAAGATGCCTGTCAAGAAACCATTCAACCCAAAAGCTTAAACTTTTGGATGAGGCCAATAATGGATCATGCATGGCTCACAAAAGAAATCACCAATCTACTAGAAACAAGAGAGGCACAACTTAAGCTTGAGTCCTCTTGATCACACAACACTTTAATACCATATCAAAAAGACATATGTTTAAACTGTTGGGGTAAGGCCCAAGAATGGTTCATACAATTTTTTAACCATGGCAGTGCTGTTGCAGTTAAAATTCAAAAAGGGAAAGGACAGAACCTTGAAGACACTCCTAAATATAGTGAACTTACTAGTGAGTTTGAAAGAAAAACTGGTGACTCCAACAAGGTTGTTGGGCTGAGACCAGGGGGAATAGTCAAGTAAGGGGATCGAGCCTCAGCGGAGAGCTCAGCAGATCTGATACTTTCTGTGTTCAACCTCGGAGCATTAAACCCAGCTCTGGCTGCCATTCTTTCCACAAGACCCCCACGAGAGCTTGATTTATGCTCAGAGAGAGAAGCCAATTCGGCCGGTTTAGCACCACCAGTATGTAGGACATCCTTGTTGGAATTTCCTACTGATGTCTGGCCTTGTGATCCGAAAAAGAATTCTTCAGTTCCATTTTTTTCAGGATGGTCAAACGTTGTTTTTGAGCTTATATCATCACCTAAAATTGGTGAGAAAAATGCCCCTGGGCTTGGACTGGGAGGCAACCAATCCACAACTATAGCACCATTATCTTCAATTCCAGCCATGCCTCAGTGTCTCAGTACGGACAAGTTCCTGGAAGGTTTAAGCAAACATCATCTCTAAAACCAAATTCCGAAATAGTTCCAACGTCCTACACACACAGAAATGTTAAAAGAGAAATAAGGGAAAAGGCATAAATTTTGCACCGTTTTAAGTCACAAAAGGGACGTTGAAGGAGAGAGGGGAAAACAAAAAGGTAAAATCTTTGATCCGAAGTTTAGTTATACGCACAGAAACCTTAATCACCAGACAAAGCTATAATCTTAAATCAAAGAACGGTGGCAGGCATGCAGAATTTAATAATAAAACTAGGATTTCACGGTTGTGGAAATACATATACGCTTTCCAGCAATACTTTGCTCCCGTATATATGATATGCAATGGCGAATTTAATAGATCAAAAGCTACAAGAATAAAGGAGTTAAACACACATCGGACGGCTTTCGAACTACAACCGACAATGGTAATGATTACAATCACAGCCGGCTTCATACATATAAGACATAATAAATGGACACTAATCTTGGAGACTAATGGAGTTTGATGACATCCTGAGGAAACAGATCAAACGCAATCGGTAGGAAACACCCCGATCAAGATTTGATAGTTAGGGAATTGACATTTAAAAGAAGGATACTTAACATTTTTCTCAATAAAGGAAATGGAAATGGAACTCTTTAAAAGATTTAATCCTGATAATTAATTTTCAGTTACCTCTCTTTCTCATCAAACAAAGAGGAACACAAACAAAAATTCTAAGATGGAAACTTTGGAAAGGTGCAAAATGGATCAATTGTAAGAGTATCAAAAGGCTAAGAAGCTCAGCACACATGTCAGGCACACATTAATAACATTTCATGGCAGAATACGAGAAAGAGAGAGAGTGGGGGAATTATTAACAAGGGTTACCTGATTGATTGAGAAGAGTAGTCTTTACGGCCAAGAAGCTGATAGGAAGAAGACCCACCACCACCACCACCCTACCACCCTCAAAGACCAAATGACCCTGACTCAGACACAGACCCAAGCCAGAGCCAGACCCACATCAAAATTATAATCCTCTTTTCTTTTCTTTTTTTTCTTCTTGTTTGAATTCAACGGAGAATAGAAAAGGACCAACTTTTTTCAGTCTAGACTCTAGAAAGGGCAGGGAAAAACAAAACAAGAAAAAGGATGAAAACACCCTCCTGCCTCTCGATCCTTACCATTTTAGCGATACCCTGATTTGATTTGATTCGAAATAAGAAAAAGGACAAAATACGCACAATATTTTTATGATCTGGTAATGTATGATTTTCCAAATTCATAAACAAACTGAACCAAGTTAAACAGGAAGGGGGGGGAAAAAAAAAGTAGTAGCAGCAGAAGATTGAGGGATGGTGGCGGGGGACCATAAGAAATGGATGGAATCTTTGAACAATGGAGAGGAGAGAAGACAATTAAGAAAAAGGGGTGATAGGAGAGAGGTCTCCCTATGATATCAAGAATGAAAAAAGAAAAAAAAAATACACAACAGCAACATTGCATAACTCTGGTCTCTTCACTTTGGCCTATATTATTTGTAAAACAATTATTCTTTGTTTTGGAGTCCACTTTTTTGTTTGTCTTCATAAGGCCGTCTCTTTCCCCTTTTTTGCAGTCAAAGGTCCAGTACCATTAAACTCATTCAACACAGCAACAGCAAATCCACCCTGACGGAAATAATATTAGATATGGTAAGTTCTTTAATATATATTCTTAGTCCTCCAATCAGTATTTACTGGACAAATGGTGACTTAAAGGAAAAGATGGAAATAGGGTGCGATGGGGTGTCGAAGGCGAAGCGAGAGGGATAAGCTGAGCTGGCTAACACATATGTAAGATGTAACCAAATTACAACTGTTCCTGAGTCGCTCGCTAGTTGCTATGACCAATTCCACAAACTGGCCATTATTTTACGGCTAAAATATCTTCGGTTTACTTGAACTTTTTAAAAACTTTCATATTTTAATAAACTCCCACTTATCAATTTTATTAATAAAAATGTATACACATATTTAACAATATATTAAATTATTTTGAGATTTTTAAGAAGTAAAGCATACCAAATAAAAATGTATGTATTTATTCCTTTTTTCTCATTTAATTTACATTTATATTTAATTTTTTGTTAACTGTGTTAAACTTTAAACATAATTCTCGATTATAATTTAAGATAATAATAAAAAGACATTAAAATTGAAAGTTTAGATATTTAGTGACCTCTTTTTAAAATTTAGGCTATAATTTAAGTAAAGTTTAAAATTTTTTAGGTAACTAACCTTATCATATTATTAGATAAAATTATAAAATTAATTATATTTTTATATTGATAAATATGGTTTTCTTTTTATATATTTTTTAAAATAATTATATTTTTATTTAATATTTAAAATATCAATTAGTTTTATTGACTTAAGTGTACAATATTATCAGATAAAATAAATAAATTTACATTCTTAAAGTATCTCATGAAGTTTGTATTTTTAAAGTTAATATCTTTTTATGTGTAATTTTAGTTTGTTTTAGAAGTTCAAGGAGACAAACAATGTATTACTTTATTTTGAAAAATATTATTGTTTGTGTTTTTTTTAATGTAAGTATATATCTTGATTTCATTTTTTTAAAAGAATATCGAGCTCTAGCTATGTGAACAGGGTATAGCCTAGAAATAGTAAACGACGTACAAAAAGTTTTTTAATTAAGAAATGTTTGCATCATACAGTATTCGTTTGACCTCAATTTCCCTTCCACACTCGTGAAAAGGTGTAAGATTAGAGAATCATTCATATGGTGTTTCAATCAATGTTTTGAATACTGTACCGGCCTCGATATCGGATTGGGTTCTGGAACGAAATTATACCGGTACCGGGTACCGTTTCGGGATATTTTTTAAATTTATAAAATAGTTCCTAAACTTTTTCAAAATTGCAAAATAGTCCATATTGATATATTATACAGTTGTACTGTATACTTTACTAGTTTACT
>JANZLX010000213.1:38536798-38551024 GCA_025531955.1 Erythroxylum orinocense
GATTTTTAGGGTTTATTTTTCTAAATTTGCAAATTAGTCCCTAGGAATTTTTATTTTTGCGGAATCACCCGGAATTTTTCGAATTATGCGATTCCAGCCGGTACCGATCGAAAACAGCCGGTACCGTCCAAATTTTGTACCTGGTACGTTTGCATGCGTTCCGGTTCCGGCCGGAGGCCGGAACGGGATGGTACTCAGTACACTAGTTTCAATATTGTTATAAAATGATATAAAGATTTATTCGTACAGATTAATATGTATTTTAGTCATACGTAATAGTTACATTATCTTTTTACTCATTAAGATTTTTTTTTTGGTGCACCCAGGGTATTTATCGACGGAATCAGTGACTAATCCCTTCGCTGCGGGAATATCTCCAACATAGGAGGGCTACAGCTAGCCCAGGAGCTTGCTGCATTCTCAATGGTAAGATTCAAACCTCCAACCACTTGGTTAAGTGACGAAGGCATGTACAACCTACGTCAACCCACTGGATTTACTCATTAAGATTTTAATATAGTAGATACCTCTTACAATTTTGTTATCAATCTGATCATGTTGCAATTATTTTAATTAGGAGATATTGAATTACGATTCATGTGACAACTCTTGGGAAATTAGTTGTGATTAAATTAAAGGCACTGTGAAAAAAATTAAATTTTACGGTTTCTTATCATATTACAATAATTGAATAACTTCAAAATATGAATTATAAAATTAAAAAATCGTACTTGATTTGAAATTCTTTCTTAAACATTTTTTAGGTGTTAATCATAAGTTGTTTATGCGTCTATCCTTTAACTGAGACACAACAATTAAAAAAAACTCAACTCTTTGAAAGGAAATAAGCAGAAGTGTTAGTTCCCTTAGGCTAATTTCTTATATATAGGGAGAAAAGGCTTTAGAGTTTATTTTTATTAAAATTAAATATTCCAATTAAAATTAAGGTCAAATTCTAATTATAATTTAATTTAATTTTAACAAAATCAAATATCTCATATTTGATCCCTAAAGTTTCTTAAACTTCATAATTAAGTCTAACTTAATTGAAATTAAATTTTCTCTTTTTAAATACTATTTATGTGTAACTCATTAGGGTCCTAATATGTTAGTTATGATTATAAATTAGAATTAGAATTCATAGTTAAAATTAAATAAATTAAAACTTTTTTCAATTTTTCTTTAATTTCTTTTCTTTTCTTGCCTAAATAATTCTCAAATTGCAAAACCAATATAAGAAACTGGGTTCAATTAGCTTGTTATCATTCATGATGCTCCTATTGGTACTCATCTTTTTCTGACAACCAAAAGACATAAATTGTTAGTATATGCCACAAAATTAAATAAAATAAGGACTTTAATAAATATTTGATTCTTCTCATTATCACTATTTTGTTCAAGTACTTATTAAAGTCTAACTTTAGAAAGTTATGTTTAAATACCTAAATTTTTAGTTTTCGTAAATATAGTTCGACATTAGTCTTTCCATTAATGGAGCTGACATGACAAGTCACTTTAGATGTGTTTTTTAACACATAAGATGCTAGGTGTAATGGGTGTACAAGTCATATTTTTGTAAATTTTAATTAATTAATATTAAATAAAACAATTAAAAGATAAAAAACATACCTAACCCTGTTCTATCTAATTTCACCCATTGTAGAATTAATTCATCTCTGACCATCATCTGCTTACTCGCCAACTTACCCATTGTTCATTATATAATATGGTGAATTGAATGTAAAATAATTGGTGATTTGAAACATGTTGGGAGATAAAATTACGTGAGGACCTTTTATGAGATTCTTAGCTACCAACTTCACTATATAATGTGGAAAAACTAGAAGAGAATTAGAGACTTTGTTGAAATATAAAGTGGGAGTTTGCCCCACATTGGTGAAAGAGAAGAAAGAAGACTAACATATAAGTCTGGTAGGCTACTCTACCTATCACCATTTAGTTTTAGGATGGAACCTCACTTAGACTTGTATGTGGTCTAACTTTCCTTCTCTCGTAAGCTTGTAGGCCTATTGTAAATTCTAACATGGTATCAGAGCAGGTTGCTTTTATACTAGTCATTAACACCTCGAAATAATAGATTATGTTATGTGTTAGGCTTTAAATTAACTTCACACGTGATGAGATGTGTTGAAATATAAAGTAGGAGTTTGTCCCACATTGGAGAAAGAGAGGAAAGAAGACTAACATATAAGTCTAGTGGGCTACTCCACCTATTACCAATTAGTTTTAGGATGGAACCTTACTTAGACTTATATGTAGTCTAACTTTCCTTCTCGTGTAGGTCCGTAGGCCTATTGTAAATTCTAACAGACTTCTAGTTGTTCTTAACTCTCTCTTTGTTCAGTATATTGCAATTTTCAAAATTGTAGACGAAATAATTATACAGTAACATAATTAGGAGTCTTTATTGTGAAAAGGAAGGCTTGAACAGAGGGGCATAGACAACCATTGAAGATAAGATAATGATTGATTATAATAAGATCCATGGTGAAGGGAACTGGCAAAATCTACCTAAAAGAGTAGGTTTTCTAGTTCATTACATAACAATCCAAAATTCCTTTTAAGGTTTTTTAATTACTAGAAAATCTCAATATAAGTTATTATTTGATCAGGTTTGAAGAGATGTAAATCTACTTGATTGATTTAGCTGGTCCTTAATAGCATTGAGGCTTCTAGGGCGAATAGACAATGAAATCAAGAACTATTGGAATGATAAAATCAACTTGCAGACAGTGGGCAAGATGATGACTGAATGGTGGACAAGTTGGTAAGTGAGCAAACAGTTATGCAAAGAGGATCGAGCAAGCAACTGATGTTAGTAAACAAAAAAAAATCTACTTGGAAACAATTGGAAAGTTAAAGATAAAGATGGCAGTAGTTTGTTATGCGAAGAGGAGCAAGTAACTAATTCCTAAATTCAGATGGGTTAGGGTTTATTGTTTCATAATTTTTTGTTTTTCCTATAATTAATTAAACAAAATTATGAATTATACATCTCATTAAACCTATTGTGTCACATGTCCAAAAATACGTATGATGTGGCTTTCCACATCACTATAACATAAATTGGTTTTAGCGTCAAAACTTACTGACAAAAAAGAAAGATTTTCCGTTGACAAATGAATTTGGAGACTGAAATTACTGACAGAATGAGTCTTCGGTGTAGTGGTCGTAGGTAAACTTTACCGACGGATTTATTATGTTCGTCAATAACTTCAACAACAGAACATAAGACATCACAATTCTGTTGGAAACGAATTTGTGGGTGGAAGTTGTTTTTTGGCCGTCGGTAAAATTTAATGATGGAAATTCCATCAATAAATTTTACTTATAGATTGACAATATCTATCGCTAAATTTACCTATGATAAATTCAATTACCATTTCTTAATTCCTTCCTAAGTTTTATGTTGAAAATGTTTGGATTTTTTTCTACGTTAAATAATAATATAAAGTCAAAACTATCTTGATTGACAATAAAGAAATTAAAATGTACAACATTTATAACTGTAAATTAAGAATTCATACAAATTTACGATAAAGTAGCAGTTTATCTACATTTACTTATCCTAAGCTATACAGTTGCTGAAGGTGGATGTTTTGACTACTACAATGAGGTGTTGAGCCTCCCCTTCAACTCATCCACTTCATTACGGAGTGGGCTATATAGTCTATCATCCTCTCTACTGTGCTCTCAAGCTAAATGACTCTCTGATCATTAGGTGCGGACCGTCTAGGAGATGCAGTTGTATTGAATGGAGGATTGTGAATAACATATGTTTACATATAAACTTAAGCTGAAGATCCTTCCACGGCGGTCCCTACCACCCATTTCATTAAGATATGTCTGACTCTTATCAACAGTTCAGAGTGTTGAGACTGTTGTTGAATGTTTTCTTGTATTTGGTCTTATCATTATAATTGTTTGTGTTAATAAGTGATAATTTTTTAAAATTAATATTAAAGTATAAATTTGACTTACATTAAGTTCTCTACATCGGGTGTTGACGAAGGTCACACCATCATGCTTCTTAGTATGAGTATGCAAAAAGAGCTGATGTAGTGTTAGCTTCCTGTCTATAGACTTTTCCTACATCAAAATAAAGTGCTATAAGTGAACTACAATTTACAAAAATTTCGGTAGAGTTTCCTCTATTTTAATGATTTTATACTTTGTTGAAAAAAAAAATTACTCAACAACACAGTCATTAAAGGCACTAGACATTTGTAATATTATCGTTATCCAAAAGTACAAAAATCATAATATAATTGTAAGGTTTAGATACTTACAAGTTTCTTTGCATACTGCTGATGGGTTATAGATTCTCTAGTATTTACGGGTAGACTCTCTCGCTTTGGTCCTATACGTCATTTGCAAAATTATACTCTGAAATGGACATTGCCTTGGGTGATGTTTAATACTACTGTCAATGACTCTAAATTTCTTCAAAGATATAAGGAGATCGTACAACATTCTTGTGTATGCAACCAACAAAGTCTCTATAATGTGTACGAGCTAGCCTCTCCTATAGATTATAAATTACAGCATCAAATTTTGAATCCTAAAAAAATTCTTTATAAAAAATAAGAAAAACATACTATAAGTACATATACACTACAATATTTATCTAATTAGTATATAAAATTAAATCAAATAAAAAATACAAAAGAATATATTTTTTATACCTCAAATTCGTGATAATAAAAATCCTTTGTCGCTTAAGAAATATTCTTCCATGCATAACCTTTAAGATCTATCTTCTCCTTAAATTTGGATGAGATAGTTCTGGAACATGTTCCAGATGGAACCAACCTAATATATACATTATTTTAGATCATTTCAAATTGTCTAACCTAAAACTTCAATATGAACCTATGATGTTATCATGTATTACGAAAATTTTAAAATGTCAATCACAGATTGTTGACAATTGTGATGTAAGTTCTTCCATCAACTCCCTTAGCTCTAGGCTGGAGGTTGCCTCCTTCATCTGCAACGTTTAGCCCTAATATCTATGTTAATATAAGGGTGGTGGATGGTGTAGCAGTAGATACAAAAGGTGACATTACAGGGACTGTAGGTCAGGAAGGTAATGCCTCATCTGGATGTATAGTAGTTGGACGTACAATATATTGTTGATGTAATAATAGATTTAATCATATAATATTTTATTACAAACATAAATTAATCGCTATCGTCACTGAATTGTAAATCAAAATTGTCATCATCTCCAATATCTGAAGAATTAAAATCAAACTCAGGCTCCTCTTTAGATCTTTCGCCCTCCTCAACCTCTCCAGTTGAAATTTCAACATATTCATTATTTGGATCGTTCAAAGTTTCATTCTCATCATATATTACACATGCATTTATTTCATGAATATCTTCCTGAAACACTTCACTTTTGATTCTCTTATTTTATGCTTTTCCATATAATTGAAAAACACCTTTAGGTTTTACTTTATAAATGACCAACCAATCTGACTTATCTCGTCGTAAGCTAGAAAAAGGAACATAATATACCTGGATCGCTTGCATCACCAATACTTTTGATTTCAACTAGATTGTATTGGTTGTACACTTTTGTTCCAACATTAAGAGTTGGATCAAACTAGTCGCACTTAAATATCACACTTCATTTTATTGGCAATGCAGGGTACTCAATTTCAACTATCTTAATAATTTTACCATAGTAATCCGTCAATTCTCCCTGTATGCAAACCTCACTATTTATTGTTGCCATGTTATGACAAAGATATTCTGTATGAAATTTTTACTCATTAACAAAATACATCAGATACGATTTAACAGTTTGCAAAGGTTTTTTAGCAAGATCACATATGAACTTGTTTTGTATTGGATTTTCTGAGAACTACACACACACAAAATCATATCATATAATATAATGTCATTTAAACAGTTTGGTCTGATAATTCAACTATTTTAATTATTGCAAATGAAAACATACATAATTTTTGAACCATAGAGGAAAGTGTCTTTTAACTTCTTTATTGATATCATCCTATGTTTTTCTAGGCATTAGCTCGCGTAACCATTCCTCATATAATCTAAAAGTATTATTATCTATTTTAGTTATGAACAACACTAACTTCGAAAAGTCAAATAATCAATTTCAAAATCAACTTAAACTTACTGCACGAAAGGTTGAACCTCTTCATAATTCAATAAAATGTAACCATGAATAACCTTTACTTCTTTTTGTATTAACATTCTCCTTGTTAAACGTCCATATATTCATCCTGGATATGTGAAAATAGATAAGTTATCATCAACATCACCCGTTTTTCCCTCATCGTCATTACGAGGAACTTTTCTTTGTCTTGTGTGCACATATGGCTCAAAATAATGTGAACAAAATGTACTTGCTTCCTCCATTAAACAAGCATTACATATCGAACCTTCAACTCTAGCCTTGTTTTTCATATTTTTCTTCAAGTGATACAAAAACCTACATTACAAATAGGGTTATTACAATTCTGTTATTAAACATGCTATAATTTGTATTTAAAAATTAACTATAATTACCTCTCAAACGAATAAATCCGTTGATATTGAACTAGACCAGCAAGTTTAGCCTTATATGTAAAGGTACATGTAGATGCTCCATACAATTAAAGAAGCTTAGAGGAAAAATCCCTTCTAATTTGCACAAGATAACTAGAATTTTACTTTTTAGTTTTTTCATTTCAACCAACTTTATTTTAGATGATATTAAACTTTTGAAAAACAAACTTACCTCTGTTATAGCTTCCTAAACCTTATTCGGTAGCAACTCTTGAAATGCGATTGGAATTATCCTTTACATAAATACACACCTTGCTAAGTTCGAAACATAACCATCAGAAAATTTTCAACATTTCAACCATTCACAAAAAATTTCCTTTTGTTTTTTGTCCAAACTGTAACATGCCTTTTGATATGTACCAGTGCAAAGATCTTTATCTAACTCATTCCTGCTACAAAAAAGTTTCAAATCATCTCATGATTTTGCATTGTCCTTTGTCCTCCCTTTAATGTTCATTATGGTGTTGAAAAAATTGTCAAAAATATTTTTTAATATGCATCACATCTAGATTATGACATATCAAATTAGTTTTCCAATATGGAAAATTCCAAAAGATACTTCGTTATCCCAACCAAGTTTTTACTAATGCTTCTATTAACTTCTTCAGCTTCAAGTTCTATAACTTTCAACAACCTTAATTCATCAATCTCCTACAATATCACTTCACCAGCTTTGTGAGGGGGAAGAGTTGTGTGTACCATCCTATTCTTAATGAATTTTTGTTTATTTCATCTAAATGGATGATCTGGAGGAAGAAATTTCCTGAAGTTGTCAAACCAAGATGTTTTGGCTCCATTTGAAAGATAAAACGCATTAAAATCATTGTCATAGTAAGAACAACCTAATTTCCCTATTGTGTTCTATCCAGACAACATAGCATATGCAAGGAAATCACTAATAGTCCACATCAAAGATGCTTTCAACAAAAAATTTTGTTTCAGAGACACATTATATGTCTCCACACCAAATTCCCAAAGATGATGCAATTCAGATACCAATGGTTGTAAGAATACAACCATTTTATGTTTTGGATTCGTAAAGCTTGACCCAATCACTGTTAAGAACATATATGCCTCATTCATACACATCCATGGAGGCAAATTATAAGGAGTAATAATAATTGACCATGATGAATATTATTGATCGGATTGACTAAAAGGTTGGAATCCATCTGTTGACAATCACAACATAACATTTCAACTTTCAGCTACAAACTCAGAGTGGGTGTTATTGAAATGTTTCCATGCAAGTGCATCCGATGGATGACTCATTATTTCATCTTCCTATTCATGTTTATTATGTCATCTCATGTGAGATGCAGTAACATCATGAGATATAATCTTTGAAGTCTCGGAGTTAGCGGGAAATTATACATTTGCTTTTAGGGTATTAATTTAAGTTCATAGAATGTTTTCTAAGTTTGAACCTATATTAACTACAAAATGTGCACTATTGTAATTTCACATCATTTCCCCTAAAAAACATATATCCCAACTTGCAATAATCAAATTTTCAACTAGCAAACCAAGACCCCTAATAAGTTTCTTCATATTATCGAAATTATCAACCATTGTATGATTAGGAGGCAATGATTCATTATACTAAGCAAGAATTTTATCCAAACTTCGATTAGAAATATGCCCTTCAGGCTTTATGTTCAAAATTCAAAGCAATTGAAGATAATTGAGTCATGGTATCATAATTTGGATATAATTCTTGGTCAACTGATTTTACTAAGTCAAAAAACTTTTTTGGATTTGGATTTGGTTCTTCTTCAACATTTTCCATATTTTCCTGAAAAGGTATAACCGAATGCACCATAAACTATTGGGGTGTAAGGATTTTTAGTTGCACCAACATTATTTGTCATAATTCCAGTCGCCCCTTCAAACCCATCCATATTTATTGGCAAGTTTACTTCGTTACCCTTTAAGGTGCTGCAAATTAATGGATGCCTATATTATGTCTACTTAAAATAATTTGGAACAAACTCTTCTCTTAATAAATGGAGATTCATTTCATCATTAGGAAGAAAATCAATATGTTTACACTTTCTACATGGACATCTGATCTTTGAACCGTCCATATATACAGGTTGAGAACATGCATAGTGATTAAAAGCTTCAACTCCTTCAATAAACTCAGGATTAATGAAACCATCGAGTATTAATCATCTATATATCCAAGATCTATCAACATTACTAATTAATGTAAAACTGTTATTTAAACAAGTGGCTGTAATAAGATATATTAATCATTACAGTAGTATATATCCATATAAATCTTACAAAACTTTAATGTTTACTGTACACATCATTACATCCTTCATTTCCCCTAACTTTTTATAGATCTTTGACCATTTCCCCTCCAAATTGAAACCAACCTATCCTATCATATGATTTCATAATTAGATAACTCAATCATAACCAATTCCACTTTAGTCATTAAACAATCACCATATTCTAAGTTATAAGAACGTTATAACTTCATATAATAAACCATTTAGGAAGATAAGACTTAATTGATGGACAATATATGCGTGTATCAGTCAAATAAAACAATTTTCCAACCAATATCCTGTAAGAAGTGACATTAAGAAGTTAAACAAAGCACCTATATATATTAATTCCAGTATTAGATCGAGCAATCACATTGAAGTTCAAGATACTAAGTTTGAATTAATCACATTGGCGTTCATTTCCAAATGTTTCAATTTAAACAAACACTCTAGTACGTGGCATTGTTAGACCAAATGAATTGAGAAAGCAAGTTCTCGCTGTCACTCCTAGGCTTGTCAAATTTTTCACCGATAAGCCTCATGGGAGTTACATCACAAGTTTCTAGCCTATATACCATCCTAAGGTTTTATTATGCAAAGAATTGTTATGTCAATTATGTAAATTTCTTATGTTTATACTAAGTTTGAACTAATCATATTGAAGTTCGTTTCCAAATGTTTCAATTTAAACAAGCACTATGGTACGTGACATTGTTAGACCAAATGAATAGAGAAAGCAAGTTCTCATTGTCACTCTTAAGCTCATGGAATTTTTCATCGATAAGTCTCATGGAAGTTACATCATAGGTTTTTAGCCTATATACCATCCTAGGGGTTTATTACATCTAGATTGTCATGTCAATTACATGAATTTCTTGTGTTTATAATAAGTTTGAATTAATCACATAAAAGTTCATTTCCAAATGTTTCAATTTAAACAATTCCTAAACATAAATACTTAGACTATTAAATCGCAACCTAAAAACTCATCAATCATTATTAAAGGTAAAATTGCAAAGAACAACACAAAATTGTACACATTGTAGACATTACTTAGTTGAACGACTTACCTTGATAGGCAGACAATGGCAAACTACAAAGAAGACAAATGACGTTGGACAATTCTAAACGTTCTTCAACATAGAACACAACCTATAAGAAAGACAATTCATTTATTCATGTGTTTTTCATATTCTACATATGAACAACATAAAATCAATGGCAAAAATAACAATAATTCATAGATAAAGAAATAAAAAGGCATGCAACAATCATAATATAGACCTCATCTATAACAACAGATTATACAATATGCTCACACTTATTATAAATCTAAATTCAATTATAATGACATAACACAAGCTCATAATCATTATAGGCCACCATACTAGTATTTGATGTATGATCAAAATTCTCATTGGTCCCAATTTTATGAAAGGAACATATGATGCATATTTTAAAAATTCCCATTGGTCCTAATTGGTACATAACAATGATGGTTCCATGATTTCAAAGAAAGTTTAAAATGCTAACCCTAAAAACTTAAGACGATTTGGTTGATCACATTCATATATATAGGAAACTCATAAATCTATAGGATGTGTCTAATGCCATCAAATGCATATTCTTCTCTAATTTAATTGGTGTAGCTCACTTATAGTCCCAAATGCCACCTCTAACATAAATTATCACTTTCTAATAATTAACAATTAAGTTCATCATATTTTGTTTGTAATATATGTAGCTCAAGAGACTCTACCTATTTAATATATCCAAATTAAATGCAAGAGGAAATACTATGGAATTGTTTAAGCACTTTAAGTTTGTAGGGTTGACAATATTAACTTTTGTAAATGTTTTAATACTTATTAACATAATATGAGTTAAAAGTTTCATGAATCTATAGATAAAGCATAAAATATTTAGATTTTAAAAATTTTAAGTGAAATGTGAGTAGCACGATAAATAATAACAATGAGAATAGAAAGAGGGGACCCTCTTAAATTAAAGAGGCTAATAAGATGAAGATATAAGTAGATCAAGTAAAGTTGAGAAAGAAAATATCAAGGAACAACTGCAATAAACCAAGCAAAGATTTCTGAAATCACCTTTTACAAAATTGGTAGTAAGTTTATGATTCGTGCTCATAAAGACACCATGTTAGTAATTATTTTGATAAACAACTTATTGTTTAAAAAATTATTAGGTAATACACAGAGTGTTATAGATATTTTGTTTGTATGATACCTTCAAATAGATGATTGTCTTAATGAATATATTAAAACATCCAACTATCAGTTCTACTCAGTTTTAAAGGGACCAAATCAACACAAAAAGAAAGATATATGTGCCTATAAGATTAGGAATATGATTGAGATAGATAAAATGTGATATATTTTTAAGCTGCAGGAAGACTTTCGATGTATAACATTTTAATTGGAAAGAATTCCCTTTGTACTAATTAAGCAATTGTTACATCATTAGGAGTAAGGTCATGGGTAGGTGAATTTCTCAAATTCATGAACACCCATAGGAGAAGCAAAGTCAATTTATAACAAATATAAGGTTATATTGTTCATGGAAACATTAAAAAACCAAATGAAATTTAGTGGACTGAAGAGTGTTAGTTATCTAATACGTCCATTATTGTTATAAACCCTAAATTATTATACATCTACATAGCCATTTTGGATACTTCCCTCAGCTCTGTTTTGATTAGGTAGAAAGGAAACAATTAAAAGCTTATATATTATGTAAGAAAGAAACTATAAATCCTGAAGTTGATGTATCTAAAATATGAGAAAGTAGCTTATTCACACCAATAAGGTAAGTACTTCACAAAACAAATGTATCAGAAAGACTTGTAAAATGGTCAATTAATCTTGAAGAGTTTGATGTTAGGTAAATACCAAAAAATTACTTAAAATTCCAAGTCATGGTAAATGTTGCACTTAAAATATTAACACCATTTTAAGAAAAAGATGAAACCATTAAAAACGAAAAATTAACATGCAAAATGTATATAAATAAGGCCATATGAGATGGGGTTAGTATGTAGGAATATATTTGGAATAACAATACGATATATAGTTTCACACCAATGTAAAATATCTAATGGGGAGAAGTATAAGGTATTGCTATTTATGTTGTAATTAGCCTCTGGATTGTATATCAAGTCCATAACAATAAGTTTAGACTAATCTCATGGTAAAAGAAGTTAAGCGGGAAAAGTATAAAGAGAAGTTTGTGTGTAGATAAATGAATACACACACACACACACACACACACAAATATTGGGTCACCTTGATAACAAAATTTCAAGCTAACTATTTACTCAAATTAGGAGTAAAAGTGGTATTGTGTCAAAAGAATTTTTTTTTACGAGAAATAGACAAAACTAATGCCAACTCAAATAAATCAAGTAGGCATAGAATAGGCTACATGATATTTAGTTATATACTTCCAACTTTTTAGGAGATCTTTTACCTTATTATGTATAAGATTTATTCAAAAAGAGGAACTAGGATATTTTCTTACATTAATGCTTGGAAGAGCATGTAGAGTGCATTAGGGAGGATCATCCTTTGAGTATAAAATTTTAAAACATAAGTACTTTTGGCCTATAATTTGGAAGGATGTTAGAGGAACTTGGGAAAAAAGAAAATAAAAGAAAAATATCTTAGGTTCTTAATATACAGGTATGAAATCCTATTAATAATCATTATATACAGTGGCACATAACATATATATCGTTTCATAATCATTATAAACATTTCATATTACAAATCATGTCTATCATCCTCTTACAGAACTTTCATCGAATATTTAGTACTATTGAAAAACAACACTACTTTGCCAACACTATCGATATCGTTTGATTTTTCTAACGGAGCAACAATTTTGTCAGTGTTCATCGCTCATTTATGTTGCCAAACATTGCCACCTATTTTTTCAATGACTTTTACTATTCTATTACTAAATTCTATTGACAAAGTTTCGCGGATAAATTCCCTCTACATTTACCGACAAATTATTTTTCTATCGAAAAATGTCATTTTTTTGACAAGTTTATCGACAGAATTGAAGTTTCATCACTAATTTACTACGGAATAATTTTCATCGGTAAATTTTAATTTTTTGTAGTTCATCTACTCGATTAACATAAAAATTAATGTCAGGAAAGTGCGTGGACTATTAAGCCTTAGATAAGGTAACAATCATAAACAAGTATCTTGTTTCCTTAGTTCAATATTTGATCGATAGATTGTCGAAGGCTATGGTTTTCATGAAGTTAGATCTTTAAAGTGGGTATTGGCAAGTGTGAATAGTTGAAGGTCATGAGCAAAAGACAACGTGTATAACTTATTTTTTAACAATTAAACTCTTTGAAAATGTAAATTAAATTCTAAAATATTCCTCATAAAGATAATCCCTAGAAAACAATTTTCAAGCATTTAGAAAAAAACGCTTTTCAAATTTATTAGGTATTTAAATGAATTAAATCCCAATTTAATAATTAAAATAAGGCTTAGAAACATATAAAAATTTTTTTGAAAAGGTGTGGGTACTGTACACATTTTCCATGGTACATGCGCCTCAGCCAATGTTTGTCGTTGACTGTGTTACACGCACCAATAGCGTCTGCTTCCAGATGCTGTATTCCCATGTGGCGTACATACGCCCCATCATATATTTTTTTTCATATTATGGTTTTGTATTTTTTACGTCACCATCTCCCTCTTGATTTGTTGTCGCCTCCGCTTCTTAGTTTCGTGTCATTGCAGCCTAGGGTTTTCGATAGATCCTGTCCTACCTCATCTGTTGGGGTTCCTCTACCTCCATGTTTCTCCTGTTGTAGGCGAGTTATCACCCCTCACCAGTCGTCGCTGGTGAAAATCTACCCCAGGAAACACATATGTCTCCTTTCGTTGTTCCATTTAAAAAACAACAAACCCACAAGCAAACTTAGGGAGAGCTTGCTTAAGAGGTACATGAATAAATCAATAGTAATGGAATGAATGGTAATGGCCAGTTGATTATTATGATTAATTGAATAGATTTTTCATACCCAAATTTTAGTTAATGGTCCATACCCTCCATTTACGGGAGGAATGAGATTGATTCCTCCTAACACTAAATTTTTAACTTTTTTAATGAGAAATTTTTAATTAAATATAATTAAAATGTAATTAATTAAAAATATTTAATTAAAATATAATTAATTAATAACTTTAATTAATTAAGATAAAAGCTAATTAATTAATTAATTAAAATAATTAATCAATATAAAATCTAATTATAATTAATTAATTAAAGTATAATTAAAATCTAATTAGTTAAT
>JANZLX010000213.1:38551124-38563126 GCA_025531955.1 Erythroxylum orinocense
AATGCCATGAATGCATGCCAAAATACTTATGCACAAATGAGTACATAATCCAAGAATAAGCATAATACTTATGCACACTTTGAATACATATTCCAATAGTAAGCATATTTTGTACTAAATGTCATTAATATTCTAACCCCTTCTTTGGGGCGTTACAATCCACCTCTGCATCAACTCCTAAACCAACACCTTCTGTACTAACACGTTATGTGGCTCCACAAATTTCCTCCTCACCCTCCCCATCTCCATCCTCTCCTCCCGATATAGGCAATACCTTAGGTACAAATGATGGGATATTGATCATATAAGTTACATATACATCAATCCTTATGTGAATTTTCATCTGATTGATAAGTCGTAGACAACTTTCATTTGACTCAGTCAACTTCAAAAACTCACTAAACTCAAAAACGGGTTCTTTGTCATAGACCTTATTGATTTGAAGGTGTCCTAACTCCTTCCTTATCTCACATATTTGCCTATAGCTGAAGGTATCCTAACTCCTTCCCTATCTCATATATTTTCGTATAGCTGAAGGTATCCTAACTCCTTCCCTATCTTACATATTTGCCTATAGCTAACAAAATCCAGGTCTAATTTATAAAAAAATGCTTGATTCCAATCAACATATTTCAACTCTAGCTCTTTAGCAAACTTTCCACCATAAATCTTATGCTTCATGTTCAGCCATCATATACCTATTTAAAACAAATTTATGAAGTCAAGTGTATCACTAAAAAGCATACATTTAAATGATATTATCAACAATAGAATGGATACTTCACCAAAAAAATATACATTTAAATATTCCAATGCATGTTCCTGAGATTAGTTACAAATAACACTACCATCCTCTACCCTCAGTTAGGTGATTATTTTATTGTAAAGATGTGATTTTTAACTATGTTTTTATGAATAAAAAAGTGAAATATCTAATAGAGGAACATGGTGGGGTAGTGAGACAAGGAGGAGGAGGCATGTATACCTGAAAGTTGGACTATATGTTAAACTTAAAAGGGAACTAAAGATTGTGACGAAAAACAAATTTGATTAGGAAGGAAGATTGTTATTTGAGATCGATAATGTTTAATCAAATGTGCAATCAAAGTGTATTGAAGCCACAGTTTGTAGTCTACGTTCACTTTCAGGTTACTCAATCATATTGCGAAAATAATTGGACAACCATACCTCTTTAATTTGTATGATATCCCTTTTTATAGTCTAGTAAATTAACAGTGCCACAAGTTACTGTCACCAAATAATATGTTGTTTGTACTTTTATTAAGAGACAATAAACTACTTGTGAATTTTTTCAAGACACTTCAATATTAGAAATGCAGGATCTAAACTCATTCTAAAAGTTCCTAATGCATCTGTCCCATATTATATAATTAAGATAAACTAACACTTAAACCTTATTTTATTTAATATTTAAACAAAATAACAACTTTGTTAATTTCTAAATTTTGATGTGTGTTATTCCTCTTTTTCATCATTCTTGCAAGAGATGAGGGGAAAACAACATAATCCGAAAGAAGATAATAATAAGAGTTATATTTTTGTAAGCTTTATGAACACCTATAAAAATACATGTTTCTCATGAACATAGTGAATAAGGGAATTAAGTGTAATGGCCAGTTGAGGAAGTTAGTTAAAAAGTTGTTAGAGGAATATAATCATTAACTTTTCTTTTCTCTCTTTAATCTCTCAATTTCTTATTTATTATGTGAAGAATTATCATATATCTTTAATCACAATAGTGGAGTATCGTAGCAAAGAGATTAGATCACATGACTAGAGAAAAATTGAAAATTTTAAGCAAAGTCATTTCAAGGAAATGGAGGCTAAACATGAGCGTGGAGTTAAGGAAATCAAAACACAAAATTATCGATATTTTCAATAAGAAAAATCATCAAGAAACATTAATAAGAATATAGTTTTAAAAGTGAACATTTATTTATACCATATGGAACATGATGAAGGTCAGAATTGCATTGATGCGATATTGGTGCACCAATGTAAACAGCAATCTTAGAGGACCATGACTTGCATCCAACACCACAACAATCATAAGGGACCACAACTTATATACAACACCACAACAACCATAGGGGACCACAATATACAATATTAAAAAAGCAAAAAAATCACGATGAGGCAGATAATAATGGACACAAACAAATATATTTAGGGGACCACAAAAAACATAAAAGGCAAACAATAATAACCTACCACAATGAAATGTTATTTGAGGAAGAAAACACAGGGAAAAAGACAAAAGATGCGCGAGATGAGGGATTGTGTCGGAAGAAGATGAGAGAAGAGCATGAGATTGAAGCATGGTGATGTCTGTGGATGGTAGACATGGGATTAGGGATTTGGAAAGAGGAAGAGGAAAATGGTGTGTTTGTCACAAAGTTATGTCTAGCCTTATTAAAACGCAGTGTTTCTGTCCAAAAATGATATGTCTGAGACGTAGCATTTTTGGAGTTGATGTGGGACTCACTTCCATGTCCACGAAAGCAACGGTGGATCCCACATGAAGCAAAATTTTTAAAAAATCACGTCAACATTTAACGAGCCATGTAAGAAGATGATTGACGGTGCCCTTATGACGTTAGTATTTGGAATCCAATCTAAACGGTTTTCAAACCTTGGGATCTTATTTGAATGTATGATAAATTTTAGATTTTAATTTGAACACTTTGAAATATTAGGATTTATTTTATACATTCGTGAAATCGTTAGGGACTAATTAGCCCTTTTGGTGTATGAACATGTCCTTAATCAACAACCCCCAACACGATGACTTTTCACGGTCAGAGCAGACGTATCTTCTTCATTCTATTTTTCCTCTGTCTATACCTCTACGCACCCAATCCAGTGAGTCCCAAGTTCCCATGTGAACCACCAAATTACAATTCCTATACCTTTTGCAATAAGTCTTTACCTGTCAGCACCAGATATCAGTCTCTAATCTCCCTGTTGACCATCCAAGAAAAGATAACGCAGCTTTCAGACAATGCCTCTGGGATCCCAAGACTTGGAATCCCACATTATGAATGGTAGTCGGAGTCTCTACATGGAATTGCCACCAATGGCCTTGGAGTGTCCTTCACTAAAGGTCCCATCTTTGCAGCCACTGGTTTCCCTCAAGTCATTGTTAGTGCTGCTGCTTTTAACAAGAGTCTTTGGTTCTTAGTTGGGTCAGCTATTGGTGTTGAGGCTAGAGCAATGTATAATGTTGGTCAAGCAGGATTGACATTCTAGGCACCTAATATTAACATCTTTAGAGACCCCAGATAGGGCAGAGGTCAAGAAACTCCTGGTGAAGATCCAATGGTGGCCTCTGCTTATGCTGTTGAGTTTGTGAGGGGTTTTCAAAATGCCCACTTGAGGAGTGTTTTTGGTTATGGTAGTTATGGATTTAGAGAGCGTTGGGCGTTAATGGGGGATGTTGGTGGAGATGGTGATGATAGGCTTCTGCTTTCTGCTTGCTGTAAACATTTTACTGCTTATGACTGGGAGAAATGAGAAAACTTCAGTAGATATAGCTTTAATGCTGTGATAAGTTATCTTTCTTATATTTGTTGGTTTTAAGATTGTTATTAAGGAAGGATAATCGTGGTGAAGTGTTGGTTTGTCAATTCTAAGAAGGGCTTTAGTCTAATGTTGTTAGAAGGGAAAATTTTGATTTTGAGGAAAATTTTCTAGGTTAATGCTGCTTCTAAATCTTGATTTATGGTTGTTGGTGTCTAAGAACTAAAATGCTTATCTGACTTTACCAAAGAGATAGAGCTAATCCACTCCAACTTTAGCTAATCCACTCCAACTTTACAGGTTAACGAGCAAGATTTGGAGGACACATCAACCCCATTTAAAAGCTGTATACAACAGGGAAAAGTCAGCTGCTTAATGTGTTCTTATAATCAAGTTAACGGGGTTCCGGCCTATGCTAATACGGATCTTTTACAGAAAGCTAGAACAAAGTGGGGCTTCGAGGGGTAAAAATTCTCGAGAGACATTTATTTTCTATGAAATGAAAAATATGATCTAGGATTTGATGAATTGCATTTGTATTGTATGCAACCCGCTATGGAGTATATATATATTACCTTAGATTGTGATGCTGTGGCCATAATTTTTGAATTTCAGGATTACACCAAAAGTCCTGAGGATGCTGTTTCTATTGCTCTTAAAGAAGGTTTGGATATTTCATCATCATCACACTCAGTCTGAAGTCCTGCAATAAAGCAAGGTCTAGAAAGGTTTGATGGTATGCAGCCTTATCCCTACATAGTAGAGAGGCTGTTTCAGTAGGTTTGGATATTTGTTCCAGTAAATCTATTTGGTATGTTTAGCAATTATAAATTAGTTATGTCAAGTGCTGTTGCTAATTTGTAGGAATGGATATTAATTGAGGGACATATGTACTTCGGCATGCTCAATCTGCAGTTGATAAGGGTAAACTGCAAAAGGAGGATATAGATAGAGCACTTCTCAATCTTTTTCTTCTCTGTCTTGGCCTGTTTGATGGAGACCCTAGAAAAGGGCAGTTTGTTGAACTGGGACCTAAGATGTTTGTACCAAGGAGCACAAGATTCTAGCGCTTGAAGCAGCAAGACAAGGGATTGTACTTCTGAAAAATGATGATAAGTTTTTGCCTTTGAATAAGTATGATGTTTCTTCATTGGCTATTATTGGCCCTCTGCAAATCGCAATATACTTGATTTTAAATATTTTGTCATTATAATTAAGGTGCATAAATTAAAAATAATTATTTAAAATATATTTAAATTTTGTTATAAAACAAAATTTTAACAAATTTTTATTTCTTAGCATTTTTAACAAACCAACCACCATCAATGATAATGGTAATAATTCCTTCATCTTAACCAACCATCATAATTTTAATGATTATATTCATTCTCATTCCTCACTATATTCATTCTTATTTTCATTTCCATTACCCTCTATGAACCAAGCGTCCCCTAATTTAATCTCGTTAAGCCAGAATTGATTCATACACAAGATTATGGGCATGCAAAATATTTTTTTTTTCCAGAAACAACAATTATTGCAAACACCAGATTTTAAACAACTATACAAGGTAATCCAATTTCTAGAAATAAGAGGGAGACATTATGTTTTCAGAAATATGAAAACAACCATTCCCAAAGCAAAGCATTTTAGAAAATAATAAACAGTGAGGCGGACATTGTTTCATAAATAGAATACAAAACCGTAATGTGTAATAGGTAGATTCATCAATTAATTAAAATTTTAAGCCTTAAATTTGTCAAATCAATAATAATTAAGCAATTTAATCCAGTTAAACAATTAATGGAAGCTCTAATATTACTGTTGGAGAACCAATCATGATCGAATCACAGGTACAATAAAAAAATGAAAATTTACAATTTTTGATCAAACCACAGTGATTGAATAACTTGAAAAACATGAATCATAAAATAAGAAAATCGTACTTAATTTAAAGTTCTTGTTGAAATATTTTTTGAAATCTTTTTAAGGTATTAATCACGAGTTGTTCATACATCTAGTCTCTAACCATATCCATGTAGAATTAAAAAGAAACTCAACTTTTTTAGAGGAAATACACAAAAATGCTTGTTCCCTTTGGTTAATGTCTTATATATATAAAAGCTTTAGGGTTTTATTTTTTATTAAAATTAAATATCCAATTATAATTAAAGTTAAATTCTAATTAGAATTTAATTAATTTTAATAAAACTAAATTTCTCATATTTGATCTCTGGAATTTCTCAAACTTCACAATTAAGTCTAACTTAATTGAAATTAAATTTTCTTTTTTTAACTGCGCTTTATATGTGACCCATTAAGTTCCTAATCTATTAACAATTATCATAAATTATAATTCTAATTCATAATTAGAATTGTATAAATTAAAACTATTTCCAAATTATATTTAATTCTCTAATTAAATAACTTACAATTATAGATCAAGATTGATATTTAGTAACATGTCATGACCATCTAAATATTAAAAATGTCAAAATAGTTTGACTTAACCTGTCAATAATGTGTAATTTAATCTTTTCGGTATCTAATGTTCCAATTGATAGAGTATAAATATAATGTGTACTCTTTTAAATTTAATCATGTTCATTCTTACTAATTTGTAATTAATTGATAATTGACATTTGTCAATATATAATTTCTTGAATCACTGTTGATCAATAAAAATAAAATATTCTTTCTAATTACTTGAGAGTGACAAATTTTTTATTAATTTTTTAACTAACTTGATATAGTTTATACTATATTCAAATATTACTGACTGAGCCACCCTAAATATGAGAAGTTATAAGTAGTATCAAAATATAATAACTCTTACATTGGATACTTTGATAATCTCAAAATATAAGAATAAATTATATATGTATCATAGTGAGAAGACTCACAGATACATAAGTATTATTCTATTTGAAACTCTTATAATCGGATAGTTCAATGAACTTATTATTCAATAAACATTCACAAATTTGATTAAGTATTTTTATGTTTTAATTTACAAGATAATTATTTTCTTCATAAGAAAGAAACATAATATATGTTAATTTTATCGTTTTATCAATATCTCGTCTTGATAAAATTATAACTACAACCAATTAGGAAATAATATGTAAATTCAAGTTTAATATCATAATTAGGTTCATTATCACCGATTGATTGAATGTAGAGACAAACAACTAACAATAATGTGTGTGAACGGAAATTCCAAAGAAATGAATAAAATATTTTGAATATGATACCACAAACCGAGAATATCTATGGATGACAATCCAACATACTTAAAGCGATACAGTTTATGATCACCTTTTTTTTCCTTCTCTCTTTTTTTTTTTTAACATACTTTAATTGAAAGCAAGGCAAAAACCTCTGACGTTTAGAATTATTTACTTGGAATCATCGTGCGTGGGAACATAATATAATATGCTTTTGCGTTGCTCTGCCTTGGAATTATATATAAACATTTTTGCCTTTAAACATGTTTTCCTTTTCTTTTGGGTAGAATTTATCCAAATAATCAACATCATCTTATATGTAATACATATTTTAAAATAACGTCGTTTTATATATAATTATATGTATTACATATAAAACAAAGTTATTTTAAAATAAAAATAAGATTGAAACAGAGTATTTAAACTAGAAAATCTGATATAAAAAATTTGTGTTAGCAATTATACATATAAAACAAAATATTGCAAATAAAAAATCTAACAAAAATATAATTAGAACAGAGTAATTAAGACGGGAGATTTAAAACTTAAATTTTCTTTTTCATGTTTTGTGGAATCACCAACTCTATCTTTCTCACAATCTCCAAGCATGCATCTAAAATCAATCCATTTTTTCTTTTATTATTATTAATTCAACATATATAAATTTTGTACCTGACCTTTAAGTTATTGGACTTAAAATGATATTCCTATAGTTTTAAGCGTTCAACTCATTTCCATTTTTTATCTTAAATTTTAATAATTACCAAATATCACCTATATATATATATATATTTGGTTACAACGGAAATAAAACTAAGCAATTACAACCTAAATCTCGGGAAAAATATCTCGGCCATGTGCTCTAGGAGGAATGGGAGGCACCCTGGAGGGGTGGTATGGAGAATGGACAACCCGAGGCCATAGGTAACGGTAGAATGGGCGAGCCAATTCGCGCAACGGTTGCTCTCTCTGTAGATATGGCGAGGCCGTACAACCCAATTTCGTGCTAATAGCTCATTGATCTGCTGAACGAGGGGGTCAGGGGATTGAGACCGTGCAGTGTGGGAGGAGATGTCGTTGCCGCCTCAAGGGAGTCAATCTCGAGCTCAACCCGACGGTACCCTAAATCCCAAGTAAGCTGTAGACCAGAGAGAACGCCCCACAGTTCTGCTGTAAGGGGCGAACACCTACCGATATTTCGAACAAAACCACCGACCCAGGCGTCGAAACTGTCCCGGAGGAGGCCGCCAGCTGAAGCGGAAGATGACGGGCTGGTACAAGCACCGTCCGTATTCAGTTTAATCCAGTCGGAAGGAGGTTTAAGCCACCCGACTAAGTGTTCGCTGCGGGGTGGGGGCCCTAAACATCCTTGGTGATGCCAATTCGAAGCCTGGATAAGCTGATGGCCGAAAGTCAGGATAACATGAAGGGGGGACGTCGGCCGAACGAAATTGGGTTCAAAAATGGATTTATTGCGCCAGGTCCATAGGTACCAGCAGATGAGACCGAATAAGAGCACCCAGTCTAAGCCTGCAAAGGACGTGTGATGATGAAGGTTAACAACAAGCCAGTCTGGGGCGCGGGGATTATGGAATGCGGGGGGTAGAAGGTGTCGGGGGAATTGGCTCCAGATAGTGTGGGCCAGAGAGCAGTCACGGAGAGTATGCAACGTGGTTTCGATATCAGGACAATGGGGACAAACACTATCGGCAATAAGGTGGAGATGCACTCGGTGCTGATTGGTGAGGAGCCGATCATGCGCCAAAAGCCAAAGAAAAGTACGGATGTGCGGTGGGCCCGCCCAACGTCAAATATCTTGCCAAAGACTATTCGGAGGAGAATCAGGATGGGTGATGATCAGATCATACGTCGAGGCCATGGAGAACTTACCGGAGGCGGTGGGTCCCCAGGTTAAATTATCCGGGCCGAGAGAAGGGTGCGGGGGTAAAATCCCAGCTATGTGGAGACAAATGTGCTGCGGGAGAAAAGGGTGAATCATGTCCCACTGCCAGGTGCCCGAAGGGTCGACAAAATGATGAACCGTTAGGAGGAGAGTGGAGTTGGGGATGGAGGCCAGAGTGAGATTGTTGAGAGGGCCCAACGTCGCCACCCAGGGGTCCAACCAAAAACGAGTTGTGGTGCCGTCCCTAAGAACCCATTTCAATCCTTGCAAGACATAGGGCCAAGTTTTAGCAATGCCACGCCATGCCATAGAGGCTCCTGAGCACGCTAAGGCCTGAGGAAGAGTGGAGGCCGCGAATCGGTATTTGGCAGCTAGGACCTGAACCCATAACCGGTGAGGTTGGGTGACCAAGGTCCAGCCTAACTTAGCTAAAAGAGCATCGTTGCGCGGAGACACCGAATGCCCAAGCCCCCTATAGCTTTGGGTCGACAAACACTATCCCAGTGGAGCAAGTGCAATTTCCTGGGTCCGCTAGCCGAGCCCCAGAGAAAGCGGCACATTTGCTTTTCAAGGGCGTCACAAAGGCCACGAGGGAGGCGAACAGTTTGCATTGTATACATGGGAAGGGCGGAGATGACAGCCTGAGTAAGAGTGAGGCGGCCGGCAAAGGACAAAAGATTGGCAGACCACCCGGAAAGCCGTTGTTGGACCTTGTCCAAAATATGCTGGTAGGTAGTTGGGTTGACCCGCTCGTGCAGGAGAGGGACACCGAGGTAGCGGCCAAGGTCATCGGTCAATTGAATGTCCAGAGCTCGACTGAACTGTCTATCAGTCGAGCGAGGAATGTTGGTGGAGAAGAAACAACGAGATTTACCATAGCTTATCTGTTGACCCGAGGTGAGACAAAAACGATGTAAGAGATCACGAATGACGGGAATTTGATCGGCCGAGGCTTCGGAGAATAAAATGAGATCATCCGCAAAGAACAAATGAGAAAGAGCCGGGCCCTGTCGGCTTAAACGAATGGGCTTCCATTGGCCTTGAGAGATAGACTGAGTGATAGAGTGCTCCAAGTGTTCCATACAAAGCACAAAGAGGTACGGTGATAGTGGGTCACCTTGCCAGATATCCCGAGAAGGACGAAAAGCGTCGCTTAGTTCACCGTTCCATTGTGCCTAGAAGGAAACTGAAGAGACGCATTTCATAATGAGGTTAATAAGGGTCGGAGGCAGGCTTAGAGCGGTAAGAGTGTCCTGAATAAAATCCCAGGATTTTATAATTCCATACAAATCACCTATATTTAAGTCTGAATTAATATAATTTTAAGGAGTTTTTTAAATCTTTTTCAAGCATTTTTAACAGAGCATTTTTAAAACGACAATCGATTAAATTGAATTAGTAAACATAATAACTTGGGTCTCCGATATTATTGCACGATCCCTTCTTAATGCGTTTTTATATATGTCTTTTCGTTATCTCTACATATGTACACACATGGATATGGTTTTCATTAATTTAATCAGCATTACATACTTAATTCATATTAACCAACGAAGGTCGTCGTCGATAATCCCTATCCTTAAGTTGGCATTCCTTGGTTAATTTTAAGATAAGCTAATTACCTTTTTAATTAATACCTCTGCTACACCTAAAAGTTCATCACCAACATTAGATATTGTTGCATGCGTGACAGCATTCATTTATTTATTGAACTCCTCCTGTATACAGATACACATAGCTAGGAATCACTTAATAGAAATAATTAAGCTGGATTTATTAAATAATCTATCATCAATTCCAAGCTTAAACTATCGACATGCTAAATGAATCACAAGCCGTGTATGCGTCGGTACAACCAACCTAAAATTGGAGCCGATTCACGTACATACAGGAACAAAATTCACTCGTTCAAGGAAATCTAATAGAATGTGCCATTTGGATAGTTAGGATATATGTGTGTCGATTTATCATACCGTATGATGTGTTATGTATATTAGTTAAATGATATATTACAAAAATATGAATTATATTAGTTTTAATATTTTAAAAGTTTATTAATTTATTGAAACGAATTAAAAATTCAGTAAATTAGAATGCTTACAAAGACGTCTTTGTTTTATTAGACTAAAATAACGGAACTAATCTTAAATTATAATAAATGTTAATTTTTGTCTTCACTTAATTGTTAAGTGTAATATTAAATGTGCATATTAGTTTTGTATGCCAATTGTTACAAATGTTTTCTTAGACACCGAGAACACTTCTATTTCTTTGCATGACAATTTCATTTCGTTCATTAACAAAACGTAATTCTTGAATACTTCATGAATCTCGAATTATTTAACTAGAATACTACAAAAGTATTAAATAACTATAAAAAACAGCTCAAATAAGTTATTTATAATCATCTCTTGATTTTACAATTCAAAATTCTAATTAAACCGAACTAATTATACCACTTCTATCTTTATCAGATTACATTATACTAATTAATTGAATGACACCAATCCAGATCTTTATATAATAAAATTTAGCTGCATCATAATTAAAAAGATATGGTACTATATTTAACATACATTTATATTTATGAAGAACTTGATCCTTCTATTTAACTTAGAGCTGATGTATATTTACTATTATCACATCATTCAATATCTATCCTTGATCTCTATCCAACGAGTCATCCAAGCTCAAAGTTTTTCATAACACACTAGTCTAGTTCAATGCTTACTCCTGTCAAGTCCATCAATCAAGATCCATTTATTTGAGTACACATTAAGTTCTTGAACTTTCTATTATGATCTATGTATTGTTGTTCTAAATTTCTGTATAGAGAGTTTATGTGTTTTGTATAGTTATGTGTAATGTTTATTTTAGGTGAAGTGAGGTTGTTTTGTAAAGATGAGTTGACCTCAATCTTCTATTTTCTGGTTGAGTGTATATAAGCATAAACTAACGGATGTAAAGACTTGAAGTGAGATAAATAAAGCGAGTCTTTATTTAGCTTCTCTCTTCGTCTACACCAAACTTTTACACATTTGCATATATCTCCCTCGTATATGTGGTCCAGCTAATCTTCAACCTAAGATTTATCTCAAGCTATCTTTTAGTTTCACATCTAAATCATACATGTCGTTAAAGATTTCTGTCAATATATACTAACACATATTAACACTGCATAATGTTTGGTTTTTTTTTGCCTACTCATAAATTTTTGCCTTATTTCGTGTTTTGAGTGACGAACATTAGTACCTACACAATTCCACTATTTAGACCTTAGGATTCTATCACTAATCTTATAATTGTTTCATTTTCCTTAATAGACTAATTCC
>JANZLX010000213.1:38563226-38583992 GCA_025531955.1 Erythroxylum orinocense
TTGTCTTCACTTAATTGTTAAGTGTAATATTAAATGTGCATATTAGTTTTGTATGCCAATTGTTACAAATGTTTTCTGAGACACCAAGAACACTTCTATTTCTTTGCATGACAATTTCATTTCGT
This sequence comes from Erythroxylum orinocense, assembly GCA_025531955.1. Classification (NCBI taxonomy): domain Eukaryota; kingdom Viridiplantae; phylum Streptophyta; class Magnoliopsida; order Malpighiales; family Erythroxylaceae; genus Erythroxylum; species Erythroxylum orinocense. Next base: position 38,563,352 of record JANZLX010000213.1, read on the forward strand.
TCATTAACAAAATGTAATTCTTGAATACTTCATGAATCTCGAATTGTTTAACTAGAATACTACAAAATTATTAAATAACTATAAAAAACAGCTCAAATAAGTTATTTATAATCATCTCTTGATTTTAAAATTCAAAATTCTAATTAAACCGAACTAATTATACCACTTCAATCTTTATCAGATTACATCATACTAATTAATTGAATGACACCAATTCAGGTCTTTATATAATAAAATTTAGCTGCATCATAATTAAAAAGATATGATACTATATTTAACATACATTTATATTTATGAAGAACTTGATTCTTCTATTTAACTTAGAGCTGATGTATATTTACTATTATCACATCATTCAATATCTATCCTTGATCTCTATCCAATGAGTCATCGAAGCTCAAAGTTTTTCCTAACACACTAGTCTGGTTCAATGCTTACTCATGTCAAGTCCATCAATCAAGATCCATTTATTTGAGTATACATTAAGTTCTTGAGCTTTCTATTATGATCTATGTAATGTCGTTTTAAATTTTTGTATAACTTTTCTGTGTTTTGTATATTTATGTGTAATGTTTATTTTAGATGAAGTGAGGTTGGTTTGTATAGATAAGTTGACGTCAATCTTCTATTTTCTGGTTGACTGTATATAAGTATAAACTGACGGATGTAAAGACTTGAAGTGAGATAAATAAAGTCAGTCTTTATTTAGCTTCTCTCTTCGTCTACACCAAACTCTTACACTTTTACATATATCTCCCTCATATATGTGGTCCATCTAATCTTCAATCTAAGGTTTATTTCAAGTTATCTTTTAGTTTCACATCTAAATTTTACATCTCGTTAAAGATTTCTGTCAATGTACACCAACACATATTAACATTAGATGATGTCTGGTTTTTTTGCCTCTTCGCAAATTTTTGCCTTATTTCGTGTTTTGAGTGTCGAACATTAGTACCTGCACAATTCCACTATTTAGACCTTAGGATTCTATCACTAATCTTATAATTGTTTCATTTTCCTTAATAGACTAATTCCCATATAATGCTATACCTTTGTCTCCCTTTTTTTTTTTGTTTTTTGCCCTCCCTTTCTTTATAATTCTTTTGAGCGATTCCTGTTAATAGTCGTTCTTTTCTTCTCGAAAGAATAGAAATGTTATTGGATACGGTAAGCACTCGGGGAGTGGAAGAAAAGAAATTCTCTCTTTTCTTTTCCAGGCACGATCGCCAGTCAAAAGTGTTATTTTGACCAAGTGCTTTTCTGTTCTTTTGCCCGAAATTTACATCATCCAAGCCAAAAGAAAGCCAGCTCGTGGATCCCTCCATTACAGTGACAGCATCAATAGGAGTCATCAAAATGCAAAGAAAGAATTTTGAAGAGGGAAAACATGTGATTATATGATCTTCAAAGATAACTTATAGAGGACGTGAAGGCTGAATTTTTGATTCTCCAGACTAATGAAATCTATTGCAGAATCCTGTGAATTATAAAATTTGCTAATATTAGTATAATTATATTTTTATTTTGGTTTTATTTTTATTTTTAATAAAATTTTTAATCGCTAATATTAATATAATTATATTTTAATAAAATAAAATAAATAAGAAATTTGTAAATTTATATTTTAAAAATATAAATGTTACTGTCTAATATTAATCTTAACTTTTAGAATATAACATATATTAATTTGTGAGGATAAAAAATTATTTTCTTATTTTAATGGATGAAACCTAAAAATTAGTGATGTATCTCATATATATGTTACCTATCTTTTTATGGACAAAACTAGCTTCATAATAACGTAATCAAGAATGAACTAATTTCTTACTTACCTTATCCTTGAATAATTATTATCCTTTTAATAAGATAAGTAAAGGTAATTCCATATGTGATCATGAGATGACAAGAATTAGTTTTAAGGGAGACAAATCTATATGGGCCAACTTTTGACAACATGTTTTCTTTTAGTAACCTAACATTTCTACCTACAATTATAAGCACATTATATAATTTTCTTTCGCTTGTAAGTCCTTAAATGGAGATTTATATTTTTGAAAAATAATAACATAAGATAATGCAAAAATCTTTCATAAAAGTATAACATAAAAGGTGATATACTTTAGCTATTTGAAATTCTTTTATCTATTAACGGAATTCTTATAAAGTGATCATTGCATTAGTATTTTGTTGAAATGTAATACCAATTGTGGAAGTCTCATCCAATCATATTCTAGTTGTTTGTAAAGGTTTTTTGTTTACTACCAGTTAGTGGGCCTAATGATCATCGAATCTAAAATTAGTGAAATTAGTTCTCTTCATTTGCTATTTTTGAACTTTGAATTTATTCGATATAAACTTATTTTTCTTATTCTTCAATGGTTAGTTGAGTCTTGTTAGTAACAATAATTTCTAAAGTCATGGGTTTGTGGGGAAGTGGTCTATTATAAGGCTACTTCATTCCATTGAATAAATAAACTTTAGTCAAAGGATACTTGTTTAAGTTTTGAGAGTTTATGTATATTTCTCTTCATATTGTCTTCTCTTTCATTTTTCATGCATTTATTTTGTGAGCATACTAAATGCACTCTCTGTCTTATAAACATAGCATATAAAGTTTTATATGTTGTCATGTTTAACATTATAGTATCAGAGCAGGTTGATCACGAGTCTCATACCAATTTCGTGAGAGCTTTCTTTTGGCAAGATGGGTTATCTTCAAGTAGTTGGCAAATTCAAAAAATTCAAAAATTAAAATTACAATTTTTAGTTTATATGTGTGATGTTATAAATATAAGACCAAGACTTGTGGGAGCTTATTAACAAAAGTTAAGTTATACAATCAAAAGTAGAAGATGCAAATGGTATGCTATCAAGATGAAAGGCTAAAGTGGACAAATTAGTATTCACATTAAATACAACAACCGAAGGAAATGTGCTAGAGCACATCTAAGATGCCAAAACCCCTAAAAAAACTTGGGATATGTTCACTAAGTTGTTTCCAAAGAAGAATTATCTATGAGGGTCTAATTTTTAGAGAGCCAACTATTATTAGTAGAGCACAAAACGACATGATGGTTATTCAATGTAACATTCCATTATCCCATATTAAGGGTTAGAACCTTAGAATAGTGTACATGAGATTTTATTGAGAAGTTAGAAAGTGCATTTCATGCTCATGCATAATATAGCATACACACACATGTGATTATTACTCATTGCACACATTAAAATGATTGTACATGCATTCATTGACATTTTTCAGGTATAATTAATTTATAAATATGATTTTTATAAAAATTGTGGATTATATGTACTGAAAATTGATTTGGAGAGTATATTTATTTATTTGGAAATTTTGGTGAAATTTAAAAAATTTATGAAATTATAAGTATTTTTAGACCAGGAAAAATGTCAAGTGGCAAGACAATTGATTTATGGTAGTAGAAATAAGTGTCAAATGACAGTTGAAATAAATGGCTAATGGTATTAGAATTTGTTGAGAATACAATATTAAAAATTGGAAAAAAATTGGAGTAGAATTTGGAGACAAATGAACTAGTTAAATTATAGACCAAGGAGAGACTATAGGAAAGTGATATGTGGTAAGTGAAATGTGTCACTTACCACACCATATGATACAACCCACGAAACTCTACAAAAGTGAAAGACCATCTTCATTTTTATTGTCTTTCACTATGTTCTTCTATTCTCACCTTTTGTTTATTTCTCTCCATTTTGTTCATCTTCTTGAACATGATACTCATTTTCTCACCCTCATAACACAAGCTTTGCTTTCACCTTTCACTTATTACTTTCATTTTGTTATCTTATTCACGGTCACTAAAATACCTAACCCTACAACCTTTGATTGTTGATGATCATGTGATATTAGAAAGCTAGGGTTCACATAATTTTGAAGAGTTTGAAGTTTTACTAAGTAAGTAACGTGTAAATTCTCATAGGTTGTATAGATGTGAAACAAATATGGTGATTAAATGATAATGAAACATGCATCATGATAGTTAGCAGTTAAATGTTTATAAAATGAGAATGTATATTTGCTTAAACGTAAATGAGAAACTAGGGTGTGCCACATGTTTTGCTTTTGCATATTTGATGATCCATATTTCATAAGATGTTATTGAAATGATTTTTGAGATAGAATGATCATTGATAATGTGTATAAAAAGAGTGCAGATATTTTATGAAATGATGTTATATGTATGCTCTATTTTCACTGTTATTAACGTAAATCTCATTGGGTGTTTTAGAGATGAACTAAAATGAGTATAGAGTTAAGGAAAAAGGAGTAATGTGATGTCGTGATATGGGAATGATTAAAATGATAAGTTAGAGATGAAATAAAGGTATTGATGAAGATGAAGAAGTACAGAAAATATGAAGAATGTGTATTTGATATATTCGGTTTTTTATGTTTGTGATTAATCATAGATTTTGATTTTTGTATTGAATGAGTTGAGCTGAAATAGAAGTAGGAATGAAGAGGAAATAATGAGGACATAAGTTAGAAATGATGGATTTTGTAAAAGAGATGAAGAAGAGATGAAAAATCTGCAGTTTAGTAAAATATAGAGAGGAATGTCACAGATAGGGAGCCTCAGAGGAGCTGCACGATTGTGAGAGAGAGGAACTCTCAGTGGACTTGAACGATTATGACAGAAAGGATTATCTAGGTGTTGCACGATCATGCATAAGTATGATCGTGATAGAAGGGAGAAATTAGGTAGTGCATGATCCTGACAGAGAGAAAGCGTCAGGCAATGCACGATCGTGCTTAGTGAATCAACAGGAAGTGCATGATCATGAGAGTGAGAGTGCAATGCCTTTTGACAGTTTCTGACACCCTTCACTATTTTGACCATAACTTCTTCTCCAGACCTTCGATTGACTTGAAATTTGGACCACGAACTCCTCATACATTGTCTTTCTTCTCCACAAAATTTCATAGCCATATTAATCCATTAAGAAAGGATTGATAATGATTGATAGATGAATTTAGGATGAAAATGACGAAGTGTGCTAGAATTTGTTAAATAGAGTGATTTCACTGAACATGCATCAGTAATTTGGCCATATCTTGATATATAGATCTCCAAATGGAATTATTTTTAATTTATATTAAATTAGAGACATATTTCTACAAATTTTATGGGGAGTTGAATTTTAATTCTGTCTCTAAGAGTTTCAAAATTTGGCTTGAAGTTAAGTACTGAGTACTATTGTGGTTTGAGAATAGTCTGTTTTATTTTGTGTATAACTTTCAGAATACTAAACCTTATTATATGAACTTAGTGTCATTAACAACTTAAGACATAGAGAAACATTTGTTTAGAAGAAGGTGTTGCCTAAATACCTCAATTTCCTTGTCATAATAAATATGCAAAATTGACCCAAAAATCTATTTTGAGAAAAAGCTTGAATGATTGATTGAGTGATGAACTTATAATGAATTTGTTTTATTGAGGTGTAAACCAAAGTTCAAATTGCACTTATATGAGTTTTGATGTATGAATGATCATGTGATTTGAATAAAGAAAATATACCCGGGATTGTCATTGAGCATACATTGTACATAATCCAGATATACATATGTGCATAAATGAGTACTTATATAATTGTGCAAAGTTGTGATATGTGTAAGTGTATGTTGCATGTTATAGAAGAGCATTTAGAGCACCAACATCCAGACATTGCCGATATTTCGAGGCAATAGCTATCTGGAGCAAATTGTGAGTAACCTAGATGGCCTCACTTAATAAATTGTTTATTTTAACTTCTGTATTGAATTATTATATGAATGTAATTGTGTTGATTCCAGATATTGAATGTCTGAGACGTTTGATGTATGAATAAGATATTGGAAGTGTTCCTTGTATGTGAATATGACAAAAATAAGTGATACTCGTCATTTTTGTTAAATTTCGGGCCAAGGTCCAATGATAAATGTGTAAGTGAATGTAATAATGAAGTCAAGTGACTGATTGAAAAGATGTGAATGTGCTGCATTTTATTACATGAATGCATGAAAGATAAAGGCAATTGTGACGGGAGTTGCTAATAAAAAAAATTAAAGCTCAGAATGTGATAAGAGCTTCTAGCTTAGTTGTAATTGTACCTAATATCCACAAAGGGATATGGGACAATACCTGAACAATCCCGGTATCCACAAAAGGATATGAACCAGTAAAAAGTGCTCGGTCACAACAAAGTAACAAATAAAAGTGAGTCATATGAGCATTTCAAATACATTTAATATACATGTTTGAATGATTGAAATGTATTGTTGAATTGTGTTAAACGTGAAATGTGAAATATGTGATGCTATACGATTATTAGTGAAATGATGTGAATTACATGATTACATGAACTATTTGTGTTATGTGATATGAGTGAACCATCGAGAATGGTTAACTCACTGAGTTCGCAAAAGTCACCAAAATTGCAACATTGATATTTCAAGTTCGAGAGAGGATACTAGTGACTGAGAGACTCTAGAAGAAGTATAGTTCTTATACTTTTGGATCGAAGAAATGACTCAAAGGTCGATCAGTTGAGATTAAAGGACTTATATAGAAATTTTGTTTAATTCCTCATGTATGTAGCGTGTTAGGTGTATAGAGATGTAAACTCTTATTAGTTTTTAATGATGTACATATATGGATGTTTTGTAAAGCTACAATGTACATATTCGGTTTTTATGAAATGAAATAAGGAATTTTTAAGTTTTCAAATATTGTGAAATTTTTGTATAAATGATGACGCCATGATTAGGTTAGTGACGTGAATGCTCTAACATGCCATTATCATAGGCTATGTACTTGAATGTCCTCATGATGTTTTGGTATATACTCTATAGTTGTAGGGTGTTGCATTCAATACTTCCACAAAGTGAAATCCTTATGCTGAGAGATTTTTGAAACTGATTCACAAGATTCAATTAGGAAAATCTAGATAAAGAAAATAATATAAAGGCTTTATTGCTACAATACAAGGATGAAAAAATCGATCATTACTTATTAAGTCCAAAAATTTGTTTATTGGTCAATAAACTTTAGCTGAGAAAATGGGAGGAATTTCACTAAAGAGTAAAGAGGAAGCACTCTATGCTACTAGAAGTAGGTGAAATTTCAAGAAATATGTCATTAGCGGATAGGAATAAATGAAGATAAGGCAAAGATTAATCAAAGATGACGAGAGTGTTCGTATATGGGGAGGATAGAAGTACTATGGCAATAATAAGAAGTTTAAAGGTAAGTACTTCAATTGTAAAAAGAAGGGTCACATGGCAAAATATTATCAGTCGAAAAAGAAGTTTATTGAGAGTAATGTTGTTACTTCCAAAAGTGAAAAAGAATGTGATGTAGACGAATTATTTGTTGCAGAAGAAGAGGAGTTAGCATTAACTACAACAACATCAAAGTAAATTGATTATGAGAATGATTGGAATGTTGACTCTGTATACTCAAACCATACGATAGGTGGAAAAATAAAAGCTACAAATTTGTCGAAGTATAAGGGAAGCTATGTAATGATTACAATAAACAACTTAAAAGTATATTTCAAAATGTCCACCATTTCCCATGTGTAAAAGAAAACATGCTTTTAGTGTCACAACTAACATCTTTAGGTCATTTTATTTTATTTAAAATTAAATATTTAATGATATATGACAATCATAAAATATTGAAGAAGTCAACAATAGAGGGAAAAAGAATATAATTAGTCTATATAATGCTAGTAGAGAATGAATATATAGACAAGTGCTGAACGAATTTGACAACATATTTATGACATAAGCAATTGAGTCTCATCAACTATTCTAAACTACATATGATAATGAAAAGGTCAATATTAAAGGCAAATTTCCAATTTAAAGTCATAACTAACATAATACGTCCATATTATCAGTATTAAAAGGCCCATTATTCAACGTAAGAAGAGTCAAAGTCTTAAGCAAGGAAATCATTATAGCTACTACACTTGAATGTGTTTAGACTTGTCAAGTAGTCATCAATTTGTAGGATGAAGTAAATGATGACTTTTATTGACCACCTTTCTAGGTATGTGTGGTTACTTTTTAAAGCTAAAATTTGACATACTTTTAAAGTTTGAATAGTTCAAATAGATAATTAAAGAGAAAGTTTATAGAAGAATTCACTGCTAGCGTGCCAATAACAAAGGATAATATAGCTCAGGCAAGTTTTCTCGATACCTTTAACATTATCAAATAAATAACATTATCAATTATATGTTTTTAAACACCACAATATAATGATGTAATTGAAAGAAAGAATAGATATCTTATGAAAATTTGCCAAAATATGCTTCACAAGAAGAATAAACTTGGAAGGTTTTTAGTAAAAGCATTAAAGATTGTAGTTTTTATGAACAATCGACTTCTTTAATAAAGGTTATGTTTTCTTTTCACCCTTTGCAAAATTATAGAACATAAAACCTACATCTAGTTATTTTTAAGTTTTCAAATACTTGATCAATTATATAGCAAGATGGATGAAAAGGCTATTAGGTGTATTTTTATAGGATATGGCAATTAAAAAAATAAGTGGAGTTATTATGATCTTATAACTTGAAATTGCTACACATCCCATAGTGTAGTGTTTATTAAAGCTTCTTTACGGTGGTGTTGAGACAAGGAAGTATTGTCAAAATTGGATGTTTTTAAAGATGTGTTGCATTCTTCTTAAATTTAGTTGAGTTTAGATAAAATTGAAGATGCAATTATTATTGATAATATTGAAAAAGGTTTAGTTTAAAGTCCTATGCAAGTTACTGTACATCAATGACCAAGTGAAGAAGATGAAACTAGTAAAGCAGAAACTTCGGCTCCATTAAAAAATCAACTAGAATCAAAAAGTCAAATTCTAAATATCTTAATGTAACAATAGTAAAAGAAGTAGTTGAAAAAGTACTAAAGACCTTTGAGGAGGTATTATAAAGTTATGGAAAAGGAAATTGATGCATTAAAACAAATTTAGACGTAAGAGCTCATGCTAAATCCAAGAAATGATAATCTTATTTCTTGCAAATGTGTTTATGAGATAAAATATTACACAAATGGATCGATTGAAAAGCCAAAGACTTATATGGTAGCTCAAGAGTTATCTCAACAATATGGACTAGAGTATGATGAAACAATTAGTCTAATTGTAAAGCTTACATATGTTGAATCTTACTATAAGTTACACTTATAGCTAGTAAAGACTATAACTTATGATAGATAGATATTAAGAATGTGTTTCTACAAATAAGTTAGTTTGACAATTTTACATGAATCAATTGATAGGATTTTAGTCAAGATCATCTTGGATATGGGTTTGGTATAGTAAGATTATGAACTTCTTACTCATAATGGTTATTCAACAACACCTACCAATTCTAATTTGTTTGTTAAAGTTAATGGAGAGAAGCTAGCTATTATGCTAGTTTATGTGATGATTTAATCATGACATGAAATTATAAAGAAGCAATTTCTCTAAGAAAGGAGAATTTATTAGCTTGCTTTCAGATAAAAGAACTTGGACAACTCAAGCACTTTTTTAGTCTATATGTTGATAGTACTCAAGAAATAATCTTTCTCCATTAATAAAAGTATTCAAGATATATGTTGAAGAAGTTTGGAATGCTTGATTGTAGGCCAATTATCGACTCCAATTGAGGCAAATATCAAAATGTGTGCTCATAAAGGGAGAGACTTGGAAGATCCAGTGATGTATCAATAATTAGTAGGTACTTTAATCTATCTAATTCTAACAAAAGTTGATATTTCTTATATAATTGGTGTAACGAGTTAGTACGTACAAAATCCAAAAAAGTCTTATATAAAAGCAGGGCAACAAGTTTTGAGATATGTGAAGAGTACACTTTACTACACTGTTATGTATAAGAAAGATGGAGATTGCAAGTTGGTTATTAAGATGTTGACTATGCAGATGATCATAACACTCAACGCTTAACTCAAAGTTATGTTTTTATGTTATAATCAATACTAACTTTTAGGTGCACTAAAAGACACCAAACTACATTTTATCTACAACTGAGGCAAAATATTAGGCAATAACAATGGCAAATCAAAAAATTACTAGGCTTATACAATTGCTGAAAGATATATTCCAATTAATACATTAAGCTGCTTCATTATATTTTGACAAAAAGTCGACAATATACTTAACAAAGAATCCAATTTTTCATGTGATAACTAGACATATGATAATTTCTTATCATTTAATCAAATAAAAAGTTTTGTAAGAATGAAGTTGAGTTCAAGCATGTTAAGATAGAAGACCATGTAGCTAATTTATTCATAAAAGTCTTGAATGTAATAAGTTTCAGAACTTTTATCATTAACTCAACAAGACGAGAAGAATAAGAGTTAATGTTGATTAAGGATGACACTTGTGCCTTAGCTCAATTTGACCTGACCTGAAGTCAATGTGTTTGACTCAGATTGATCAGGCTTAGGACCAAACTTAGATTTTTTTTAAAAAAAAATTGGGCTTTGGATTGAGCTCAGGCTCGAGCTCAAGCTAATTGTCTCGAACTAGCTTGAAATCATAATATATCAAGTAAAAAAGAAATAATTTTTAAATTTTAAATTTAAAATATAAAGAAGATAGTTGAGCTTGACCTAAGCTTAATTAGGCTTCATACTGCCAAAGCCTGATCAGGTTATAAGCCTCAGGAAGATTCAAGCCACGTCAAAAAAGTAAATCTAAAATGAGTTTAGAAGTGAATCACTCAACAATGGTTCTAATTTAAAAGTGTTGTCCCAATGTAGTGTTGCACTAAATATTCATGATAATTTCACTTCTAGAAATGCAACTTTTAGAATTATATTACAAGTTTTGAAGCCAACAAAATAGCTCAATTTTAACAAGTTTGCTAATAGATAAAAGCTAGTAAAGGGTATTGTGATAAAAAAAATTAGTTAAAATGATTACTATTGGTTATTTGTTAGTTTATCACCTATTAGTTAAACTTTCTTGAAATGTGCACATATAAAGGTTAATTGATGAAGATATAAAAAATGAAAAAGTACCTTATTAACTCTAACTTTCTTGAAATGTGCACATATAAAGATTAATTGATGAAGATATAAAAAATGAAAAATGTACCTTATTAACTCTAATCTTGAATTGATTCTATAAAATTTTCAAATAATTTATTTGATATTTTAACCTTATCAATAAAATAACAAGAAAAAGTAGAAAAAAGCACTCAGCTACTATAAAAGCTAAACACCCATAATGAAAAATCTCTATAAGCCTCATTTCTATAACCTAAAAAACTAGGTTAAACAAAATTGTCAACTTAACGAGTAATTAATAAAAGGTACTAACCCAGACATGAAAACATATAATAACTTTAATATGTAGAAATATAGTGATATATGTAATTGAAAAACTTTAACACATAATATATATATATATATATATATATATAATTAAATACATGCATTAATAATTGGAATTTTCAAATTTTTAAATCATTCTAATTATCCTACATGTAAATTAATAATGTAAAGTGATTATAAATGTCATGAATAACATGTTTTTGTTATTTCTTTACAATCTTTTTTATATGTTAACTGTACATTTCTTTACATTTAGATCTTCAGAGACTAAACTTTATTAATTTTATTTCTTGTCTACATTGTAATACTTAACCAATCAAGCATTGAAGCAACGAGATACGAGTAAAGATGTTAATTAGTGACTTTTTTTTTTTTTTTGTCCCAGAACGAAGACAGAGTGATGAATGATTCATTATTGAGTTGAGTGAGCTTCAAGTTAGTTTGTTTCCTTTCTCTGCTGTCTTCTTTGCCTCAATTAACCTTCTATTATTTACATTCTTATTGTCCATATGTATATATATATGAGATAGCCATGGCGGCATCTTAGGTACAGGGATGATACCAAGAAACGAATCCTATCCTATAAAATGTTGAATCAAAAATAGAACTAGGAATCTTTTTCTCTGAATTCATCAATTACTGTATCTTTAAGAGACAAACCATCTAATATGTCGTTCTCAGAATCCACTTGAAGCTCTTTAAACATGGTCATAACCTGTATCATTGTTGGTCTCCTGAAAGGCCTATCGTCAAGGCACTCGAAAGCTATTCTCAGGTACTGCAGTAATTCACCCTCAACAGATTTATCATGCGTGGTCAACTCTGGGTCTAATATTTCACTGCTTCTCTTCTCTCTCACAAGCTGCTTTGCCCATCCCACGAGGTTATTGTCGTCCCCAAACTCGGATGGATCTATTGGCTTCTTACCTGAGAGTAGCTCTAGCAATATGACGCCATAGCTATAGACATCACCCTTGGTTGTGCATCTAAAGCTCTGATAATACTCAGGGGGCACATAACCTGGAGTTCCCGCAAGTGTGCTCACACTGAGGTGTGTGTCAAGTGCATTCACCAATCTTGCCATGCCAAAATCTGAAACTCTGGCCTCCAAATTTTCATCTAGAAGAACATTGCTAGATTTCATGTCCCGATGAATAATGTGAGGTATGCAGCTGTGATGTAGGAAAGCAAGACCTCTTGCTGAACCTATAGCAATCTTCTTTCTCGCCGACCAGCCAAGAAGCCCTGAACATCCTCCTCTTCCTCCTTTAGATGAACTGTCATGTAGAACTTCCTCTAGACTTCCCCATTTCATGTAGTCGTAAACAAGAAGTCTCTCCTCTCCAATTTTGCAGTAGCCTAGCAAAGGAACCAGGTTCCGGTGCTTAATCTTACCAATAGTTTCCATTTCTGCCATAAATTCTCTGTCTCCCTGACCAGTGACATGAATAAGTTTCTTTATTGCAACAACACAACCATCCCTTAACTGTGCTTTGTAGACTTCACCAAACCCTCCAGACCCAATCAAGCTCTCAGCACTGAAACCATTGGTAGCTTCAAGTAGGTGGGCAAAGGTCAGTTTACGCAGAGGTTTCTCAAATGTGGCAATGTTGATGCTTAGAGGCTCTGGGACACCTGAAAGCTTCCAGCTACTACTACCTGAAGTTGGAAGGCTTTCAATGTATTTTTCTCTCTGTTCCTCTTTTTGTTGATATCTCTTCAGACGATAGAGAGCCAAAGTGAGACCAAAGATGCACAGTACAAAAAATGATACACCAATCACCATTCCTGTTGCTACTGACTGCTTTGCTTGTCGACCATGAAAACTTGCTTGGTGTCCCCCAGAACCACATGGAGGCAATGGTAGGCCACAAAGGCCAGAATTGTTGTCATATCTGGATGCTGGAAAAGTAGTCAGCTGAGCCCCAGAGGGAATAGGGCCACTGAGGTTGTTATTAGACACATCAAGGTCACTAAGAAACGAAAGAGTCCCCAGCGAACCTGGGATAAATCCTGAAAGATCATTGTGGGAAAGGTCCAAAACTCCTATGGCTTTTAAACCTCCAAAACTGTCAGGAATGCTTCCCGTAACCATGTTGTGTCCCAAATTCAAGACCTGCAAATAGTTCATTGACCCAAAATTGTCAGGGATAGATCCTGACAAAGAATTGTAGGCGAGATCGAGGTATATCATGCTGCCATTGCTTGCGAAAGTATAGACTGTCAAGCCAGAGTAGATTCTGGTGGTTGGGCAAGAGTGAACCATTGGAAAATTTTCCAGCCTCTCGGGTCGAATCCCCTCAAATTCTACCAATCCTCCAGCTCCTCTACAAGAGGTTCCGCCCTCATTTCTCACAAATGCAAATTGCTTCCCAGATACAATCCCAGCAAGAGTTAGGCCTGCTTGGTTTGCAAGCTCGGGTGGGAGGGGCCCGTTCAGGTTGTTGCTGTTCAAATCAAGCCAAATGAGGCTCCGACACTTGCCAAGTTCTGGTGGTATCTGTCCAGTGATTGAATTGTTACCCAGTTGGAGGATTGCAAGGTTAACCAGATTCCCAATGCCTGCAGGGATTTCTCCAGTGAGCAAGTTGTTAGAAAGTGACACCCAAATCATATTGATGCAACTACCAATGGACTGTGGGATGCTTCCCCTGATAAGATTGTTGTTAAGAATCAAAGTTTCTAGGTTTCCTCCATTGACACAAATGTCTTGTGGAATTTCACCTGTCAGGTTGTTTGCCCACATAACCAAGTCAGACAGATTGGGCAAGTTCCATATTTGCAAGGGAATGGGGCCTCTGAGGTTGTTGAAACTGAGGTCGATTTTCTGCAAGTTCTTGCAGCTTCCAAGCTCGGATGGTACTTCTCCTGACAAGTAATTGTTAGCAAGAAGTAACTTTTGGAGAGCCGAGGATGAGTTTGACATAGAGCAGAATTTAGAAGGTACATTTCCAGTGAAGCCATTAGAACTTAGGTCAAGAACTTGAAGCCGAGTACAATTTGTAAGAGATTGATCAGGAACAGGGCCTGTTATGTTGTTGAATGGTACATAAAGATATTTCAGGTTTTGGATCTTACTGACAACACTAGTGAGGAAATCTCCTGAAAGCAGATTGTTGCCGAGGTTCAGAATTTGCAAAGAAGAACAGGAATGAAAAGTCGAAGGCAAGCCACCAGTGAGTTGATTTCCTGATAGATCCAACTCCTGCAGAGTTTGACAGGCCAGTCCCAACTCTGGAGGAATATCACCAAACAAGTGGTTGTGGGCCAAGGACAGTCGCCTCAAGTTTCTTAAGCCTCCCAACAAGGCACCTGGAATCTTTAATTGCAGCTCATTATGGGAGAGGTTAAGAGTCTGCAGAAAATTGCACTGAGCTAGACTAATTGGAAACTGGGTGCCGGATAGCCTGTTTCCGGACAAACTGAACCAAACGAGCTTGCTGCAGGCCCCAAAATCTAAAGTGCGAAAGGTGCCAGAGAAGTTGTTGAAGGATAAATCCAGATAGTTGAGACTTGGAGAGTCTGCCAAGAAGCTCGGAGGTAGCTCCCCATACAGTTGATTACGAGAAAGGTCTAAAGTGGAGAGACTCTTGCAAGACAAGGGAGTAATGCCAAGTTTTCCAGAGAGTTTGTTATCAGAAAAATTGAGAAGAATCAAGTTTTGACAGGTAGATAGGGAGTAGCTTATAAGGGTGGAATCTGAGAGAGCATTGGTTGAGAGGTCAAGCTGAAGCAGATAAGGAGTAATGTGGAGAGTAAGACCAGAAATAAAATTGTGAGAGAGGTTGACATAGACAAGCTGATTGCACGAGGAAAAGAACGATGTTGATGATGGAAGATCAGGGCTGGAGATGTTGTTAGAGGAGAGGTCAAGAGTCTCGAGAGCACAACTGGAGGATGTATTAGAACTTATTAGATCAGTAGCTGAGAATGAATTGCCTCGTAAACTGAGATGCCTTAGGAATGGTAAGGCCGCTATAAAGTATGTGAGGTTCAAAGAGCCAACGAGGCCAGTATTGGTAAGGTTCAAGGTGGTGACATGGCCGTCCAGAGAACAAAAGATGCCTGTCCATGAGCATGGAGTAGCATTACTTGTGGTAGGAGTCCAGTTTGCTAAGACGTTGTTTGGATCGGATTGAACCGAGGAATGCTTGAAGCCTAACAACCCCACAACTTCGTCATTTCTTGTACTTTCCTGCTGCTCTAGCAATTCTGTCTCTTGTGATGATGATGGTGTAAACGCAATGAGGGTAAAGAGAATCAAGCAGAAGCTGCCAAAGATTCGATATTTTGCCATGATTCGCATATGCTCCAAACTAGTACTCATCCCTCCATTTTACGTATCTTCATCGGTTTCATCTCGTTCATATATTTCCTTCATCTATCAGGCCCTCCACAAGCTGAGCTCAGAGCTATCTCAGCATTTAGGAAAGAGAATCTTTATGACAAGACAAATCAAGGATTGAATCCTACACCTTTTGTTCTTAATCTGTCACTGTTTCCTTCAGCAGCAGCCGCTTCTTTCAGTTTCATATATATACGACATAGGGATCTGCTGTTGACCGACTCTTTATTTGTAAGAGAGAGTCCTTGCTTCATTAAAAAACCTGAAAAAACAAACAAAGAAGATATGATTATGACAAGGAGATTGGAAGAATTCAGGGGGAGGTATAATCTGAGTGAGTAATGGAGAAAAAGGTGCAAGAAGATTACATGAATGAAAGGGATAAAGAGAGAAATGAACTGGGGAGAAGATAGAGGGATATGGAGGTAAGGTAATATATATTTGCAAAAGACAAAATATGCTCACGTGTGTGTGTGCGTGTGTATTGATTGAGCTGTCCTGCCTTGGTGGTGATGAAGATGAAGAAAATTAGGTAGGTGATATAAAGGAGGGCGGAGCTGTGGTGAGTGTGGGACTAGAAGGCTGTGCAGTGGAGATCATTGATCTCCAAGCTTAAGAAGAATTGAACACACCCTAAATCAACATCAGTTGTCGAAGACAAGACCCTGGGTACGATGTACAGAAATGTCGGCTGTCGCTCACTCCAACTTATATTTTGTCAGTAATTGGAGATTCTATGAGACAACTCAATCTACAAATTAATATGAATGGAAGAAGGGTTACGCAGAGGCAGGAAGAAGAAATAAAGCAGATGTTCTGAGGTTTAAGGAAGAAGAAGAAGAAGTAAAGTTGATAGTCATACATTAGAGAAACAAAAAGAAAAGAAGGAAGAGAGAATAATATTGTAATAGTAATTAAGCACTAAGGCTTAGAGGACAAGCTCGGAGTAAAATGTGGGAGTCGTGGTAGCCCACCCCACTTTCCCATTGATTTTTGTTCGAAGTTGCGTGGGGGAGAGAGAGTGGTGGTCCGGTCAAACATGGGATTTCATTTGATTCTCGCCTTTTTCTAGGAGCAGGGAAGAAAAAGAGAGTTCCCATTTTTATTTTTAGTTTTGCCTTTCCCTGAAATTTCAAATTTGTCCCTCCTTTAGTTGGACGACTCGCAACGCAAGTCTTAAAGCCGGCAGCGCCAGCGCATCATCCTCTTCCCGTCCATTGATATTAAAAAAAACGAATATATAGTCTAAGAAAGAAAGACAACATCTACGAGACTCGTGTTAGTCTTTTGCCCAACACGGCAGGCACCCCACTCCAACCCAAGTTGCAGACATTTCCTCTCCCCCCAAAGTCATATATGTATATATATATATATATATATACTGTCATCCATTAAACTCATTTGCTTATCTTTTAATATGAACTGCCATGCCATTAATTAGTAGGTGGTGATTCATATAGCTAACAAATGGCACTATTGCTTAGGAGCCAATTAAGGCGTACAACTGCACGCAATACCAAAGCATTAATTTATTGCATTCTCGTTTTCTTTGTTTGGTTTTTCTTATTAACTATTTGGCCTTTACAACATGTATCTGGCGTTTGTTGCTTGTTAGGTAGGATAAACCCAAAATTTTAAAGGGTGGAGTAATGGGATGTGGTTGTTTAATTAGGTCAACGATGTAAATAAATAACTA
The DNA here is from genome assembly GCA_025531955.1 of Erythroxylum orinocense. Lineage (NCBI taxonomy): Eukaryota > Viridiplantae > Streptophyta > Magnoliopsida > Malpighiales > Erythroxylaceae > Erythroxylum > Erythroxylum orinocense. Next base: position 38,580,785 of record JANZLX010000213.1, read on the forward strand.
CTGGTATTGAAGAGAAAGATATATTATATACACAACAAGCATATAATAGAATGCATGCGCATCAAACCTTACGTCAGCTGCCGTTGAAGGAATAATCAAAAGACTGAAACAGTTCAATTCAAAAATATGCAATTACAAGTAACAACTCACGAGAGAAGGTGCAGCGAATCAAAGCAATGACATGCAAGGATGTCTTGGAAAAGAATTTATTACATACTTAGCAATGACCTGATTGTAAGTGTCCAAGGGTTAAATGAGGGACATTAATTGTATGCAATTTTTTCTTTGTATTTTATAAAGAAGTTATTTTTATAATTTGAACTAGTAACTACTATTAAGTAACTATTTCGTCACAATAACTTAAGCTGTTGTGTAAGGTCAACTTAATTAAATATATATATTCATTAACACAACCCCTCAAGTGAAAGCTCTTTAAGTTTGAAACTTGCACAGGTTTATTTTACTGCAAAGACTCTGATATCGTATTAAGTGACCGTTTTACCATAATAACTTAAGCTATTGTATGACATCAATTTAATTGGATTTATACATTCACTAATAGTACCTTTTGATAAAAAAAGAACTAATCTTATTAGTTATTTCAAAATTCGCCCTCTTTTTTTTTTTTTGGGGGGGGGGTTGAAATAAACTTAAATTTTAATCTATTATCATACTACAATTTTTTTTTAATAACATTCAAATTATACCATTTGTTAGGGTTTAGAATTAGGACGCTTCAACCGTTAAGAATTCATTCAAGATCAAATGACAGATTTCAATCTTAAATTTAAAATGAATTGGAGGCGGCCTATTCAGAGCTTGTTAATAACTAAATTAAGGAATAATATATTTTATAAATTTATTACAAAATATAACTTGTACGATTGATTATAAATCTGAGCACAAATTGACTTTATAATAAAATTGAATATCATAAAACAAATGTTTGAAATGTTTTAAACTAAAATTTGTATAATCATAAAATTAGAACCGGTAAAAAGTTTGAATTTGAAGTAGGTGAAGTGAAACTTGAAGGGGAGGACGAGGACGTGTAAATATTAAAAGAAATAGAGAAATCTTAGAAGTGATGAATATGTCGGCTCATTTGTTAGCATCAACACGAAAATCTCGAAAGACGATGGACTTGTACACATGACAGGCACGGGGCGCGGGACCTTGAGCTGTGGATCTAGTGTTGCTTTTTGCTTAATTAGGGGTTTTGTTTTATCCATGGAAAAAATAAGCTAACATAGGCGAGGTGACTGAGTAGTACTGCTACTAGTACTACTAGGGTAAGATTTTGTCAGCATGTGAGTGCACACTTGCGCACGAGCGCATATTATATATGTAAAATCTGTGTTTCAATAATTTCAAATTCATCCATAATTCTTAACGGAGACCTTGCCTACACACAATAATTAATAAACGGTGTAGAGGAGTCCTTTTCCTTTGAATACCGTGTTGTGTAGGTGTATGATAGGGCGTCAATATGGCGAGTATTTATATGGAAAATGTAGGAGCAGTTAGAAAACTACATACGAATGTGAATCATCTGACTTAAATCGATCAAATGATTGAAGCAAAGAAACTACAAAGCAGCGGAATACTCGCAAGGAAGCAGATGGATGGATAGATTTCAGGAATAATGTAATGTCCCCCACTTCATGCATGCCCTTGTCGTTTTCTTATCTCCTAAGTAAATACTCAAGACTTCCAAATTATGTAATAGTTAACCAAAAACTAGTTAAATTAAAGGAATTGAATGAAAGTCGTTTAGGTCCATCAAGTCTTATCTTACACTTTCAAGTCCTAATCAAACAACAGAAATATTGAACTTGTTAAAACAACAGGGATGGCAACTTTTGTTTGAAACGTGTACTTAAGGTAAATGGTTAGGTGGAAATTGGTTGGCTTACATCGCACCTTTTTCCCTTATGCCTATGATGACTTCTTAAACAATCGGACCCAGGGGGAAAATAGGCCTAGACATACCTAAATACGTTACCGTTTTAGTCCCTCTTTAGATAAATTTTTGAGAAGCCAATAATCACTTTTCTTCCGTACAAAAGCTTATTTTCTATAAGAACCGGGTGTTTAGCTGTAAAATATAAAAATATTTTTTAATATATATAACTTTTTTAATATTCAAAATATAACTTTTAAAAAAACTTAAATTTAAAACTTTTTAAAAAAGCGTTTTTTAAGATAAATGTTTCAGATCAATTAATAAACCTATTTTTTAATCTCTTTTGCTCTTTTTTTTTACACATAATTCTCATTATACTTATAAACTCATTTTTCTAATTATTATGTATTTAATTATTTACTCAACTTGAATATTTATTTTGAAATTTATATAATATTATTTGACTTTATATATGCTTTAATATTTATTTTTGATATTATTTTACTTATATTATAATTTATATAAAAGATTTGATTAGATATATTTTGATTTATGTTTTATATGGTTTAAAATTATATAATAATTAATATATTGTGCTTTGCATTCTGTTTAATATACTTTAAATAATTTTCATATGCATAAATAATTTTTATTACAAAATAAAATATAATTAAAATTAAAAATAATTTTTATTTTTATGTTGCCAAACAACCTACTATATGAAGCTCTTAAAAAAAGTTCTTTTTTAAATAACAGCCAAACAGTCAACTGATTTTTTAGAAAAATTCTTCTTAAAAAAGATCTACAGAAAAAAGTCCTACTAACAAAAGCTCTACTGATATAAACCCAACCAAACAGAGGCTTAAAGGAACTATATCAAATAAAGAGCTTAATGATATTTGTTATTTAAATTAGCAAAATTGATAGATTGATGGATTTTAGTAATTAAGTTAATCCAAATAAACTTGTACAGTCTTCATTTAAAATCATTTGAAAATTTGAACTAAAATAACAAGAAAGTAAAGATTTGATCACTAACTTTTAATTTATAATCATTGTAATTAAATTGTGTAAGAACTAATTATGCCATTTATAAATTTGAAATATGTTAAGTTTTACTTTAGTAATTACTCTCTCCGATTCATAATAAGTGTCGTTTTAGAGAGATTTTAATTATTCAAAATAAGTGTCGTTTGTGACTTTTTATGCGTATTTATAATTTTATTTCCAAAATTACCCTTTAATTTCTCTCACATCTTAATTACACAGATTACACATATTATATTTTCAAGGCACTTTAAC
>JANZLX010000213.1:38588686-38613999 GCA_025531955.1 Erythroxylum orinocense
ATTTTACAATTCTAAATTTCCAATTCTAATTTACAATTCCATTTTACAATCTTTGCATAATTACAAATTCATAACAAAATGGCATAAATTACTTACCTACCTACGGTATTCTTCAACTTCAATCAAACAATTTCAAATTATCAACTTTAAAAATTCCATTCCAAAACAATTCCATTCCAAAACAATTCCAATTTCCAAACACTCAAAAATTCCATTCCAAAATTTTTCAAACCAATCCTGATTCCAATTTCCAAACCTATTCTAAAACAAAACAATCAACATTCACTAATTAGTAATTCATCCATTCCAAATCCTCATCAGTTCAAACTTCACACTTCAATTCAAGTTCAACTTCGGTATTCAACAATCCAAACCCAATCCTCCACAATTTCACCTACCGACAACATTTTCATTAACTTTTTCATCAACTGATCAACACTAATAGTCTAATACACGGCAAATCCAATCTATTTCTAATCCACAACACACACAAAATCCATTTACCAGTCAACACACACCAAAAAAATTTTGTTAACCGTCGGGTTCGAGTCACTCAAGTCTTCACTTGGGTAGTTGTCGGAGGGTCGGTGGGCCGGCAGTGTTGCGACAGAGGGAGGCGACAGTGTATGTAGGCGGCGTGGACGCGGGACGGAGGCAAGCCGCGAGACCAGGGAGCGCGACAGACAAACGGATGAGAAGAGAAAGACTCGAGGAGACCACCAGAGTCTAGATCCAGACCCGGGAGGGGCGACAACGCGACGTGAGAGAGACAACCGGCGAGAATCAGGCAGCAGAGAGCGGCGGAGGGAGTGCAACAGACGGACGGACGACAGAGAAAAGAGGGAAGCGAGTGAGGCGAACGAAAGTGGGGGGGATAAATTTTTAGGGTTAAAATTTTGTTATTTGCAAATTGGTCCCTAGGAATTTTAAATTTAACGAAATTACCCGAAATTGTTTGGTATCTGTGGTACCGGCCGAAATTTGTCTCCTGTAATTTTGTACCCATACCCGTACCGATTTTCGACTAGAACGGAACGTATCGGCCAATACCGGCCGGTACGGTACAAAATTCTTATCATTGCTTAGCAGAAAAATGATTAATATTAGAAGAAAATAATATCGACAAAGAATAATTAATATCTATACTTATAAGAGACATGTTCGTAACAACATCATATTGAATTATACCCAAAATAAGATAATAAAAATTAAAATAATCAAATGTTGTATTAAACAAATAATAACTCGTCGAAAAGGACTCATAAAGATACCAAAGGAAAGCAAAATTATCAAGTAAATGGATAAAATTTTCAATCTAAGGAAAAATTGTAATAAATAAAACATATTAAGACACCCATCTCAAAATAATAAAAACGGAAGAATTTTTTAATAGCAAAACTGTAAATAGGCCATAGGGACAAAACTATAAATATATGGCTATGATAAGATTATAAATATATGACAGTGGCAAACTATAAATATGTGTCTTCTACCTTTATATATGACTCATCTCTAACTTGTAACTTAATCGATGATATCTTGTCATTAGGTGAGACTTTGTCAGGATTGTTGGTGGAGTTTTCCTCCTTTTAAAATTTTTAAGGGATTTATGGCATCAATTTAACAAAAAAAATCCCAAACGGAGAAAAAGAAAGATTCGCCTTAAAAAATAATATCTTTTAGCCATTTTATTCAAGAAAATTGCCATAAAACAGATATGTTAATGAAACATGAAGTGTAACATGCTCTAAAAACTAATTTAACATTGATAACCATTGTTAACCAAAGTTTCCCAAAATTAGATGTAATTTTTTATAGCAAGCTCAAGGAAAGAACATAAAAATTAAAAAAAATAAGTGCAAAAGGGTCAAATTAAACCCTAATATTTTAATCAAAATTCAATTTAAATTCAAACATTTTAAACCGTTTAAAAAGAACTCCAGCATTTTACAAACATTTAATTTAAATATTGACTTAACATCTCCGTCATGTTCTTGTCAAAAATATCCTACTTGATATTTTTTCTCTAACCTTTTACCAAATGTGCATCTTACATGACAAGTAAGACCTAAATAATTAAAAAATGAAAATAAAAAATTCTTTGGAGTTGAATCAAAACCACCGTGTTAGTGGAGCATATAGATTTAACAATCGAAACAAATTATTCTCCAATAAGGAAAAAAGAAGTGATATACCATATGAATCACCAAGTCATTTGAACTTGTAAGAACCTTTTGTGTAGCTTTTGTAACCATGCAACATCTTTGCCTTAGTTGAGAATGTTATTGACCCTCTTTCTCCTTTTTCTTGTTCTTTTAACCATTACTATTCCAACATGTCATTATCTGTATCGTCAAACTTGTCTTTAGAGCCAGTACTAAAGAGGTGAGTTTGGCTTTTGCTGATTTATCATTGCCCGTATTTTCAACTTGTGAAATGGTTGAAATGCACTGCCACCACATTTAACCTCTATCATCACTACTTTTTTAGGCACATCTTAAAAAGAATCATAAGCCACAATAAAAATCAATCCCCATATTCATTTTCCCTTCATTTTCTCGCTAAAACATTAAATGATGAATGGTGAATAATTGGAAAGCTACCTCTTTAGATGGTGGAACTTCAGATTGATTCTACGCTAGACAGAATTAAGCCAGTTAAGTTTCGCCTTTTGATTACTATTACTCTTATCCTTAACATTGTTGTTGTTACTCTTATTTTGTTTATGTGATTGTCGTTCCTCCTTGTCACAATAAGACTTAGTCATTTTCTTGGAGGAAATAAACTCTACTAATATAGGAGTTTCACTCGACGTCTACTCTGAGCACTTCGACTAACCTTACAAATACGCCACCATCATACCCAACAACTCTCTTTGGTATGTCTCAATCGCTAAAAACAAAAAAACAAAACCCACCAAAAAGAACATAACCTATTACCTAAAAACTCAAACTTTACTATCCCACAAAAGAAAACCAAGCTTGAGAAATTTTGAAAAAACAAGTAAGAACACAAAAGGCACAAACCTTAAGTAACAAGCTATAAATGTTTTTTTTTTAAAAAAAGCTCTCGTTGAAGGACTTGATTTTTATGTCTTTTAAAGCTTCCATATGTTTATGACACATTTGTACCTTCTCTACATAATCCATTACTTGCCCTCCTCTTTATTTCTTCTTCTTATTGCTAACAAATCACCGTTGGGCACATAAACATTGGAAAGGAAAAGGCTTGACATATGTGCTTCTATATGAGGACAATCTCATTTTGTTTACATTTTCCACCAAATCTGAAGCGCACAAAATCCTTGAGAAAGGGCCTTGGCATTATAGGAATCAACCCATCTTTCTCCAAAATGGCAGCCAAGTCTCACCTTAGAAACCATAAAAATTTAGAGTGTGCCCTTTTGGATTAACTTCCACAACATACCCCTTGAGTATTGGACTACTCAAGGCCTAAGCTCTCTTACTAATTTTATTGGTAAGTCTATGTGTTTTGATGAAACTATTGCTAAAAAAAAGAGGATCGGTTATACTAGAATTTGTGTGAATGTTAAACTGTCAAAAGAGCTTCCAAATGAGATACCTATCATGCGGCTTGGAGAAGATAACCAACTAAAGGAATGTGTAGCAATCTCTTACCATTGGAAGCCACCTTCAACACTCCATGGAAAAATCCAGAAACCTACTAGGAAACTATTTAAAACGGGCACTTACCATAAATTAATGTGTACTGAAATGGCTGGTCATGATGAACAATATTTTTTAGCTGAGGAGAATCTTCAATCTGCAGACCTGAAAAACATGGAGCTACCTCCATGTGATACTCGACCACATTCAGATATGCACCTTAAACCCTCACAAAATCCAGCTACAATGGCTCCCACCTCACTTGAACCCAAATCACCATCTGAAACCATCTCCTATTTTGTCGAGGAGGATATCTACTCTCCCCCTGGTGCACACCTGAAAGAACATGACTCCACTCCTCCTACTAATGCCATAGTACTCCTGTTGTAGTAACTGCAACACAGGTTGACACAAATGTAACTCATTCCCCCCATAGTTGTGTATGACACTAAAGTAGAAACTCCAGACATGTTTTTGATAGTTGAGAGAAGACATCCCAACAAAGCAAGAAGAAAAGCTCCAGATACAATCATTAATATGTCCATTATTATTTGGAATGTCAGAGGGTTAAATTGTCTAAAAAAGTAAGTGGCCTTACGAGATTTTGTTATGAGGGAAAAGCCTCAAATTGTAAGACTTTTAGAAACTAAAATAAAGGCTGAGGATATGGATAAACTGAGGTTGTTTAGACCTCACTGGACTACTCTCTCTAATCATTTTCAACATGCTTTTGGTAGGATCATTATCTGCTACAAGGTAGATAAGATTCAGGTAAACATCCTCCACACAACAGAACAGGCTATCCACCTTAATGTTCACTTCCTCCAATAGCAAGTTAATACTACCATGTCCTTCATCTATGCCTGCAATTTAGGTTTCCAACGGAGAGCCTTATAAAATGATTTGAAACACGTCAGCACCAATATGGACACACTAGTTGATATGTGGTGACTTTAACTCTGCCCTTTACATATCCGAAGCTCAAGGTCATTGTAGCCTTAAGAAATTCTCAGGAGACTTTAAAGAATGTGTGGACCACCTCATTAAGTTTGATCTGAAACAGATTGGGAGCAAATTCACATAGACCAACAAGCAAAACAATAGCTGGTTCATCAAAAAGAAACTTGATAGAGCCCTTGTCAATGCCACTTGGTTAGCTAAATTCCCTAATAATTATGCTAATTTTCAAGAACCTTTATTTTCAAACCATACTCCCATTAAGATTAGCAGCCTATTCCAGCAGATCTGACGCTCTTTTCCTTTTAGGTTCAACAATTTTTTAGCTAATGACCCTGAATTTCTTAATGCATGCAGAGTAGGGACTGGACTATTAATTCATAGCACTAAGCAGTTCTGATAAGTCCATAAACTCAAAACTATCAAACATGAACTCAAGACTCTCAACTCATTAACTAACACTTCTTTTGCTCTACAATCAACTCGGTCTGATCTCATTTCTATCTAGCAGCTTTATGCCTCCTCTCATCAAGATGCCCTCCTCTGATCTAGAGAAAACCAAGAGCTTTCGAACTATATGAAAGTGATTTGTAACCATTCCTCCTTACTTCATCAACGAGCAAAAACCAATTAGCTTAAAGATGGAGATCAATGTTCTACATTTTTTCAATATTATACTTGCTAGAAAGAACCAACCGCATACTTACAATCACCAATGATGATGGGGTCCATCTTCACAGCCTTGATGATATCCAACAGGAGGTGACAACATTTTATTCTTCATAGTTTGGTATGTCGAGTTCAACTCATATCTCTTCAGCTGAACTCTAAAAGATTATTAACACATGGATAACTTCATAGGAAGCTACTACATTAATAAAACCGGTGGAGGATAAGGAAATTAAAAAGGTGTACGCCATGGATGGTAGGAAGGCTCTTAGGCCAGATGGACTGAATGCACACTTCTACCAAAAATCTTAATATGTTATCGATCATTTGATCTAAGATGTAGTTAAGGAATTTTTTTTCCAATGGCAAGTTACTTAAAGAATTCAATAAAACCTTTCTATGCTTAATCCCTAAGGGGTTCTCATCCTTCCAGATTTAGTGACTTCAGGCCGATTGCCTACGCAAATGTTCTTTATAAAATCATTTCGAAGATTCTTGCTATGCGGTTGAAGAAGGTTCTTGCCTCCCTCATTAGCAATAACCAGAGTGTGTTTTTGTGAAAACGACATATTGGTGACAACATTCTAGTAGTTCAAGAGTTATTAAAAGGCTATTCTTGATCTCAATCCACTCCAAACTGCACTATTAAAGTTGATTTTTGCAAGGCATTTAATAGTGTTTGCTGGAATTTTCTTCGGAAAATGCTCGAAGCTCGTGGCTTCCTTGAGATCTTCATCAACTGGATGGCAGAATGTATCTCCACGGTTAGCTTTTATGTGCTTATCTTTACGGTTAGCTTTCTTTTCATCTTATGCATGGAAACCTTAAATTCATCATCAAAGGGGAAGGGGCAACAAGTCCCAAATTCAATTATCAATCCCGCTGCAAAAAGATTGGCCTAACTAGCCTATCCTTTATTGACGACCTCCTGTTGTTTTGTAGAGCAAACTTGGACTTTATTGCAACCTTTAAAACGTCCATGGATTTCTTTACCAGAATTTCCAAGTTACACATAAATCTCCAAAAAAGCCACTTCATTTTATCTCGAGGATAAACAGTCGGTTTGGATTTATTAGCTCCATTCGTATTTGCTCAAGGGCAGATGCATTTGGAAAATAAATAGCAGACCTTCTCACTCTTACTTTCCGAATCAACTGATCCTTCTAAAGAACTTAGTCCAGGACGACATAGAAAGAAAATTTAGGACTGGGGAAAATACCTCTTTCTAGTTTGATAATTGATCTGGCCATGGCCCCCTCTTCCACCTTCAATATATAAACCCCAATCTCCTACCTTTTCCCATTTCCACCAAGATTAGCTCTTTCATCAGAGGGAACTCTTGGAATTTTCCTGATGCTCTACAATATCTTCAACCCCTCTACCCCCTAACTCCAACAGCTCAGATATATTTTTTAAAGGAACCAACCCACTCACTTGGAACTCTATAGTCTGGCATAAAGCTCTACCCCCAAGTTATCTTTCCTTCCCTGGCTAACCATGAAGAATAAACTGAGTATTGCTGATTGAATCTCATACATAGACATCAATTGATCTTGCCCACTCTGCTCAATGCATGATGAATCTAGAGACCATCTTTTCTTTTTTATACTCTATAGCAACCATCATCTGGGAATAAGTTAAGACCATATGTTGTCGGAATACATCCAAGAACTCATTACCTAGCCTCATCCGATGGCTAACAAATCGCTTCTCCATCACAAAAAATGAAAGAGGGATCTTTATAATAACTATGGGGCTGACAATTTAATCAATTTAGAAGGAAAGGAATTCGAGACGACTGGAAGCCAAGACCAAAACTATGGGAACACTAATAGCAAAAATCATCATTGGGATCCGGGACCTCATAATTTTACACAATCTTGCACCATCTGACAGCTTACCCTCATCGCTTTGAGTATCATACCAATGTCTCCAATTTTACTATTACTTACTTGGTAGTTATTTTCTGTTGTGTTGAAGACAAAAGAGTATACCCTGGAATATTTAGTGTCTTGTAACATCTTTTTTATCTTTTATTAATACAATTTTTCTTTTTAAAAAAATCATTAACACACCACCATACAACATATGATTTGACAATAAGTGAAAATACATCAATTAGGATAAATATATTTTATGATTAGCTAGCAGCCTAATAGATATACTTGGATAAGATTAGTGAATGAACCTAAGAATTTATGATATAATTAACAATATAATATCTATTTTATAAGTTGCCCCAATGTCACATCTATATAATTAATATGTTATAATATAAGATTATGTTAGTTTGCATTGATTAATTTAACATTTGGTTCTCCCTTCTTTTCTTGCCAAAATCATTATTCATTATCAATCCCTTCAAAACAATCAATAAAACACAACATAAAAATGATTAATTTAAGAAATAAATAATAAACTAGATAATATAATTAACTTAAGAAACTATAAATAATCACATAAATAAGAATGATATAATAAAACTAAATTTCAATTTCCTTTGTAAAAGTATACAAAACTATTTTTAATTTATATTATTGATATAATTTTGATGAAACAAAAATAAGACTGTGTTTAAAAAGGTTAAAAATAATATTCCAAAATAATCAAGTAAATTAAAAAATTCTCACATAAAAACTTGTTTTTAAATCAAGAATTTCTAAAGCATCGGCATAAAATTACTATTCGGCTTTGGCACACCAATCAAAGGAGTCGGTGAGGTGGGAGGACGCCGTCAACCTTGAATATGAATCAGGTAACTACCCACAACTTGCCACATTATCTTCATTTCCATCTATACATGTATGTATATATATGTCTTCCGTTTCTAAAACAGGATTCTGTAGCAAGCTCTGAAGTTGAGAGGAGAGAAGAGAAAGGACGTTTCATTTCTGCTATCTCTTAACTGTCATCAAATATCTCCTTCTCTTCATTGCTCCAGTTGCCCACTTCTACTGGTATTTTCTCCTCTCCTTTTATTATATCGTTACTAATTATGTACTCTTTTATCTTCCTGTGTATGTATTGTTGTAAATTAATGGTTGTTGGAAACTGCTAACGATTTAATGGAAAATCTGCAGCAGACCCTTTTCATTTGACCACGAATTAATTTAGGAGAGTAAGAGGCTGTTTATATGTGCTCTTTTAATCTGTTACCCTGCGCACAATCTATGTAATTGACTGCTTAATACAAACATGTCTGTTGGTCGACTTTTTATCTAATTTCATGCTCATTATGAATATGGTATGTGCTTAGAGGTCACTCTGTTTATGTTGGATAGACGAATTTGTGGAAGTTAGTTATATATTATGAAGCAAACCAAGTACATCATTTGAAGAATAACATGTCATTTTAAGATGAAGTGATTTGATTATGAATCTATGGCACGCTTTTATGCATTACACTGATGATGATGACGATGAGTATCTTCTGTTGACATGCAATTATTACAGAAAAAGTGGTCCACTTTATCATATTAATCGACATTCTCCATCTGCCCTATGGCTGGCATAGCAACAGCTGAAGCTTGTGATTCTAACGCATCACTAATAGCGAGTGGAGAACTGAGGGTTTTGCAACCAGTTTTTAAGACTTTTGGTCAAAGCCGTGCTTTTTCGGGACCCATTCTTACACTTAGGGTGTTTGAAGACAATGTGTTGGTTAGGGAGGTTCTTGAAACCAGAGGTGAAGGAAGAGTTTTGGTGATTGATGGAGGAGGAAGCATGAGATGTGCTCTGGTCGGAGGCAACTTAGCACAGTTGGCTCAGAACATGGGTTGGTCTGGTATTTTAGTTAATGGTTGCATCAGAGATGCTGATGAGATCGATGGTTGTGACATTGGGGTTAGAGCCTTAGCAACACATCCCATGAAATCCAACAAGAAGGGAATTGGTGAAAAGCATGTTGCTGTGCATATTGCGGGCACCTTAATCCAAGAAGGGGAATGGTTATATGCTGATAATGATGGCATTCTTATCTCTAAATCTGAACTTTCTATTTGAAATATGACAAATCAGTTTTACTATTTACCTCATAATTTTGCAATATCATTAAGAACTGTTATTTGATTGTGTGGTTTAACTTTAAAGAATCGAGGTGAGCTACATTGATAATACTTTTGAACACTGTTATTCTTCACCTGTCCAATTTTACCACGTCATTGACAGGATTAGACAATCTTTGGGTAAAATTAGAGAGAGGATTTGAATTCGTCATGCTTTAACAAATAAATTACATTTCAGTTTGTTAGAGTCCAAAAATCTTTATATTGAATTGATTTCAATAACTTTACCAACTATTCTGGTTTTAGTCCTGCATTTGTTATAACCTTTTGTTTCAGCCCCTTGACAATATTAACTCGTAGTACTGTTTAATTATTATTATGAGAAATATTTTTTTAAAAATGTATTATTCTGAGGATTGAAGTTTAACGTCAGTTTCTTCCAATATCATTGTTCCAGTTTAAACAACTGATCAAACTATGAAAAATGACATGGAAATCCTCTAAAAGAGGAAGACGAAGCAAGGGCATATTTACCAACTCTTTATTTGATGTGAAGATGAAAGGGAATTACTGTACGCGTTAACGTTGCAATCTCCATGTACACAGGCTGCATTCTTTAGTTTCTTCAAGAATAAAGTTTTTGTCAAACAAGTTGAATCGTTGCAACTGTCAAATCTATTTTGAGCTTGTCCCTATTTGGAATTCAATATTGACTACAAGAAGTTAAAACATTTGTGTCCTTTTCTGTTGGGATTAATTTGACATTCGCTTTTTGCGAGTATGAACATTCCTTTTACAGAGAAAGTGGAAAGATTATGTTCGTTGTTCTGAATTACAATCTGCAAAGTGCATCGGTTATTTCTCAGGTTTATGTTAACAATTTCTGGGCATTTTAAAAATTAGATCAAGAATTGAAATGTGTAGCTTTATCACCATGCAACGAACACTAGGATTAAAATTTACAGTCCAAATTTCAATCTTAAATTCTAATTTCAAGGCTCCCGCAACCTAAAAGTAATTCTTTAATTGCTAACTCTGAAGAGTAATTTGCAGACCTGTTCTATTCTATTCTGTCTAATTTCTGCACCGCAACCCATTAGAAATAATGTAATTCTAAATGAGAAGTGCAAGAAGAAATCTAGTTTCCTTGACCAAAATCCAAAACCTGGAACAACTTGTAATTATATAAAAAGAGAATTACGAGTTTGAAATGCAATAGCCTTTCGTTTAGAATTTGTAACAGCTTGCATGCTATGCTGGTAATAATTGATGATCATGACGCATGTAACACAAGAACGACTCCATGTTAGTAGACACGGCATAATTTGTGAAGACAAATAGAAAGAAGCAACCAAAATATAATGAAGTTCTCTCGTCGCGATTTTCATTTTCTGGAAAATTTAACTCCTATACTATCTTGTGGCTATGCACATTGAAAAGAAACAGCAGTTCTGAACTGTTCAATGGGTTACCAAGTGAGCAAAAGCTGCAATGTTTCACCAAGCTGCTTTCAGATAAAAGCTGTCCGTCCACCTCTTCGACTGTGCCTGTCGTAGGCAGTGCTGAACTTGTCCACTACTTCATTCATTGTGCTGCAACAGTTGCGACAGAAAGCAAAGAAATATGCATCAAATAAACATCAAGATATATTAAGAGGGAACTGATTATAGGAACCATGAAAACTAGTAGTCGTTGACCGATTCCAGAAATGAAATCATTTCACACCAGAACTGGCACTTTTGACCACCAAACCCCTAATTCTTGACAAACAAGTCCAACTCCAATTGGAAGTATACAAGTTATCAGAAATCCTGAGAACTTTGCTATATAGTAACCAAATTTTCAATAGCACAAGAAGTCTGGCACGGCTGGGTTAATGTAGTTCATGGCTTGATAGTGTTTCACCTTTCACTACGCTTTTAGTTATATATTTTTGAAAAGCCATTATGCCTTGTTTAGTAAGACAGAAAGACACTTTGGCCAAAAACCAAGCGGGAAAGGTACAAGGGGCACTAAAGTCCCCGTTTACTCTACCTTGAACAGTTGGTGAACATTGCCAAATAGGTGATCAACAAGGTGTCATTGTATTCCTGTTAAAAAAATAGAAGAATTTTCCATGAGTTAAATGCAACTACTGGGAAGAGAGGACACTTAAACTACTTAGATTGTCAATGACATAATGTAAAATAAAATACAAACTGTGCAACTATTCTAATAAGGTAACAAGATATTCAAACAAGAAATTATTGCAAATCCTTACAAGAGCTGACAATACTGACAATCTAACCGTTGTCAAACAGTAGCTATCACTAAGAATATTCATATCATACAAAGACTTGCATCATAATATTGCAAAATTCGAGATGGTACTTCATGATATAAACCAAAATTGTTCAGTTGCATGATCAGTTCAACCATCTTTATCCATCTTAGTTGGTGACTATCATATTATCAATCAAGTTTCACCAATTTGGATGCCTTTCCACTCGCACACAATTCTCGTTTAAGGACTTCTGGGTGGATCAGATAAGTAATACCCATTTTTACATGGAGTTGAGGCTACATGTGCAAAAGATGCTAATTCCTTTTATCTTGCCCGTATCACACTGGCATTACTTTTAAATATCTTTAGGTCAACATAACCATTAAAAACAGAAATGTGTTTAGCAACAGACAACATTATTAAGTAATCTCTAGGTTGTCTCCAATTTGAAGATAGCATATTAGATGGTTGTGCTATTTTATGGTCAAAATGTGTACAAATAAAAAACAAGTCAACTTAACTGAAAAGGGAAAGGAAACAGAACAGAAGAAACGAGGAGAGCTAGGAAGGACTTACCATTAAGAAGTCGTCTTGAAACTTTTCCGATTCAATGGTTGGCAATCTTCTTAACAAACTTGATACTTGTCTTAGTAATGAGTTTTCTAGGGGGATTTCGCCTGATACAACAATAAATCCAGTTAGCAATACAGTAGAAGCTCATGTCAGCTATTTAGCAAAGTAAAAACACTCACCGTTGCTCCAATATTTCTCTTAATATTTTTATTTTCCCTTATTTTTCCACATTTCAATAATAAGTCTTTTAAGTACATCCAGGTTCAGCCATGCTTCCTGCAAGGCTGTCAATATGGTCCAATCTAACTTATCTCAGGCATTGTCCACTTTGGCCCTTGTTGCCACATGGTTTTCTATTGTAAAAAAAGACCTAGCGAGATTTCAAGTCCACACTAATAGGCAGTATTTCCTTCTTACAGTCTAACATAAGACCATCGAAGTCCAACCACTCAATCCTCATTATGAGCCCAGATCATTATGCAGAACCAATCTATATGTGGTGCCCCCAAGATAGCTCTGATATTACAAGTGATGGTCCCACTAAACACGTGCAAGTTATTGTATGCTTTTACTTTCGTGGCCACACAATTATGTCCACTAAAAGATGCATAAGATAAATGGCCTTCTAAGCACAAAACCAACTTAAGGCGCATTTAATATGGGAGCATACAGAATAATAATCATCATAGTGTACAGAATTTAGGTGCACTTTTAGTTACCTTTATCAAGATGATTCAATGAAAAGGATATATAAGGCTCATTCTACTCTACTATGTTATTTTCAATTGATCAATAAAAATCTATAGAACTATAAAATGGATGAATGTGAGAACCAAAAAAAAGGAATAGTTTACAGGGATTCAAGGTCACATATTTCTATGTCCATTACAGCTCAAAATCTCGGAGAAAGCTTTCAATTGAATAAGAACTTCACTAACCTTTCTGCATCGCAACAAGGTAGTGATGAAGCACCCTGATCCTGCTATTCAACATCTTGATAGCACTATGTATACTGGTAAGATGTGCCGCCACTGGGAACAAAATCCAGTATATATCATAGTGAAGATACAACAAAATGATTTCTACAGCGGTAAATTGATTTATTGCAAACAGATAAAGGAAAAAGAGCATACTGAAAATTGCTAGAAAACTAAGCTGAATACAAATGATGAGGAGACGGCACTCACATTGAGTTGCAGCTGAACCTCCATCAGATGGCTTAAGATGTGCAACATGATCAACAGATATCCTTTCAGCTTCCACTGTCTTTAAGACCCAAAAATAGCACAATGAATATTTAACTTCAGGACATAGTAGGATGTCCAAGAAAAGAAATGACAAACCTCAATAGTGTAGCTTGAACGAACAAAAATAAGCTGTGGAATCCCATCAATAACATGGAGCTCTGTAGTTGTAAACCAAAGTAGAAATATCTTAATTACAGGTATAAAAACATGTTCTGAATATGACAATATGGTTCAGCAATCTGTGTCCCTCACCCCCTAAAACTTCACCACACATGATTTTCACTGAGCAAACAGGTAAAGAAAAATTTCCATACTTATTACAAAATGAGGAAACAGAATTGGAGATATTTCTAAAAAACACAGAAAATAACAAATAAATGTTTTCTATGGAACGTTTTTGAATGATCAACAAACTGCAACAAAGAATGGCATGCCTACTTATCATTGAAGGTTTTGAACCTAACAAACATGATAACATAGGAGCCAGAATTTAAGTTAACTGCCGCAGTGAGAAAGCAGTGGTGCATCACACCAAAATTTCATGGATTCCTAAAAGACAATGGATAAGGCTGGGGAAAATCATGGTTCCATTGAAGGTCACCTTTCTGAACAGAATGTGGCCAAATACAATGTGTGGCACTGGCGAAGAATTATAAAACTGGTTCGAGGGGGCAGCAAATTTACAGAATTTGTGTGTAGAAGTGAAAAATCAGATAAAGAGAAAGTGAGAAAAAGACTAACCACTTTCATAAATAGTGACAGGTAGATCCTTCTGGGCAGGATTGATGCAAGGATTAAGTAGCATATAAATGGGGCTTTCATTGATGTCCATCAACTGTTACAAAAGAAGACTATTAGATCATTTTTATTTTTAGCAAATCAGAAAGTGCAAAACACAAGTATAGTGAAGATGCAAGATAGAATGGGTTAAACATAAATAATCAGAAGAATGAAGTTGACTGCTTCGTGGAAATCAGTGAAATAAATATAACATAGAGAAGAAAATAAAATAAAATAAACAAAGGTAGAAGCATACAGCTTTATGAATATGCATATCGGATTCCTCAGCATCACTTCCAGTTGAATACCAGCCAAGTATGTAAAAATGGGGGAAAACCTTCTTATCTGCAACACGCACAATCAAAAAGATATCATTATTATAATCTAGTTGAGTTCATCACAACTTTTATTAAAGAAGAAAGAGAGAAAAGAAAAGAAAAAGAACAACATACAGAGTTCTTGCTTCTTCTCGAGAAAAGAGCGGTCGAGGGAGTGAGAATGGGGATCGTAGAGAAGCTCGAAGCTGTTGAAGACCTCAACGGTGCGGCCCCTTTGGACTCCGATGACGCATCCGTAGACTCTAGGAGTATCAGGTAGTACTGTGCAGGTATCGTTGTTATGATTGTTAGTAGTATTAATCATCATCTGAGACTGAGACTTGACCCTAGTGTAGTGATCCGATATGTTCAGTATCACCAGTGGGTGCAGCTTAAACGTCAATCCGCTGCTCGAAGACGACGCCATTCGATCTCTCCCTTCCTTTTTTTTCTAAAAAACAACAAAAAAAAATGCCATTAGAAAGGTTTTGAATTTGTATTCTAATTTAAACTACTACTACTTCTACTACACTGCCAGACCCAGGCATCAAAGATCAAGGGCATTTATCTTTTTGATTTCCCTTTTCCTTAATTCAATTCAAATGAAGTATACAATAAAAACATGGTCAAATTCCATTCCAACAGAAAAAAAATTAAAGAGGAGTAATTATTTACATCAAACCTAGTTCAACTAGCAGCACTAGCAGGCTCAGGCTGAGGCCGAGGGCGAGGCTGCAGCAGGGGCGGCAGGCAGTTGGAAAACGCAGCAGCTACCAAACCATGTCTCTCTCTCGCACTGCACAGAACGAGACGACGCAATGAACACTTAAGCAACCAGGAGCCACTTCGCTTTATTTCCTTTTTTTCTGTTAAGCTCTCAAAACTGCGTCGTTTGGTACTGTTCAAGCTACCCTAATTAGGATCTGTCAGGACTTAATTGTTTCCGGTGCGTCGTAGAAAACAACCATTGCCCCTATGCTCTTCATCGGAAAATTAGAAGTGTTATTATTATTTTTACTTAATTGGCAATTCGGAAGATTTAATTAATGCCAAAAGAAGGAAGTTACAGCATCCACGCTGGAAGCAAAAGAGGTAGGGGCTTAAAGATTGTCCGTACTTGGAACTTCTTGCTTCTTAAAAGTGAAAAGTGCATTGATAAAGGTCGAAAAGGAGGCAGTAAAGATACAAACATCTATCTAGTTGATGAACTTACTAGAGAAATCAAAAGCTCTTACATATTGAGAGATGAGAACTAAGAACATTGTTGATTTATGGAGGAAGAGCGATCCAAGATCAAGCTCAACTAATGGAATCAGGTTTCTTATAAGGTGCTTTAGAGTTTGGGTTAGCATGGAAGATTGAGCACAACAGAGCCTGATCCAGCTTAAAGTTCAACCTGGCATTTTAATCTATAAAACAACATCGTTCAATAGTTTTCTTGTATCTTTCTACGTTACTTATTCCCTTCTCTTCTTTAACACTGTAGATTAATTAATCCATAGTGCAGCTAGCTAAAGCTTGAAGACATTTGTCTCTCTCCCTCTGCATCTTTGCTTAACACTTAGCCCTTGCTTCCAGTCTCCACTCTCTAAACTAGCTGCTCCACTAGCCTTTATTGCATTATATATTTCATTTTATGGTGTTCTTCAATTAATCTCATGTATTTTTGGCATGCATCATAACTAAGGGAAATTTTGAAAAAGTACTTGCAAGCTAATCTTATGTATTTCTGGCATGCATCATAACTAAGGGAAATTTTGAACAAGCACTTGCAAGTTTATGAAACGTAATATATAAAGATGTTGAAAATGACTTGGCCTACGATAAACTAGAATAATATGAATGATGTGATGATGTATTTGCTTGTATGATTTACAGAGAGTTTACAGCCTTTATATATACGAGTAAAGATACATGTGATAAGGCATATATTAACAAAAAAGATATAGATAAGAAATATTTACATCTATAGATAAGAACTATCCTAAGTAACAAATGTTAACAGAAAATAAAGTGGATGGAATTACATATTATCAACCTCCCTCAAACTCACGAAGATGTGTAATCATAAGTTTCTCTCGAAGATGTTGGAATCTGGTCAATGTGAGAGCTTTTGTCAAAACATCAGCAATCTGCTCAGTATATGGGATATGGCGGATGCAAAGGGATTTAGCTACCAGATCTCGAACAAAATAAATGTTAATCTCAATGTGCTTTGTGCAAGCATAAGAGACTGGATCAGAAGCAAGAAAAGCAGTACCAAGGTTATCACATCAAAGAGTAGGTTTGATGTGAAAGAGGTCGATTTCCTCAAGAAAGGAAGTGATCTAATAAAGTTATGCAACTGTAAGAGCAATACTGTGATATTCTGCTTCAGTACTGGATCAAGCAAATGTTGGTTGTTTCTTAGCACTCCAAGAGATGAGACTGGATCTGAGAAATATAAAGTAACCTGATGTAGAACGACGGTCATTAGGATAGCCAACCCAGTCAACATCAAAATAAGCATGCAAAGTGAGAGAAGATGATTTAGTAAAGTAAATGTTATGAGAAGATGTATATCAAAGATAACAAAGAATCTATTTGATTGCAGTCCAGTGGACATCGATAGGCTAGTGTAAGAACTGAGATACTTTGTTGACAGCAAACTGAATGTCAAGATGAGTAATATAAAGATATTGTAGGGTACCAATAGTATTACGATACTCAATAGCACCAGGAAAGGGATGACCATAATTTTTTATAAAGGAATGATAAGGGTAATGGGTAAGGATGCAGGTCTAGAGTTATAGAGACCAATTCAAAGAAGGATATATTTGATATAGGTATATTGGGTAAGTAAAAGACTAGTAGACGTAGGGAGAGCCTCAATGTCAAGGAAGTGATGAAGGGGACCTAAATATTTGATGGTGAAGGAGGTGTTGAGATTAATAATAAGAGTGGTAATTGCAGAATTTCTATATTGTTTGTATTTCACATAATTTACATCAATACATAGATACAAATATATATAGAAATAGATAGGGCTATTCTAGGAAACTAATATCTTTACATGATCTCCTAACATCTGTACATAATATCATATCTGATTTCTAATATTAGATCTGATCTCCTAACTATTTAGGAGTCAATCATATCACAAAAATATCGAACTAGATATTTCCCAACACTCCCCTTCAAATTGGCTTGTATATGTCATCCATAGCTAGCTTGGTAACTAGAACATTGAACTGCCTCTTGTGTAATTCCTTTGTAAGAATATCAGCTACCTGCTGTGATGTTGGAATATAGGGAACACAAATCAATCCTTCTTCAAATTTTTCCTTAATGAAGTGCTTGTCAACCTCAACATGTTTTGTTCTATTATGAAGAACTGGGTTGTGAGTAATAGAAATTGCAATTTTATTGTCGCAGTATACTTTCATAGGAACTGAAATAGGAATATGTAGTTCCTCCAGTATTCTTTTAATCCATAGGACTTCACAGATTCCATGTGTCATTGCACAAAACTTAGCTTCAGCACTACTTCTTGCAACCACACTTTGTTTCTTACTCCTCCAAATTACTAAGTTACTACCAACAAATGTGCAATAACCTGAAATTGATCTTTTATCTATAGTACTCCCTGCCCAATCGACATCAGTATAGACTTCTATTTGAAGATTGTTCTACTTCCGAAACATTAAACCTTGTCCAGGAGTTCCTTTTAGATATCTTAGTATCTTGTATATAGCATCTAGATGTTCTTGGCCTGGTGAGTGCATAAATTGACTCACTAAGCTCACGGCAAAGGCAATATCAGGTCTGGTGTGTGACAGGTATATTAATCTCCTAACTAGTTGCTGATATCTCTCCATATTAATAACATTTTTGGGTTGAACTAGTCTGAAATTTACACCAGTATCAATAGGAGTATCAGCTGCCTTGCATCCTAGTAATCCGGTCTCATTCAATAGGTCTATAATATTTTCCTTTGGTTCACAAATATTTCATCCTTGGATCTAGCAAATTCCATTCCGAGGAAGTATTTTAAAGGTCCAAGATCTTTGATCTCAACTTTTTTGGCTAATCTCTTCTTCAACTCTACTATTTCAGATACATCATCTCATGTTATGATAATGTCATCTACGTAAACAATAAGAATCGATTTCATACCTGCTTTGGATTGCTTGTAAAACAATGTACGATCAGCTTGGATTTGACAATAGCCGTAGCTCTTCACAACCCTTCCAATTCTGTCAAACCATGCTTTAGGGGACTGTTTTAGTCCATATAATGACTTCCTTAGCTTGCACACCTAATTTTTCCCGTTGGTATCCTCAAAACCTAGAGGTAAGCTCATAAAGACTTCTTCTTCAAGGTCTCAATTAAGAAAGACATTTTTTACATCTAGCTGATGTAAAGTCCACTCACAGTTTACGGTTAAGGAAAGTAATACCCGAATTGTATTTACCTTTGTAACAGGCACAAATGTCTCTTGGTAGTCAATGCTATAGGTTTATGTAAATCCCTTAACAACTAATCTTGCTTTCAACCTTTCCACACTCCCATCGGCCTTAGACTTAATAGTGAAAAGCAATTTGCACCCTACCAAACTTTTATCTCTAGGTGAGTTCCCAAGTTTTATTCTTCTCAAGAGCATTTACTTCTTCCGTAATAGTTGAACTACAATCTAGATCTTGAAGTGCTTCTTGAATGTTTCTTGGAACAAACATATTAGTGATTTTAGAAATAAATGATTTATGTTTGTGTGATAGTTTACCATAAGATAGATACTTTGAGATGGGATGATTGGTGCAACTGCAGGCCCGTTTCCCTTTTCTAAATGCTATAGGTAGGTAATTTTCAGCAGGGAGATCAGTAGGGATATCAGTTGTACTTTTTGGGTCAGTAGGTATATGCTAATTATCACTAGACACAATAAGGGGTAGAGTAGCATAAGGGTTACCTGAATCTTTCCCAGGTTCCTTCTCCGAGAAATTTGAAAGGCTGTGCATTATAGGTTGTTCTCTACTTCTCACTTGAGTCTTCCTATTAGAATAAACGTGAAGCTTAGTATTTTGTTCCTTAGGAGTGGATCGTAGTATTTCTCCCCTTGTGAATGAATCTGGATTTTCTGGAATGAACAGATTTAAAGAAGTGGCTTCATTGTCAGAAATTATATTATGATCAATAATGACCATCGGTAGGGGTTTAGGAGTAGCCCAAAAAATTTTTGCTTCATTAGAGTTCTCCCCCTGAAGGAAATTTTTTTATGTTCTAGGAATGTGACATCCATGGAGACAACCATTTTTTTAGTTAAAGGATTGTAACGTTTATAACCTCGTTGACTAGGAGCATACCCAATGAAGACATATTTTTTAGCTCTGGGATCTAGTTTAGAGCTTCCCTTACTTGAGTTGTGAACGTAAGCAATACACCCAAATACCCGAAGAGGAAAAGTAATGTAAAGTCTATTTTTAGGAAAGGATTGTTTAAACATATCTAAGGGTGTTGCATAATGTAAAATATGGCTAGGCATTCGATTAATTAAGTATGAAGCAGTAAAAACAACCTCACCTCGAAGGTATCTTGGCACATTCATTGAAAACATAATAGACCAAGCAACTTCTAGTAAATGTTTATTTTTTCTTTCGACAATACCATTTTGTTGAGGAGTGTTAACACACGTAGATTGGTGAACAATGCCCTTAGACTTAAGAAATTTGCCAAGGACTTCATTAAAATATTCGGTACCATTGTCAGAGTGAAGTATACCTATGCATGTGTGAAATCTATTTTCAGCTGTGGTATAGAAGTTTTGAAAGATTTAAGCAACTTCAGATTTTTCACGTATCAAATAGACCCAACATAACCGAGTATGATGATCAATAAATGTTACAAACTATTTTTTCCCAATAAGAGTTTTAACACGGGATGGACCCCAAACATCACTATGAATTAGGTAAAATGGTTTGGATGGTTGATATGGTTCTATAGGGTACAAAATCTTATGACTTTTAGATAAAATGCACTGCTCATAATGAAGTTTTGAACAATCCACAAATTTAAACAAATGAGGGAAATTTGTTTTTAAGGAAGAGAAATTAGGATGTCCTAATCTATTATGCCAAAAAATGTGTTCTTTAGTAGGGGTAGAACGAATGCTACTTAGACCGTGAGCTTCTTTATTCTTCAAGTTATCATCAACTAAGTAATAGAGACCACCTATCAACTTAGCACTGCCAATCATCTTCCTCGAAGTTAGGTCCTGAAAAACACAATATG
The DNA here is from genome assembly GCA_025531955.1 of Erythroxylum orinocense. Taxonomy (NCBI): domain Eukaryota; kingdom Viridiplantae; phylum Streptophyta; class Magnoliopsida; order Malpighiales; family Erythroxylaceae; genus Erythroxylum; species Erythroxylum orinocense. The sequence goes on from JANZLX010000213.1 coordinate 38,609,390, forward strand.
AATCAAAAAAGGTAATGGTACAATTAGAGTCATGAGTCAGTTTACTAACGGACAGTAGATTATAAGCTAGTTTTGGAACATGTAGGACAGATTGAAGGCAAATTTGTGAGGGTAAAGTTACTGAACCTTTACCAGCCACAGTAGAAAATGATCCATCATCTATGCGAATTTTTTCATAACCAGAACAAGGGGCATAAGTATGAAATATGTTAGAAGAACAGGTCATATGATCAGATGATCTTGAATCAATGATCCAGGGAATAGAATTATATGGAAAGTTACATGTTAAAGCAGTAAAATCCTTACCTGTTTATGCCACAGAGGCATTAAGAGCACTTGAGGATTCAGTTTTGGGTTTCAGAAGTTTCAAGAGGTAATTAATCTGCTCTTGTGAATTCTATCCAGCATCCACCTCATGTGCTAATAGGATTTTCCATGACTTGTAATAAGTTGAATCACTAGAGGAAGTTTTATTAAATCTCCCTTCATGCAATCCCTTCCAATTGGCTAGCTTTCCATAAAGTTTCCAGCATGTTTCATGGGTATGTTGTGCTTTATTGCAATAGTCACACCAAACCGTGACTTTTCCTCATTCTTCCTAGTATGACCAGTAGTGTTCCCAATAACTAGCGCTGTGTTTTCAATAGTAAATGTAGGATTTCATTTACCAAGCATCACAAACCATCTGCTCTCTTCACGTCGGACTTTTGCAAAGACTTCTCCAACGATAAGAAGTGGTTGCCTTCTAATAATCCTGCCTCTAGCCTCATCAAACTCAACATTAAATCCAATTAAGAACTTAAAATTTGGTTATCTTCTACTATTTTTCGAAAATAGTTACAATCATCAGGGGACTTCCATTCATAGTCATTAAATAAGTCTAAGTCTTGCCACAAACGTTTCAAAGAATTAAAGTACTTAGTAACACTATCCTCACTTTGGTGAATCTCACCTAATTTGAAAGTAAGTTCATATACTTGGGACTAATTTCCCAAATCAGAGTACATCTGATTCACGTTGTCCCATAGCTCCTTAGTTGTGTGATAACACATATAGTTGGAGCTAATATCTTCCTCCATCGAATTTACCAGCCATGTCATCACCATAGAATTTTTAGCATCCCATATTCAGTATGTAGGATCCTCTGCCGTAGGTTCCCTTTTGTCACCAGTCAAATATCCAATCTTCACTCTCCCCTAGATGTACATTCTTACTGATTGGTACTAGCGAAGAAAGTTCTCTCCATTCAATCTTATAGTAGTGATCTGAATGGAATGAGAATCTGAGGAAGTATGTGGAGGAGGTGTATGGACTGGGTTAGAGGATTCACCAATGTTAAACATGGTTGACATAGTTCTGCAGGATTAGAACGATAGGTGGGGAGGCTAGGTTTTTTTTTTTGGACAGTTCAGGAAGGAGTATGAGGGATAGTAGGTAGCGGCTAGGGTTTAACTTTCCAGGTATAGCTCTGATACCATGCAGAATTTCTATATTGTTTGTATTTAATGTAATTTACATTAGTACATAGATATAAGTATATATAGAAATAGATAGGGCTATTCTAGGAAACTAATATCTGTACATAATCTCCTAATATCTTTGCATAATATCATATATGATTTCTAATATCAGATATGATCTCCTAACTATTTAGGAGTCAATCATATCACGAAAATATCTAGCTGGATATTTCCCAATAGTAATGAATGATAGTGAAGAACCTGTAACCAAGATATCATCCACATAAACCAAGACAAAATTTGTGTGACCGGAGGTGGTATGAATATACTTTATGATTGCAAACTCAGAAGCCACCAATCATATAGCAAAGGACATGGATCCTTTTGTAGAATTTCACATAAAATATGGAGGACGTGACAACTCAAGAGTTATTGTAAAATATATTAGCATATGCAAGTCAAACATCTGTGGTGGTCAAACCATGATCCTATATAAAATGTTATTTTCTTTAAATAATTGACATAATCTTATTATCTTAATTAAAATTAGATTCAATGCAAAATTCTACAATCATGGAATGAAATTATATCTTAAAACTATTTATTATGGTCACAAATTTATATTGGATGATTTTATTGTACTATATGTTAGTATTCCTTATTTATATCTTGTTGTAATTTTAATGATTATGTAAATTTGTGACATGTTAAAGTCACGTTAGTTAAAATCAAATAAGTTGATCAGCTAAAGAAGATAGTTAATTTAAATCAAGTAGATATACTATTTGCAAGCATTATCTAGTTAAAAAATGATAGGAAATCTATGTAAAGGGAACATAAGCTTTTAATCCATTAGATATAACTAATTGAAACATATAATGTCTAATGAATGTTTGGGCAAGACATGTGACTATGTATTTTATCATTTTTATAGATAATTATACCCAGTATGATCACATTTGTTTGATATCTCACAAATTATAAGGATTAAAATATTTGATAAAGTATATAAATTTTGTGGAGAACTAATTAAACAAGAAAATAAAAGCATTAAGGATTTATCAATGACAAGAATATTTATTTTATAAGTTCAAGATGTTATATGATGTAAAAAAGACAATTGAATATTCTATGTACCCTCTAACATAATAACGTTTTGGAGAGATAAACTATAATTCTTAGGTTTATTATGGCACAAACAAATTTATCTATCACTTAATTAAGGGTGACGTCTTACTTGCAATTACCCATGTGATTAATTGCATGCCACAAAATTAGTTATAGATAATCTATATAAGTTAAAGATAGACAAAGAGCCTAATATTGCAAGTCTAAGACAATAAGGTGGCACCACCAATATTTATGACCTCTTGCATAAATATCATAAATTAAACCTAAAAAAGAATAAAAAAAGCATCTTAATTGAATATTCCTAATATTCAAAATGTTTGTATATGAACAAGGTAATGAAGGGATAACTAAATTTGAATTAGGGAGTGTCACATTCTTAGAAAATGAATTTTCAAAGTAAGGTGAAATAGGAAAAGACTCATTTTTCTGTAAGGTTCATGATCAAAGCGATTTCATTTTATGAAATCAAGAAAGGGGACTCCATTCGAATGGGTAAAATTTAGACAACTTAAAATTCATTTAAGATTAATTTAGATTACAACTTAGTGGGAGCTTACTTATTGTATATGACCAAGTGGAATAATGAGGATAATGATAAATATGTATCTCATGAACCCTATTTACACATAAGTAACTATATTATAATTCCCATTATTATTTTAAAATATAAGAAGAAATCTATATAATTATTCGCAATAAGATGGTGAACTAAGAAATATAAATAAGGCTTCTACAAGTCCTACTAAATGATAATGGATGGAAGAAATGAAGGATAAAATGGCTTATATTAACACAAATAAAGTATTGTACTCGGGTCAATATCCCTAATAATAGAAAAACTATTAGGGACAAATAGGTTCTCAAAATGAAGTGAAAGGCTAATAATTGCATTGAAAGATATAACTTGTAGCTAAACAATATAGACAATAAGAGGGAATTGAACATGGAAAAACATTCTCACTAATTATAAGATTTATTTCAATATGAATAATCTTGGTTGTAGTGGTGAGCATAGATCTTGATTACATCAAGTGAATGTAAAGGGTGATTTTCTTAATATAAAATTAGAAGAAGAAATCTATATAAAATAACTTGTAGGTTTCACTGAGACATGCGAAGAGCATAAAATGTATCAATTGTAAAAATTAATTTATGATATGAAGCATTCCTCAAAGATAGTGGTGCATTCATTTTTATAGTGTAATTACTTTGTATGATTTTCACATGAATAATAAAGACCAAGTTGTAAACACTAAAACATCTAAAGATAATTTTGCAATTTTATTTATGTTTTGATTACTTATAATACCATTAATTTTATTAAGCAAATAAAAAATTGTTTTTCAAATGAATTTGAGAACAAATATATGGGTGAAGTTTTGTACATTTTTGGATTAACTATTAATATCTTTTAAAAAATATTATTATCACTTTTATAAGTGAATTAAAAATTTCTTGAACTATTTTGTACATAAGATTACAAGCCAAGTAATAATCTTATTATTAAAGATAAAGGTCTTAGTCACAAATTTTATCCAACAACGCATAGAAAAGGAACAAATAAAGAAAAGTACAATTAAAAGTTTCATAGATGTAATGAGATATAAGAGTTTAGATTTTTATCATATTGTTAAGTATGGTAAGCAAACTCTAAACAAAATGTACTCAACTATAACATGAAAAATATCTGGATGCTATAATTCTTGTACTTTGTAATATACTCTTACTGCCTGTTTGGTTAGCATTTTCATCATGCAGAGACGGAATAGAACAGGACGAAACAAAACAAGAATTAGAGACAGTGAGATGTTTGGTTGCGATGGACAGAACAAAGACAATTGTCTATACCCTGAGGACATAAATGTGTTTGGTTGCAGAAGACAAAACAAAAAACAGTGTTAATGACATAAATGCCCCTACAGTATAATATATTTGGAAGATATAATTCATTGATTATTTTATAATTGTATCAATATTTATTTTACAATATTTAATTATGTTATTATTAACTTGTAACTC
>JANZLX010000213.1:38632932-38648642 GCA_025531955.1 Erythroxylum orinocense
TGTATTATGTGTAAAGTTTGATTTTAGTATTGGATTTGTATATGGCTTAGAAAGCCATTAAAGTTTGTAGTGTATTCTTTTCGGAATGTAAATAAATGCTGAAATTGAGTATGTAATTGAGTTTGTGTATGATTATGGAATTGCAATATGTAAGTAAATTATGGTTAGTAATATGAATGTGAATGTGTTTGAGATATGAATGTGATTATAATATGGGTTCCGGACGGAAGGTTCAAGGATACTGATTTGGATTGAGAATTATGGAAGTGCTTTAGGTATAGAATAAGTCCAATGATTCTGAGTTTTGATTGGGATTATAGAAGTGTGTTTAATCATTTGCAGATTTTTGGGTTGTATAAAATACAACCGTTATGTTGCCCGATTTTCGAAAAAAAAGGATAAATAAGATTTGGATAATAAATGAATTATGGGATAAGTATAAATGTTTATATGAATTGAGTGTTTTAAGGATAAAATTTCCAGTAGGGAATTGTATGGATTTTTGTTTTGGTTTTGAATAAAATTGAATAAAGAGAAAAAGAATGAATAATATGAGAAAAAAAATTTTATACCGAATTTTCGAATTGGTTTAGTCTAATGTTTCCAATGCGACACACGAGGATTTTCTAAAACATTCGTTACCCGAATGTCGGCATGACGTTTTTGTTCGTAAGGGATTTGTTTTATGTAAATCCATTTGTTTGTTTCCGATTCTTTCGCTTTAACATTCGATATCCGTCGTTTGTTCCGCTTTGTTTTCGATTTTGTTCCGCCCGCGTTTGCTTTTGATTTCGCTTCTGCACTTTACTTCGCATTTCGTTTTTTGTTTTTCGGTTAGAGTCCGGTTCCAAGATCGAGTCCCAACAATTAATTACTAAAACAAACATAAATATTTGTCAAAATTTTAATTATAGCCCGAACTTTAAAAAGTAATAATAATATGTTTAAACTTTCAATTTTCTTCAATTCTAGTCCGATATTATATATTATTCTCCCAATATCCTCAGCCATGTGTTTTTTTTCTTTTATCGCCACAAACTACTTTCGTACATTGTAGCGTCGTACTACATAAGTACTAAGCTCTTTATTTTTAGTTCGTTCTCTTGATGATTTTAGTCTGAGGGTGTTGGAGCTGTGTAATCTGAAAATCGAAGGGTGAAGGCATCAAGAGAACAAATTGAAAACGAAAGAAAAAAAAAACTGAAATCAAAGCGTAAGGTCGTCGAAATTGCGTAATCTAATTATGTAATTATATAATTAAATAACGTCGTTTCATTAATCTTTATTTGTTGTGTATAATTTTGGTTGAGGTGTATTACTAGTTAACGTTTCTGCAACACTTGACAAGCCTTATCAACAAAGTTAGTGGAAACATTAATGTCACGCTATAATTGAAAAAATTGAAAATTTAAACATTTTATTGTTACTTTTTAAAGTTCGAGTTAGAATTGAAAAAATTGAAAGTTTGAACATTTTATTGTTACTTTTTAAAGTTTTGAGTTATAATTAAAAAATTGATCAAAGTTTAAGTTTTTTTTTTTGTAATTAACCCTAATAACAATGAAAACAACTTTATAATATTTTGTATTTGGATAACAACGTTTGCAATATCATTTTTTTATTACTGCCAAAAATTTTAATTTTTAATCAATTTAGACTTTAAAATATTTTTGTCAATATAAAGCGAGGAATTGTAATATGTAATTCCTAATTTTCGTTCTTCAAAAAAATGAAGAGGTCGATTGGTATTACTCTTAGAAATTTGAAAACGAAACAGTAGTTGCTACACATCCCAATCACTATATCTCTCTTTTCCACTCCATTCTCTCTTAAGTTTAGACTCAAATTTGCCTTTCCTTTCAAATTTCACACTTCCCCTTTTAAGAAAATTGCCCTTACTTCCACCATTGTGGGCGTCCCTGGCTGGCGCAGATGTCAACTTAAGAGTTTCTCCGTGTTCTCTCGGGACTAAAGTTAAAGTCCAAGTCAACAAATGTGCTTAAATTAATGTTTTATATTAAATAAAACATTAAGTTTAAATTAAGATTTGAGGAAGTTAATGTGTGATGTGTAATAAGTAAGATAATAAAAAATAAAATCCTATCAAATTATCTAATCTCTTTCTCAACAAATATTTTTCACATATTTAATGCCAACTACTTATTAATCACATTAGTCAATGTTTATATGTTATTTGTAATAAATACCTTTGATGATTGGTAAGTTAATCATATTTTATTCTTAAAATAGGTTAGATTAATATTAGTCTCGATACAAAAAAAACTACTACGTTATAAATAAGACTGCGTATTACCGGACCTCTTTAAACTTTACATCTCAGCAAAATTTTTATTCAGTATTATTGTACAATAAAAAACTAATAGAATTGTTTTATATCTTGATTTTAGACTAGGAAATATAGAGTGAGTTATAAAGTATATTTTTTAATTTTATTTTTATAATTTGTTATGCCATTCAAGAATGTATACTTTTATGATTTGAGAAAGTAAGTCATTAAAAAACAAAAATATAAGTTAATAATATTTAAAATAAATTTTATGAAATCTGAAAAAGTACAGTAACATATAATTGTTTCTTTAAAATCAAAATTTTGTCATTTCTATCAAAGGTAAAATATACGCAAAATTTGAAAAAGTTTAGTTTAAAATCAAAATTTTGTCATTTCTATTAAAGGTAAAAATGTAGGTGAAGTTCACATTTAATGGTACTAGGGTTTTTTAAGATTAAAATTGGAAAAAAAGAAGAAGAAAAACCTTGTAAGGGTTATGGCGTGTATCGCAATTTAGAGGGTGTATATGGAAATTAGAAATTGACCGAATCTCCAAGTGGAGATTACCTTGCACCAAGAAATATAAGAAAAAGGAGAGAACATATTCATGTATCTGAAAATTGAGGATGAGTGCGGTGCGTGTTGGAAGGAGTGGTGGGAATGTGGATATTACTTGTTAGAATCTCGCAGAGAAGAGAAGAAAAGGCGCCTATAAATAAACGGTGACGTCTTTGGAGCGTAGGAGACGGTGGGAGAAATAGTAATAGTAGTAGTAATATTAGTAACGGCGCATGTATATACAATATATATAATATACGAATCAATACGCAACGTTTGAATTGGGAATGGGTCCGGATAAGCTTGATATTTTACAGATGAATAGGCCCCACTAATAATAGTAATTTTTCTTTTATTATTTAGGGAAAAAAGGAATAGTAATAGGGTAGGGGCAGTTAGGTATAGGAATAGGATAGACCGGACATCTGCCTTTCCCTTAAAACATGTTTTGTCTTTTTCCTTAACTTAAAAAAACATTTAATCAGTTGTTTTGTAATTGTAACTAAAAAAAGAGAAAGACTGGTTATACTATAGCTCCTTTCTTTTATTTTAATACGAGATAGATAGAGAAAATAGTAGTAGGAGAGAAGGAGAAGCTTATGCTGATGCCCCCCCTCCCCCTCTGATGTGTGAGTGAGTGGTGCTCTTTCTTTCCCCGTTCTTTCTTCTCTCCTCTCCTCTTTCTCTGTCCCTCAAAAGACTAAGATAATACTCACTTCTTCGTCGTCTTCTTCTTCTTCACTAAGGTTTGTTCAACCTCAACCTTAACCTCAACTTTAACACTCCCTTTCTGTCCTTGGTTTTTGTACTTTTGATTTAATCAACACCCAAACACATACTTGAAGCAGATCTGTTCCTCTTCGTTGGCCGTGTGACTGAGTTTCGTCCTATTTTCTTGGTTAACTTTTCAAAGTTTTGTTTATACTTTGAAACAAAAATTGGGTCCGGTCAAATGTCGACTCTCAGTCTCTTCCGCTTTAAGCTTTGTTCATACCTATCTTATGGATTGATAACCCAAGGGTTTCCTATGTTTCTCTTTGTTTCCCTTAATTCATAACTCTTCATCTCCTTCCTCAAATCTCGCATTCTTAAATGATCACGCGATGACAACAAATATTTAATTAGGTTTCCTTCTCTGGCTCAGTCCTTACTCCTTAATATTGTCAAAGTCTGTTCATTTCACTATCTGCTGCTTTGGTTGTTTACTGTTTTGGCCCGTTCTCTTTCTCAACTGATTAAATAGTATTGAGCTTTAGCTTTGGAAAATTTTGCTTGTACTACTACTGTTCCCTTTTCCCCTCTCTCTCTCTCTCTCTCATTATTCTATGCAGGCATACGATCCCCTTTGTCAAAGATTTGATATCTCTTTGTCTTGGGTATTGTTGTCTCAAACCCTTACTGCCTTTTGGGCTGCTCCCACATAAAATAATGCTAAAAGCTTCACCATCGGTTGTGGGTTTTGGTTAATTTGTGCTTTGCTTGCTTGATCAATCCAAACCCAGATGCTTCGGTTTCCCTCGTTCATTCTCCATCTCACATAAAATAACGTTTAAGGAGAATCGGATTGCAATCATCTACTTCTGTGTTCTAATTCATTCCTCAATATTATAACCTTTTTTTGACGATTTTAACATGACCGTTGCAGGAAAAATGAGATGAAGATCCGCTTGAAGGTTGGTTGATCTTGTCTTCTGCCATCGGTAAATAGATAACCGGTAAAAACTTGGGCTTGCTGGCAACTAGATGGAATTATGTACGTGTTGTTTGCGACTTTGGTGGCGTTTGATTGAAGTAGTGGAGGTGAGAGAGTTGAGAACGGTATAGTTATCGTGTACATAACTTTATATATGCTGAAGGCTAAGAAATTAAAGGAAAGAAGACCCAGTAGTTGTGAAAGTGGCGGTGCTGGTGGTAGTAGTAGAACTGAAGAAGCTTGTGACTGTTGGAGAAACAACAGCGCAAGAAGACAGAAGCTTTGCATCAGATGTTATCCATTGAAAACCCTCCAGTACCAGATCCTTCACGTACTCGCAATTTTCCACAGCTGAATAGTAGTTGTAGTGATGAGACTGATCAGAGGTTTTCTTCTTCTCCCAACAAGCTTCTTTTGCCAGAGCTAGATCTGCCCAGCCCATCCGTCGATCTTCCCAATTTCTCCATAAGGTAGTCAATTACTCCTCAGCTCCTTAGCTAGTTCGGGGTTGTTTTGCGCTGGCTAGCAACTGAGCTTTCGTTTTGTTTTCTTGTCCATCCACCTATGACACACTAACATCTTTCTCTTTTTTGTGTGTTTGTCACAATGATCTCAGAGTCGTCTAGTCTGTTTTTTGGGTTATTATTTTGGGTCAGATCCAGTGTGTGTTTCACCTTGCCTTATGAACCTGTGGCTCTGAGCAGTTCGACATGGGACCGTATTCAAGATAACACTCTTATGTTATCTATTCTTTGCTGCTTTTCCTTCGGATGGCACCCAAGCACCTTCTTCTTCTTCTTGTTCTTGTTTACTGTTGTTGTTGTATGTATACTTGTGATCTTGATCAATGATTTCATTTGCTCTTGCCTTAGTTGATCAATATTGCTTGTGATTTCATGCTGTTTCAGGTTAACAATCCATCTGTCCATGATCTTCTCCCCCTTCACTAGATTATCGGAATTCTATTGTCGCAAAAGTACTGTTTGTTGCGCACTAATATGGAGTTTCATAAAATCAAATATTGGTTCTCTTGCTCAAAAGAATTTGTTTATTGTTGATTTCAATTCTGTTCCCTACTCCTTTTCATGTATCTTAGCTCAAATCTTGGGTGATGACTTATAGTTTATGCCTTTTGTCGCTGATCATTCTTAAATCACTTGAAGATTAATCCTTTTGTCGACAGGCATTATGTATTTACATCACGGAGCAAGGATATCAAGAAGAATTGGCCTTTTTCTCCAAAAAACCTGCAACTTTGTCTCAAGCATGGTGTGAAAGATGTATTGCCACCATTTCAGCATCTTGATACTGTAAGAGACCAATCATCCAAGATTTGTGCTGTTGAAATTGATTCCGTTAATGCCCACAAGACGAACAATTTTGGTAAAGAGCCTTCAAGACAAGAAACTCATGGAACGCTAGATTCGTGCTACGATGCTCAAGTAAGCAATAAGCTTGCAGAAAGTTGCTTAGACATAAATTCATGCAGATCTGGGGAGGAAAATTTCCCTTCTTCAACAACCACAGTGTCTCAATGCGAGATAGAGTCAGTTCCCGGTAACAGGCACTCTAGTACATTGCTACAAACTGGAAGTTTGTCGAAAGCTTCAGTTGAAGTCGAAGCCGCAGATCTTCCTGTGACCCACAAAGCCCAAAGCAGCAACCGACCATCGGGTAAGAAGTGCAGACTGATTGTGAAATTTGGTGGCAACTCTGATCGTAGCTCGTCAGAAGATATTGTTTCCAACTGTACTGCAGCATCAGAAGCAATGGCTTCCAAAGTTTGCCCTGTTTGCAAAACTTTCTCGTTCTCATCAAACACCACATTGAATGCTCACATTGATCAATGCCTTTCTGTGGAGCAAGCACCTAAGGGTGCAACCAATTCTAAGCTCACTAGACATAGATTCAAGCCCAGGAAAACAAAGTTGATGGTGGATATTTATGCTACAGCACAGCAATGCACACTGGAAGAGCTTGATCGAAGAAATGGTAGAACCGGAGCCAAAGATTCAAACTTGCCTACCCTGGATGCCCAGAACATTGAGACCTCTAGTGAAGTGAGGAAATATCGGTTGTCTCAAGTATATTCGCAAGATGTAGGTGATGTAGGTCCAGTGTATATTGATGCAACTGGTACAAAACTTAGGATCTTATCCAAGTCTAACGATCCAGAACTGGCTTCAAAAGTAGGAAAGGCTGCTGACGCTAGAAAACTTTTGAGGGGAGTCAAAAGAAGCAAATATGTTCCCAAAAAAATGAAGAAGCACCTTGCTCAGAAATATCAGAAGTATCTGAAACTTGCTCCACAAAGCAAAAGGATTCGCTTGGACAAGAAGGCCCATGGTTGTCAGGTACTGCGTGCTTATTTGCTTGTATCTATATGTGCTTGAAGCCTTGAAGCTCCCTCCTAAGTCATCTAACATCTCCTCCTTATCTATCATTTATTAATTTTTTAGAACACAGAATTTTGAACTTACGATAAACTGACTATACCTATTTCTTAAATGCAATTGTGAACCATGGTTGGTCTATCTCATTGATAGTATGCACTTCCCACTACCAGAGATTTTGAACTTTTCTTATTTTACATATCTTATAGTACTTGCATGCATTGCTGCAAAATTTGTTCAAACAGATTTTTGGACGTGAAGAACAATGCAAAAGGGGGGATAAAAGTTGCAATGAAGAACAACAAATGCCAAAGCAATCAGAGTCAAGTGATTCTGGGACCTTGAGGCCATGGGTTTGCTCCAAAAGAAGAGGATTTACAAAAAGAGTGAGAAGGGAAGATGGTCATCAACCCACGAAGTGCAAATGGCATCTGCCTCAAGACTTATTGGTTGAGAACGAAAATTCATTTGGGGAGAATCCTCTTTCTGAAAGCGGTCATATTCGGAAATTTACAAATCTGTCTGAGAACTTAATATCTTCTTCTGGAAAAAATGAGAGAATGGAGCAGATATCCCATGATGCCCAAGTTAGTGACGTGGGGATAGGGAAAAGAGTCGGTAATCTCTTTATTGGAGGCAAGTCCAATGATGTTGATGTATCTTTTCCGCTGACGAAGCGAAATGCCAGTCAGTTAAGCAAGGATGTCACATTTAACAGTGAGTGTTGTCTGCCAATTCATCCACACACTACCAGAAGGTATGCATCGAATGATAAGAAAATTGGCACTTTGGAGGATATAATAGATTGTTCCAATACCTTTCTTACTCCCATCTCAAAGGATTTACATGCAATTGTAAATAAAACAATGAAATTTTCATTTTGTAGGAACAACGTGAAGGCTGTGAACAGCCCATCAGCTGTTAGTGATGATAGACCTAACAAAATAAAGAAATGTTCAACCCTTGAGAAATCTCGAGTGCTTTCCATGGTGGAAAGAGATAAAGAAGCATTGGCTTCGCATTCCGAGGTTGATCAACCACTAACTTTGATACGTGGCAGTACTAAAAATCAGTTGGAAAGAGAAGAAAGAACAAGTGATATGGATCCCAGGAGAAGCAGTGTTCTGGAAGCTAGAGAGAAAAGAGGACTCCTTTGTGCTTTTCAAACCAAGGAAGTCATTGCCATGGAAAGTTCAAAATCTGCGTCTTGTTATAGCAACGGTGAAGCGGAGAATATTGACTCTTCAGATAAATGTGATGCTGGATTTGAAAAAAAAACTGAGTTCCAAGAATCTGCTAGGACAGAGATGGATGTCAATGTGGAGGATGCTGGTAGTGGAGCATGTAGCAAGGATTTTGAGAGAAGTGGTAGAAATCTGAATATATTTTTGGGTACAGAACTTTACAAGCTCAGTGACTCTTCGGAAGCTCCAGATAACTCTCTTCAATCTATTCAAGATTACAGACGGCTTTTATGTGAAGTGGAAGTACCGGCAACTCCAACTGGTCCAGCTTTAGTGGATGATCGAGAGATGTTTTCTGCTAATGGAGTTCACCAAGACATGATGAAGCAAACTGCAGAAATAGGTCTGGATTTAGATTCTGAAGTTGGCGATGGAAACCCATTTCTTGGGGTTGATCCAATACCGATTCCAGGACCACCGGGGTCTTTTTTGCCAAGCCCCAGGAATATGGGTTCAGAAGATTTCCAAGGTAACTCATCATTGACCACAAGTATGGTTCAGTCTTCTCCGGATCAACATGATATGCTCGATGGAGATCCATCAGATTCCCCTATATCAGCTGCGGCTAGCATCTCTAACTCCACTGCAGGTAGATCCGACTTGAATTACTGTGAACCTTCATCACCTGCAGAACCATATTCCAATCAGGACAAGATCTACTTATGCTCAACAGCTGCTACGACTGTAAATTCAGTGGAAAATGCAGGTGCATTTGCAGCAAATACACGACTGGAGAGAGCTACTTTGGATGGAAAATATTTGAAAACTGAGAGGAATCCCGGTGAAAAGGTATATCTGATTTCCAATACTGAGCAACCATGCTGTTGCCAAAAGAAAGAGATATTTGCACAGGGTGTTCCTTTAGATAGTCATGAATCACAACTATTAAGGCGTAGGAAAAATGCTACTAGAAAAGTCTCAGCTATGGGAAAACAAACTAGTTGCAATTCTGAGCCACGACCTGGTGATTTCAGCGTGAGACCTCCTCTAAACTGTTGGCCAACTTCCGGATCGGAAAAGGATGCCACCCCAGTTATTAAGCTCCCTGCTGCTTCTCTTCCTTCCAAAGACTCCACAGGTGGTGAAGTAAGGTTCTTGGCCCGGAGTGATCGTCATTCTTCAAGTCCATCTGCTTCCAATCCCATACTCAGGTTGATGGGAAAGAATTTAATGGTGGTCAACAAAGATGAGGATGCTTCCATGCCTCTTGAGGAGGTTCGGCCAGATATTGATAAAACCTCTCAATCTCCAACACATTCCAGAGTTTGTTCGGTCAATATTCAGAATCAAGATCCTTACCTTTTCCATCACATGATCTCTCAAGTATCTGCCATTTCCCGTCAAGATCCACACAGCATGATGGGACAACGTTTTGATGCTGGATTGTCAAGTAGTATCAGAAGCCATCAAGTTTCTGCTTGTCTGCCAGCTGGTATGTCGGAAGGCCCACGTGCAGATAGTGATTTCATGGCGTTGAAGGAGCCGTACAAGTACAACATTGATCACAATTTTCTGAACCGAGAGAATAGACTAAGCAATGAACGTAATGCATCATCCAGATATCTAGAGAAAAATCTCTCACATTCATCTGCCCCTCATATAAAAGAAGAAGTGATCATCATTAATGATGTCCCCGGAGGTGAAAATATAGTGAACACTAACGTTATAATGGGCATCGATGGATGGAGGGGGCATCACGTTGATTCATCTTCGATCCCAGTTCCAGCAGCTCCTAGTTATACCCCAAGTCGCTTACATCCTTGGTATCAGTCTCAAGGACAAACTTATCTTGAAAAGTCGTATATAGTGTGCAATCCCAACTTTCGTCCCAGGCTATTCAACTCAACTCCTGTTACATGGGTTTGTAGTTCAGAAGGTCCAGCTGTTTTACAGCGGAATCCTTTTGTGGCTGCATCGTCCTCAACCGGTCATCTAAGTTCTGAAGCACTTTACTACTCTCAAAGCTATTCGTAATGTCTGGGTATGCTTAAGCTTGGATGGGCAAGTGCATGAATGTCTATTGATTGTGCTGTGAAACTTACTCTTTTCTTATAGATAACTTACCTATGAGTCACTTTAGGTTGAAAAATTACATGGAAAAATAATGACAAATGGCAGTTTGAGGGATATCTGACAAAGTTTATATTTATTTCTAATGTTAGTAAAGGCTAAGGCCAAAGCTTATGCAGATTTTAGGCTTCTGTTTAGAAAGAATCGCAGCCAAAGATGAGATATATGTGTAAGCAGCTGTAAATAATAGCAGAAGAGGTGGGGACTTGGCTGAAAAAATTATGAGATACAATGTTCCATCATCAAATTAATGCAAGAAATTTGGGTTTACGCTTGGTATTTTAACTGATACGGCATTTGAGGTATAAACAAAAGAAATACAGAGTACCAGTTACTTGTGACAAAACCAAAACCTAGTAATTCAATGGTTTCATGTATGAATATGATATATATGGTTAGGGTAGCTTGTTACTTATTTTAAGGATCGAAAAAAGTTGGTGGGGTTCATTGCATAATAATGTGATACAGCAATGAGAATTGCATGGTGACTGGTGACCTTGATAATGACTCGCCATATGCCCACACAGTGCACACACTCCTTATGGTATGATATGGTACGACAAGAATGTCTCCTCATACAATAAATAGACGGCACTGTTTTACTTTTATTTATTTATTGGTTGTTTCCATCTTCGAAGAGGTTACTTACTTTTAATATAAAATATGGACGATGATAGATGAAGGCCGTCAATTATTGCATGCGCATCAGGTACATAGGCATGTACACGAAGTGAACAATGTTGTGTAAGGACCGGATCTCTCGTTATAATCTGTAACAAATTAGTTGCATAGAACGTGGGACAGTAGAAGAAAACAACGAAGATAGCACAGAGGACAGTGAAAATGAGATCTTTACCTGACAGGCAGTTGATACTGTTGATTTTGTTTCGATAATGTAAGATTGTTAGGGTAAGTACATAATGGAAATGAACCGTCACGTCGTTGTGGGTTTACACTTAACCAGAATAAACCATGTAAACAGCGGTTATGTCAACGAAAAGGAGTATCAAGTTGGTGACGGTGACGGTGATGGTGATGGTGGTGGGTCACTTACGACAGACCCTCTAGTATATAATGCAAGTGCAGTATTATTTATGTATAATTAGGATTAGGAGATAATGTCAGAAGTCAGAACTCAATCAAGAAACGAAACTGAAGCTGCTCACATTCACAGGATACAAAATTCACCTAATTATTAGAATCCATGCACACGCAGCATACACGATACATGCACACGTACTTACGTAACGTAGAGATCTATATAATTGGTTCTATAATCTTTACGTGTACTGATATACGTAGGCATATATACACACGATAAGGTTGTGGGTGCTTTAGCTATGTAAGTTGGTTGGTACTTGGTCTTGCATGAATTTTAGTGGTACTGGTAGTTCTTCACTCACCTACAAGTCTGTCTCCTCCTTAAATGGTTGGCTTGTGTCTTGCATGAAAATATAGGTAGAAGATAAAATGGAAAAGGGAAGGTGGGAATGGGATTCAATATATTTTGAATTTCAAATGTAAATACTAAATAAATACTTCAGGACAAAAGTCAATATCTAGACGAGATTACATTCACACCAACTATTTTAGTTTACGGGGGTTGTTGTCCTAGAAATCAGGAGCCCCGCCTCTTCTTCTGCCATTAAGGACATTTCTTTTACTTTCTTTCTTATGTCAAAACCATTACCAGTGTCCCATAATCAAGTTTTATATATAAGTTTAACAAAACTCATGCTCATAATAAATATGATCGTTTCAGTTCATCATATTTTGCTTCTCATCCTCGCCAGCTTAGATAGCGTTTCTTCAGCAGCTAAGGTTTGAGAATGGTTGTGACGGAGCACAACTGTCTTGATGCTTAAACACTTCCACGTTGTCAAAATGCCCACCTCTCAGCAACAACTGTGCTCTTGTCTCCAGTAAAGCAACCTTCAATATTGTCACATCTTGCCACACTTACCCGTGCACTCTTTGATGCCCTCGTACCCTCTTCTTCCAATAGAGTGATTCATGGCATCGGTGTTGTATTTTGGACACAAAATACTTCTCCACTTCCTCCAACACTTAGCTAGTACAAAGGCATAATTACATCTTGGGAAGTTTATGAAGGCTTTAACTGCTGGAGGGAGGGCTATTAGGGTGCAGTTGACGCGGTGAGACAGTTGGTAATTCACTGATAAGCTATGACCATCAATGGACGTCATCATTTCTTGTCTTTGCTTTCAAGTCTGATGCCCCATTTGTACATAAAGGAAATAGCAAACCACCTTTCCTTCTTACAGAAGCTTCAGCTATATGGTGGAACCAAATCCAACACCCAGCCTGCGTTTTTTCTCTTCGTGCTAAATCCTAGTTTAACAAGGAAAAGGGTCGAATCTTCTTCACTGTGTGATGTTAATGAACATCCAGAGCAGCAGGCAAAGGCAACACTCAAAAACTTGGTCCAGTTTTGAAATCTATTTCCGACGACAATCAAGTTCTTAGCTGTTGTTACCAGTAGAGTTGTCGAAATTGATGCTGTAAGCAAACCAACTGCCAACTAAAAGCATTTTTGAGGCAAGAAGGTTCTTTGTCTCATTCTTTTTGCAATACAATGAGACAAAAGCGTAGAAGCTTCATCTAAAAGGGATTAGTGTTACAGTAACGCTCATCTGTTGCACTAATCTACGAGAAGGCAGAGCATTCTTCCAGTGAAACTTGATTCACAATTTCAAATAATGAGGATGGAATAGTTGCAAGCTCAGAAAGAAATGGTCCTACAACCCACAAACCAAAACTCAACCTTCTCAATTTCTCATCAATCTCATGAAGAAACTCTTAACTCCTGGCTTGCGTACTCCTTTTCTTTCTCCCTCTCATTAAAATCACTGCATCAGACAAAGGCAATGGTGGCAAGTACATTATATCAAAGTTCACCACTTTGGTTAGTCTGGTAGTAATAATCACATGGGAACCACCAGCATTCCTTGGAATAAAATCATTTAGGTCCTTTCCTTCCCACTTCCCTCTCTCTCTATTTCCAGATTGTCAATTATAAGATGATATAGCTTGCCACGGAACAACTCTCTTGAATGCCTCAAATTCTTGCCCTTCAAAGCTTCGAATTCACCTCTTTCCTTCTCAGTATTGGCACTGATATCCAACCTCAGATTGAGTGACACCTGCAATATCGAGCTTCACCACCAACACACATAACCATCTTCTATCTCTGGGAATATCTATAATCAAACTCAAGTGCAAGTTCCATCTTTCCTAGAATACCATTTATGTTAATCACACTGTTACCCAGGATCCTGCAATTGCCACCTTTTGATTTCTTGTATTTGGATCTTTCCAAAGAATTCTTTGCCATAATTGGTTAAACTCAGGCCTCTAAAGTTAGTTCTTTGTACTATCCTCCCAGCTCTTAGTTAATAAATCTTCCTCTGCTGCTAAGTGTCTCACTTTCCTCTTCTGTAAGACCCTCAGATTTTCCACTAGCTTCTCCTTTAAGGGAACTTGTGGAACAATTCTGTAAAAGACTATGGCAGTATCTGAAAAAAGTAGTTTTAATCTCCATAATCTCCTTCTCTCTTCCCACAAAATATCTATTTCTTCATAATGGAAGTTCCTCAAATCCTTCTACCATTTCAGCCACAGTTTTCCTACCGAGCTTAGTGTTAGAAGCTTGATGAGCTCCAAATAAATTCTTACAAGAATTTTTTCTTGCAAGAGCTACAGCTCTTTTTACTTCTCACGTTTCTCTCACTTTTTTGTAATATACTGCTACACTTTCCTTTTATTCAGCTTAGGAACTCTTAATACAAAAGTGGACTAGTCTTTATATAAACGCATGCATAAACCGACATTAAAGGGAGGGAGCATTAAATGAAGGAACATGTGTCTTAAACTCAAAAGTTGAAAAATCAAACTTTACTACTCGTATAACTCTTACCTATTAAATAATTACAACTCTCAGCTAATAAGCAATTATTTAGAACCATACATTTGAAACTACATATGTAACAAAGAAAGAAAGTTTGACTTCTAACACTCCCCTCAAACTCGACTTCTCATGCCAAGCATTTCTCTCAATTTACAGAACACTTCTTTGTTTAGTGGTTTTGTAGAAATGTCTACTAGTTGATCTTCTGTTCTGCAGAACACCAATTTCACAATTTTGTTTTTCACCTGTTGCAGCTAATCTTGCCTTGTATTTCTCCACGTTTCCTTTTTAGTTGGTCTTTGTCTTGTACACTCACTTGACTCCAATTGGTTTATGTCCTTTTGGAAGACTGGTTAATTCCCATGTATCATTTCTTTGGATGGTACCAATTTCTTCATTCATTGCTTTTTTCCACTTTTAATTTGTCTCCAACGGCTTCTTCATATGTTACCGGATCACATGCGGCCATCAAACAAAACAACCAATAGTCAAATGTATCTATTGTTAGAAAATACAAATCCTCCTTCATTATGGATAATTATGTAGTTATGATAAAAGATAAGGTTTGGGATGAAGAAAAATATCTAGTGTTGATGTGGAAGCTTATGGATGAGTTTAGAAGCTTATGGAAGAATCTTATGGATAAGGATGAGTTACTTGATGAGTCAAAGAAGGAGCCAAATTGAATTTGAAGTCTTGAAGATAAGGATGAATTAATTAATGTAAGAAGAAATCAAATTGTATTTGAACTCTTTTAGCATGTCTATATATATGTGGTTTTGTAACCATTTATAGGTATAAGAGAAAAAATAGAAAGCATTTGAAAGAAAGGTGTTTTAAGAGCCATAGCTCTTTGTGAGAAAGAAAGATTAAGAGAAAAAGTGTTGTAGCACTTAGAGAGAGATTCGTATCTTGTGAGTGTTCTTTGTACTTATAAACTTTGTTATAAATACAACTACATATTTTGTGAAAGGTTCTTTTACTTGGAGCCCATCAAAGCTTTCAACAAGTAATATCAGAGCCAAGGTTCGTTTGTTCGTGAATTGGTGAAAAGATGGCCAACTTGATCCAGCCTCAAGTTCTGAAATTATCCAAGACAAATTATGGGAATTGGAGCATCCAGATAAGAGTGATGCTTGGTTCTCATGATTTATGGGATATTGTTAATGATGGATATACTGAGCCCGTAGATGCAGCTGCCGAAGCAGTCTTGTCAGATGCTGAGAAAAAAAACGTTGAAAGAAAATTGAAAGAAAGATAAGAAGGCGTTATTCTTTATCTTTCAAGGTGTTCATGAACCCACGTTTGAGAAAATTTCAGATGCAAAGACTTCAAAAGAAGCATGGGAGATTCTGCAGAAATCGTTCCAAGGAGTTGAAAAAGCTAAAAGGTACGTCTTCAATCACTTAGAGCTGAGTTTGAGATGCTAAAAATGCAAAGCTCAGAAAATATTGGTAATTATGTCACTCGTTTGAAAACGGTGGCTAATGAAATGAAAAGAAATGGTGAAACTCTAGACGATGTTCGTGTAATG
>JANZLX010000213.1:38648742-38662445 GCA_025531955.1 Erythroxylum orinocense
CCGAGGCTGATGATGTTGCTTTTCAATGTAGGCACATAATAGACATCAGTAATATATGCCTTTTCTCCATTTTTCAAGGTGATTGTAATTTTACCTTTGCCTCTGATCGAAATCTTTGTTGAATTACCGAATGTAACTTCACCACGAACTGTCTCATCCATGTTTGTGAACAACTCTTTCTGTCCACACATATGGTTGCTAGCACCAGTGTCTAGATACCAAACATTATTATTGTTTTGCTCATTGACTGGTAAAGAGAGAAGTATAACATCATTATTTTTCTTGTCTTCTGCTGCTGTAAAATGATTTCTTTCTTGTACCTCAGGATTCAATCTGCATTCGTAACTAAAATGACCATATTTATTGCAATTATAACACTGAATTTGAGATTTATCTCTTCTTTGTTGAAATTTGCCTCGTCCTCTGTCTCTATAACCTCTTCCATGACCATATGTTAGATTTCCTTCATTTATATTTTCTCTTTCAAAAAATTATCTGCCACGTCCACGTCTTCCTTGATTGTTCCATCGACCACGTCCCCTTTGGTAGCCACCTCTATAGCCACCTTGACTTCCTCTGTCCTGTTTCTGGCTACTGCTTGCCTAATTTTCACCGACTGATAATTTGCTTTGCAAAACTTTCTCCAAGTCACCAGTATCATCATTTCAGTTCATTCTTTGCTCATATGCTTAGAGAGAACTGACGAGTTCATCAATCGAAAGTTCTGACATCTTTCAATTCTTCAATTGCAACAACGATGCAATCAAACTTGCGTGTAAAGGAACGCAAAAGCTTTTCAATTACACGAACATCTTCTAGAGTTTCACCATTTCTTTTCATTTCATTAGCCACCGTTTTCAAACGAGTGACATAATCGCTAATATTTTCTGAGCTTTGCATTTTTAGCATCTCAAACTCAGCTCTGAGTGATTGAAGACGCACCTTTTTAGCTTTATCTACTCCTTGGAAAGGTTTATGCAGAATCTCTTATGCCTCTTGTGAAGTCTTTGTATCTGAAATTTTCTCGAACATGGGTTCATTAACGCCTTGAAATATAAAGAACAACACCTTCTTATCTTTCTTTCGATTTTCTTTCAAAGTCTTTTTCTCTGCATCTGACAAGGCTGCTTTGGCAACTTCATCTACAGGCTCAGTATATCCATCATCGACAATATCCCATAAATCATGAGAACCAAGCATCACTCTCATCTGGATGCTCCAATTCCTATAATTGTCTTCGTCAATTTTGGAACTTAAAGTTGGATCAAGTTGGCCATTGCTTCACCAATTCACGAACAAACGAACCTTGGCTCTAATACCATTTGTTGGAAGCTTGATGAGCTCCAAATAAATTCTTACAAGTTTTTTTTTTCTTGCAAGGGCTACAATTGTTTTTACTTCTCACGTTTCTCTCGCTTTTTTGTAATATACTGCTACACTTTCCTTTTATTCACCTTAGGAACTCTTAGCACAAAAGTGGATTAGCCTTTATATAAAGGCATGCATAAACCGACGTTAGGGGGAGGGGGCATTAAATGAAGGAACATGTATCTTAAACTCAAAAGTTGACAAATCAAGCTTTACTACTCCTATAACTCTTACTTATTAAGTAACTACAACTCTTAGCTAATAAGCAATTATTTAGAACCATACATTTGGAGTTACACATGTAAAAGAGAAATAGAGTTTGACTTCTAACACTTAGCTCTTAATAGACCTACAACTTTGGTTACACAATTTCTCCAATTACACTCATTAGCTTCCAGCTTAAACTCAAGAAGATTTTATCAGTTCATCAATAGCTTCTTTGCATTCTTTATCAAGTGAACTACAATTGAGATGTCCTATGACCTCGGTCGTGCCCGTATCAAAGAAGAGATGGGTAAGAAGTTCTTCTTATGGGAAAATAATCTAATTTTCTACAAGCTCAGGTGGTCGATAAAGGTTAAGTCCGTCACCACTACAACTCCGTAAGTGATAGAAGTTATAATTCTGTCCGCTATTTCGTGGCTGTGATCGTCCACGTACTTAGCTTGGTCAACAATAAAGCAAGCAATCCCCTGGAGCTCAGGTTTTGACTTAAGCCACTTTTAAAATTGCATAAGATTAGGATTATTGCCATGGAAGCCAATGTAAACGTCACAACTCCTAAGTTTGGCATTGGAAGCAAGGGAAAAAGTTCCCTTGACGGATGGGGGGAACATGAAAAGAGAATGAGTTGCGCGGAGGAATAGGATCTGATATTGATACACAGGTGACAAACTTAAGCTTTGCTTTAGTCAAATCATCATAATATTCATATTGGTCTACTAGGGAGTGTAATAGCTACTTGGAATGTCATCTGACTGTGAACCTGTATACGATGAGAATGGTGGTGAAGGGTGAGTAACTGGTGTTAGGTCCAACGAAGAGTTTGGTTTTCAAAGATTTTAGGACTATATCCTTAGGAGATATGTATGGTGATTGTAAAGATGATACAAAATCCGATGATGGTTGGAAAACTAGTGACAGAGAGTAATATGGGGAGGATAAAATAGAGTTAGTAGCCAAATTTGAACCGGAACAAGAACGATGAGGTTTTAAGATCTCTTTGCCAGTTTCACTGCAACAAGTTGAAATCTTGATGGTGAGGCCATAGGGGTTTACCAGATATACTGCTGCTGCTGCTTCATCCATGGTTGTGTTGCCCTTAAGAGGATGATGCAATTGAGAAGTATCCAAAATGCTATGCGGACTTTGATTTGTCAATCATCGACCGCATGTACTTTATAACAAGTTAACAACTATAAAAGAGTTTGAAATAGATAAATATATTTAATTATTTACTATTTTTATTTATATATTTAAATTTTAAATTTGAATTAAATAGATATATAACATAAAATAATATGTGTCTAATTTAAATATTTAAGAAATATATCTTTTAAGGGATATTAATAAAAATTTTATGATTAATAAATTTAAAGATGGAAATAAAAATTTAATGATTAAAAAATATTATAAATTTTGAAAACGGAAAGAAATCAAAATAAAAAACTCAAACAAACAACTTACTTAAATTTATCCCATTTGTAAATCAATAAAAAAGAATAAGATTTTCTATTCTCGTAAACCTATTCTTACATTTTTCTAAGTCCCCACACAAACATGTAGATAAAATAATACGAAATAGAGTAAAAACAGGTAACCGGAATAGAAGATTTATTGAAAATAAAAGGCCAATTCCTGAGAAAATTTAATTACTCTATATATTATTATTAAAACAATTAATTAGATGACCCGGAATCCGACAAGATCCATTCATTCCCAGGTTGGGCTGTGACCCACGTTGGCACTCCAAAACTTTCTCTCCGTTCGACATGAGCCCATACTCTCCCTGTCTCTCACTCTTTCTTGGACAAAAGGTTGATCCCAACCCTAGGGCCCCCAGTCGCAGGCCGTCTCTCTCTCTTTCTGTCTCGCTCTGTGTCTGTTGCTAGTCTAGTCTATGTTGTCTTCGTCTTGCCGTCCTTACCGGTGATAATTGATATTGGAAAATTAATTTATGCAATTATATTCACATGAATCCAAATTAATAGTCGGCCTATTCTATTAATTACTTACTTAGGTTTTCTCCTCAATTCTGCATCAATCATATCGTCATCCATCGTCATTCGCCTCGGCTCTCTCTCCCTCCCTCTCTGTTGCTTCTTGATTTCCAAGGTTGCTTTCATTTGATCTGTTTGCTTATCCACCTTTTTCCACAAGGTACGTCCACTCTCTCTCTATCCCTCAATTTCGTCATTTCCGCTCGTCGCTTGTTCTAAATTTCTGATCAACGATTCTTCGTCCCTCTCGAGATCGTTCTTGAATGAGCCAAGTTGAAGTATAGGGTTCTGTATTCTTACTAATATACGATTATGGCTCCAATAGAGCTTGGGTAATCTCGTCTTCTTCCAGAATTTTAGCTCACTTTTTGTGCATGAGGGCTGCTGGAGTGATTGCTGTTATTCTTGATCTTTGATCTCACACCTATAGAATTACCACCACCAATACCCACCCACATCCAATATTTTTTTTTTGGATATAGGAAATACTATTTCAAACAAATAAATAAATATGGATCTCGGAAGTGAATGTTCTGCACATGAATCCGTGGAAGATAATGAGTTAGCTACACCCCCTGAATGTAGTGTATCAAATCTTGATGAAGAAGATGACGATGTTGATGGTGAGGAGGGCTCCAACAACAAGGTTAAGGCCAATAATGGGCCATGCTCAATCGAAATTCATGGTGCTGGAAATGCTTGCATCAATATTTCTAAACAGGGTACACGTTTTAAAGGAGGTCTGGAAAGTGAGCATGTCGGGAATTCTGGAAACTTGTCTCCTATAACTGCTAAATCTCCTACTGCTGGCTCACCTCCTGCTACTAAAGGCTATGGGCTGAAGAAATGGAGAAGAATTAAGAGAGGTGTTGTCAAGGATGTTCCTGCCAGTGTAGATAACAGTAAAAATTTGAAGCGGCCTAGTTCTGCCAATCCTGCAAAACCAACTGATTTAACTTCATCTGAAATCAAGCAAAACAGTGAGGGTTCTGTTCGATCAGTCAATATCTTAAAGAATGTGGCTTTTCCTGATGGGTTTCTGAACTTTGGATCTAGTTTTGATTCTAGATTTGCTGTTGGGTCTGCTTTTATGGCTGGCACAGATTCTGAAAACAGTGAGGACCGATGCAGTAAATCTTCAACCGCGACCAGTGTGCCGAGGGGAAGGTATGAGCTTCCTGCAGCTTTGGGTTATGTGCGGGAGAAGAATAGGGTCAAGAGTTTGTCTGGGAAGGGAATAGCTAGTTCATCTCAACGTGCTCAACAGGTGAAGGTACGGGTTGAAGGCTGTAAGAAACCAAGAGGAGAAAGGGTCAAATTCGAGAAGGAAAACTCCCATTCTAGCTTGGAATCTGACTCTAGAAGCTCCAACTTTGTCTTAATGCAGGGAGCTTCTTCTGTAACCAGCAACGGAAAGCAAGTTGGAATTCCAGCTAATTCTGATGGAGAATATAGTGATGAAGCCCATGCAGATGACCGGCAGTTTAGTGAGGAGGTTCAAGCTGGTTATCAAGAAGAGAATGCTGGTAAGGTAGAAGATCTGTCACATGATGATTTGGCAGCTGGCTCATCTTGGGAGGGTAAGGAAGATAAAGATAACATGACAAACAATCAGTCCTCAACAAATCAGGATCCTTTGATTGATTCTATACTAGCCCTCCAATCCGTTCAAGAGGCTCTTGGAAGTGGTAAGATAATTCTGGAATCTTCTTTGCTCTATAAATGTCTATATACATGTGTGTGTGCACGTGCGTGTGCATGTGTCTCCGTGTGTGTTTGTATCTAATGTTACTGGTTGATAGTGACTCTTTACCCGTCCTTTAACAATTGTTAGTGCTATTCTCCTATTTTTATAGTGGTTAAAATATCCATTTTGTTGATGTTAAAAATATGTAAATCTCATGCATAGGCATCTTGTTGTTCATGTAACAGCATGTTGAAAATTAAATTTGGATTCCTTCAAAAGAATAGGGATTGCATAACCATCTTTTTCCAGTACAAGCTCACCAGACTTGCATTTGAGTGCTAATATTTTGTCTTCTCAATTTATCCCATTTCAAATCATAATATTCTAAGCCTAGAAATGTTACGGTATACGAGCTTTACATGAAAAAGATATGATGTATCTTGGTGGTCATGTATTCCCCGTTTATGTATGTGAGGGTGAATGATTTGGTGAACAGAGGGGAACTTGATGTATGGAGTATATTTTGAATGTCATTAACGGGAAGCACCAATGAAGCATTGGTGGAAGAATGGAGAATGATTCTACAAGCTACGTATGATTATATATGATGCTTCAAGTTTGTTCTGAGGCAACTCTGTAGGTTTTAGCCTAAAAGTGTTTTGAAAATTAGCTCCACCCAATAAATGAGTAAAAGTTGTGAAAGAGTGTATCTTGCATAACATTCACAACTTAGTGGTAGAAAGGCTAGCAAAATTTCTTTTCCCCTTCCAGGACTGAAGCATTCTTGGGCATACTTAAGAAGTGTGGATGTGCAGTTTGTTTCTTCATTATAATATGTGGTTCAAGTCTAAAAGCTGGCAAAAGTTAGTGAATAACATTCTTATGAAAAGAAATGCTTTGATACGATTGGAAGCCTCTTGAAGGAGAAAAGTTATCTTAATCAGGTTACACTTGAATGATGGATGAAGATGGAAACACTAGAGCTTGGATTGAGTCTTGGCATGTTTAGTATCTTTTATTGCTTCATGTTGGAGAATTTCAATTGGAGAAACTTTTCATGAAGTTAAACATTTCCTATTTGGGACTTCTGTTGATTGTCAATTAGTCCAAGTTAAGACCATAATCTAGTCCTGCAATGAGCAACCAATTTTGTCATTTGTAATTAGCTTGTTGTGGAATGATGCAGTATGTTTAAATTCAGTTCATGGCTTTGAAATGCATGGGGACTAGTTGAAGTAATGATAATGAGCATCCCAATAGTGCCAGGCTCATCACCATTACTTTAATTAAGATGTTGAATAATTACTTCATCTTTTCAGTAGGAAGTTTTGTTTGTGAAAAAATTTTAAAAAATAATTTCTAAGATTGAAACTAAGAACAGTGTATAAACCAATGCTTCCATAGATTCGTTCTCGGTTGGCAATTTGTGGAAAGTTGTTTACATGCTTGATCATTTTGACATGTTTACATATTCCTAGTGTATGAGGCATATTATGTTCCATCTTAATTATTCCTGATTGCTCATCGACATTCTGTACCATCTTAGGAGTATTATTAGAATTAATAGAACAACTTATAATGCTAAATGTAGTAAACCTTTTAAATTTTAAGACTATGAATACAAGATAGAAGATACTGATTTTAACATATTTTCCTTGCCTATTTGATGTTGTTTATATCTTGAATTTTTACTGATTAAATGACAAACCATGAGATTTCTTTAAAAACGAGCTTGATAATGAAGGAGAATAATTTGAAAATGAAGGTAACTTACTTAGAAAATATTGATTGATTACCTGCAGACAAAATTTGTTGAACTTAAATGATTAACTAATACAGCAATGACACAGAAAACATTGGAAACAATGAAACTGATATCCACTTGGAAAAGCACATATCTTTTGACTTGATATCACTGAGACAGTATTAACCACGAAAATCACTTTGGCATCTGAAAAATTATGTTTGCTTGATTACGTTTCCTAAACGGGCGATCCCTAAACTAATTTTGTAATAGAAATACACACCTATATGCATTATGTAGTGTTTTCTATTTGAATATATCCAATAAAGTTTGGAAATCGATTCAGTGATTAAATATTATGTTAGTGATAAGATATTTATATTCCATCATCTAATTGGTTAGTATATTATATGTCTAAACTTAATCCAGTGTGGCAGAAGATAATATTTTATAACATATGCATGTCTTCATACAATTGGTTGATATTGTGTTTATATGGTGTGTTTTATGTGGCAAAAGATGGGTGACTCTTTTCTTTTTATGTTTGTTTATATAGATTTATTATTGAAATCAACCTGACAATAGCATTTCCTCTTTCCATTACGTCCATATTTTTTCCTAGAAACTATTGAAATCAACCTCACAATAGCATTTCCTCTTTCCATTACGTCCATATTTTTTCCTAGAAACATTGAAAATTTGAAATAACCGTAATATTAGCTACTTGTGAATCACTTGGCTAGGTCTTGAATCATCTTCTATTCTGTTCTTTTGTGCAGCTATTGTAAGAACATGATGTTAATGTTCTGATATGTTTTGTCCTTTTAGTCGTGTACTGATTGTAGTCTGTTTCTTCCAATTCAGGATTATTTCATGATAAATTGATTGTGCCTCTCTTCTGTGATCTTTGATCTGTGGTGGTATTTTACTTGCTTGGAAACTATGATTGGATGTAGAAGTTTGACAATAGATATCTAATCTTGCAGAGATTCAAAAGTTAGGAGAGATTGGAAAGATCAATACTGCATCAGCAGATTTTGTTTCTGCATGTGAAGGAATCGATGAATCAGGTTTATCTGATGAGCTTGAATTTCAAAGTACCAGAAAATTAACTTCCTTGGAATCTGAGGTGTTGTACTTGAGACAGAGTGCGATGCATTTGGAAAGCAGACTGGAGGAGGCGAGGACTAAACTGAAGCTGAATGAGTCAGGGGTTGGTCCAGAAGCTATGTTGAACGATGGTGTTTCACTTAATGTGGAATTGGGGAATACTGTAGAACTGGGGCAGATGAACTGTAAGGAGCTTGAGATGGAAATTGATGACCTTTTGATGCAAAAAATTCAGGGTAAGGTTGAGTACCTGGCCCTAGCATGCACTTTAGAGAAGTTGAGAATTGATGCGAGTAATCATTTTAGGCTGCAAAAAGAACAGCGGCAGATGGTGGAGAGCGAGCAAGCAAAGGAACAAAGCCTTCTCCAAGGAGAAGAAAGTAAGGAAAATGTTCTAAGGAAACAAGCTGAGGAATTAGAAAAATATAAGGGAGATGCGTTAGGAACTGAGGAGGTGCTGAAGATGCAGAAGGGAGTATGTAAGGTTACTTCATGCTTTTTCGTCCAGTTGATT
The DNA here is from genome assembly GCA_025531955.1 of Erythroxylum orinocense. Taxonomy (NCBI): domain Eukaryota; kingdom Viridiplantae; phylum Streptophyta; class Magnoliopsida; order Malpighiales; family Erythroxylaceae; genus Erythroxylum; species Erythroxylum orinocense. Next base: position 38,657,385 of record JANZLX010000213.1, read on the forward strand.
TTATTTGTCCTGGTGTTTGAGCTATTAGTCTTGCAGTTGTCATCACGCTCCAGTGGTGTTGTACCAACTTAAGTATGAGAAGAAAGTTTGTTTTTGTGTAGTTCCAACGTTTGTAGACATAAGATTTTCCATTTCTTGGTGGGTGTATTAAGGTAATGGCAGTTGGTTCAATTTTTAAAGGCTTTTGTATATACATTGCAACATATTTATTCTAGGATTTCTACAGAGAAGAGCGTCTTGATATGACAAAATTGGTCCTTAGTTATATTCCCATCTGCTTGACTACCTGGATTGAATATCAACTTTCTTAAAACAGCAATAGTTATATTCCCATGTGCTTGCTTGACTACCTGGATTGAGTATCAACTTTATTAAAACTGCGATAAACTAGGATCACTGACGTTGCTTTGTGCTTGAACTGGTTTCATTTACATCCTGGTTCACTGGCTGCATTCTTAACATTTTTAAGCAGACATAATCCACTGCCACGGCCACCTGATCTATGGTCGAATTAATGTTGGAGAATTTTTTCATTATAGGCTTCTGTTCACCGGCGTTCTTCGGAACTGCAACACTTTCCTGCCTTACTTTGACTGGAGTTACGAGATTAAATATCCATCTCAAAAATGCATGATTAAGATAAAGCACCATCCACATGAGATTTGAGGCTAACCAATTTCATAAGCATTATACCCAGTTATTACACCACACCATGACAGTTTGATCGTCTGTTGTGGTAAAAAGGATAAAGAGAATGAGAAAGGGATAAACCTTTTTCTTAAACTTCGATACAACTTGAACATGGCAATAATCAATGGGTCCAATCTTACAAGCACAAAACCCGAGCATTAAATTGAGTTGTCAAAGGAAGAGTAGTAGTCCAAGCTAACAAACTACTATACTACTTACATGAAGATGCAGCGTCATAGACAGTACATTACAAGAGAGTAAAAGAGAGAATAATAATACTAATAAGAGGAAGAAATTAGAAGAACTTGGGGTCATAGCCATTGCTGGTGGTAGCCAAGATGTAGTAGGCAACGATGTGACCAATGGATCCCCAAGCAAGGACATCAACTATGTTGAAGCCAACAGGATCGTTGGATTTGAGAAGGCTCACATATTCCTTAGCACGAACATCTCCAGCCTCGTAGTGGGTAACACCATTCTGCTCAGGCAAGCCTTGTTTAGCCACGTTCTCTCTCTGGAAGTTGAAGAAGACGAACCTACCCAGAAAGAGAGACAGACCGGTGCTAAGGGTGATGACCAATGAAGGGTTAAGCTCTGCTTTGACGGCAAAGCTCCGGTTAGTCCTAGGGGTGGAGATGCTGTAGGTTTTGGGCCTGGAAATGGAAGGAAGAGGACGGAGGCCTTGGAAGGAGAGGTTGGAGGGGGAAAGATTGAGATTGTTGTTGTGGAAGGTGGGAGTAGTTAAGAACATGGTCGAGGTTGCCATTTGGAAGATAGCTGTTCGCTTGCAGTTGCCGCTGATACGTTTGATACCGAGAAATCAAGACGAAGAGATGAGAGGAGAGGAGACTGAATATGGAGAAAAACCAAAGGAGGGAGAGTGTTAAGTGTGAGGATGAAATTATACGAGAAAGATTTGGAATCTTACTTGGCTTCCTTTCATTGGCTCTTTATGGATCACAAATCGATCTGGCTCCAAGTGGCAGTTTATGGAAGCTCAATGTCCTTGAGCCAGAAATGCTACCCAAGGATCCGTGGCGCAATGGTAGCGCGTCTGACTCCAGATCAGAAGGTTACGTCGGGTTCAATCCCCACTACCTAAGGATCTTTTCATGCGTTTTTATTTTGTTAAAATTAAATTTGACCTGATAATCAGAGTTCGAGTAACATGAGATCATATGCTATCTCAATCTCTTTGAATCAAAACCAGTCATTACAATCTCTCTCAATTTTAGATTATAAAATAGGCAATCATTGGTGATATCAAATGGACCACTTGAGTCTGAAATAGAAATATGAACAAATTTGAGGTTTGTCCATGCCCGTATTGTTCATCTTCCTTCAGAATCGTTAATCTGAACATGACAAACTCAAATACTCCCCTTTCCAGAATGTTAACAAAGCTACACTGAAAATAGAGCAAAGTACTTACAAGCATCTTGGCACAGCAAACAACATTCCCTCAAATCTCTTAGATTCTTGTTTGATACAAACTACAGTTACAGGAAAAGCCAAGGATCTCTAAAACATTGTAGCAGTTACTGCTAAAACAAAATATAGGGGGCAGAATAGTTGGATGAAAATCCAATTTCATGTCAAATACATAAAAACGTGCAGAAAATGATGGAATAATATTGTCCCTCAAATTTCAGGCATCAATGATTTAATTCTGAAAGGAGAGGCAGCAACTCAATTAGCAAGCTGAGCTTCAGTACCGCTAGAAAGTTTTTTTGTTTATACTGCTCTTGAAAAGATTAAATACAATCGTGAAGAATTAAGTTAATAAAGTTGATATATTCTGCCTTCAAAATAACTTAGATAACAGCAGCACAGTGAACCCACCCAAGAGCGTTAACAGCATGGAAGGATCACAGATGATGCAATCACTACTCGCGTAATCTGGAGATGCTGAGGGAGGGCAGGCAAGCCCCTCCTTTCCTTCCTTGCATTCACTAGCAAAAAGTCCAGGTGGGTATTTTCCGTACAAGTTTATGTAACTGAACATAGTTGATGCACAATCATTTGTCAAGTCATTCAAAACTTCTGCATATGGGCATGCAAATTCCTTAAATGTTGAACAACATCGATCAGGAGGGTATTCAGGTCCTTTGCATTGACTTGTTATGATTGTATAGTTCAGAAACTCAAAGTTCACAGGACAAGCTGCATACGTGGAACAAGATGACATTATCAAGGGATGACATGCATGAACAGGTAAAACATAAAATCGTAAAGATGATCTAATCAATGGAAATGAAAGTTGACTTCATTTCAAGAGGTGAGAGAATTGATGAATAGGCCAATCATTAGATACCATTATTCGTTGGAAAACAAGGAATAACTAGATGCGAATGATAATGATATAAAAGCTCTCATTTTTCTTACCAAAAGTTCAACACCAAAATCTATAAGCATATCAACGGCTAAAGCTAATCCAATGTATATAAGAGCATTCAAGGATTCAAAGGCTGAGGAGTTTCTGGCAGAATTAAAATGCAGAGACTAAATCAATTTGTTGAACGGCACGTCAATAATGAATTGTTGTGACAAAAAATGGTCAATATGACGTAGAAACTGAATCTGGCATTGAAAAGGAAGATATTTCCTTATCTATTTCAAAAGGGTTTAACTTATAGGCATGTACAGGTTGTATATAATGCAGAAATCAATAGCAATTGAGTTGTCCCAGAAGAAGAAAACTATCCTACAGTAGTATTTCTGATTCAAATTTCGTGGTAACAAATTTCTTACAAAGACAACAAATTTTCATCATAGAAAATAGTGAATAATCATCACAAGTTTTGAAAGGTCAAAACTTGTACATTTCAGTAGAGCATTTCATAAAAACTGAGGTTGACCTTAAAGTCATTTCCTTTCTTAGGGCAGTGAAAGCAGTTTCTATGCAGAAACTCATGCCCATTGGTGAAAACTGTAATGATATAAGAGTTTGTGGTTCAATTGATTGATTCTGGATATTGTTCCCAACATCATTCATGGAGTTTACTCAGGTTGCATGCTATCATACATTGGGAAAGGTCAAATAAACACGAAAATTTTGTTAACAAAGTTCATTAAGAATATATATATAGACAATAATTGATTTTGTTGATGGCAAGATCTTAGAACACCGATCAGGACCAACAATCTTGACAAGGAAACATGGGTGGAGTACAATTCGTTATTCAGTTATGAGGCCTGAGTACAAAAAGGTCCCTACTATATTTACAGCTGCTGGTTGCTTCTGCTCAGAATGCCTATTTGTAGCTTTGAGCATAGCAGTTCTAATCCTGGAAGAGATGGTCTTGCATCTCTGTCTAATCTTTTGTTTTCCAAGTGCAAGAGGAAGCTGGCGGATGGAGCATGTAGTAAAGCTTTGACATGAATAAGATTCACCAAAAAGGAAAGGTAAATAATTGATAATACATACACGTTATCATTCTCAAACACGATCTACTGAGTTAAGGGCAAAAAAAAAAAGGACTATGAAGCACTCAGATCACAAGACGAGGCTTTTAGATGAAATCCCAGGAAATCAATTCTCCAAAGTAAGTAAATTGTGAGGAAAATAGAGAAATAAAAACCTTTCTTAGCCTGCAGAAGATTCCTGCCAGTAGAAGCATGAGAGTGGAAGACATTATCTGGATCCAAGTCAACCAACGGAGACACATAGCGTCAGTTGATGTGACAAAGGAGATTGATCTAACAACATCAGTTGAAAAAGACAAACGCACAGTACCTGAAATAAAACTGGAAGCAAAAGAATGGGAAAGGATACCCATGAAGAGAAAGAGAAAGGCGACTGCTTTACACTGCATCTCCGGCGCCTTTTGTTTCTGGGAAGGAATCTGAGTCTCTAAACTTGTTTGATCCTTTTAGGTTCTATAGGTTTCTGGGTGAATTAGTTAAGTGCAAAGATTGGAAATTTAAGAAACTAGAAATGAAAAACTAATATGGAAGGAAATGATGGAAAGAGGAGAAGAAGCAGACAGATGCCTAAGTTGGTGACAGCAAATTACGCGCAAATAGCAGTTGGGTCACCACTCACCATATCCCATTTTTCTCTTCACAGCTAACGCCTTCTTTGTTTATTAAAATTCTTTATTTCGGAACCTTTGGGTCAAGAGACTCAAGACTAAGGTACGCTTGGTTTCATAGAGGGTAATCAAAATAAAAATAGGAATGAATATAGTGATGAATGAAAATGGATATAATTATTATAATTATGGTGGTTGGTTAAGATGAAAGAATGATTACTATTACCATTAATAGTAGTTGGTTTATTAAAAATGTTAAAAAATAAAAATTTGTTAAAATTTTGTTTTATAGCAAATTTTAAGTATATTTTAAACAATTATTTTTAATTTATGCACC
>JANZLX010000213.1:38731143-38752019 GCA_025531955.1 Erythroxylum orinocense
AGTGGAATAACACCAGTTCATATTACTTAAGAACACACTCACTATACCCGTCTCATGCTTTTCACTCAATCTTTCTCCATTCACTTCAGATAGCTACAATTCTTGTCAGAGATGTAGATCAATATTTTACGAAACCAATGGTCCAAGAATCAAATCATTTGGAGGTATAGAGAAGAAGTTATGGCCAAAAGAAGCAACCATATTTATGACCTCAATCAAAACAAACCTGGTTTAGTGCGATTTCCATAATTGTCACAAGAAATATCGGATTGATTTTGTTTTCAGACCATTGGAAAGAAGACTTCGAGATCTACGACTGTCATGAAGAAGTCAAAGACAAATTCTTTCATCTGAGGGGTCGAAAATGAATCAGACGATATGACATCATTTTTTAGACGAAGTGACGTCATCAGACGATACAAGGTTAGGAAAATTATCGTAGCTTTCCTTACAGATATCGGATCGAGGTGTTCTTTAGCTAGTTGGAAAGAAGACTTCAAGAGCTACAACTCTTATGAAGACCTCAAAGATTAATTCTGTCATATAGAGGATCAAATTTGAACTAGAAAGTGTTTTGGCCAAAATGAGACGATGCTGACGTCATACTGAGATAAAGCAAAATGAGACGGTCAAACTAAGACGCAAAAAGTTAAACATGAGACGATGAACAGTAACTGAGACGGAAGCAATGAATAGTAATAAGACGAATTGGGTGAACAGTGATCGGACAATTCGGATGAACAGTAATCAGACGAATAGAATGAACAGTAATCAGACGAATTTGGTGAACAGTAACTTCGTCTTACTTTCCATCGTCTCATTTCTATCGTCTCACTTTTGCGTCCAGAACGTATCCACTTATAAGAATCATAACTTTTGACTCTGATGTCCAAATTTTCCACACTATATACCGTTAGAAAGGTAAAAGAAAGATCTATAACTTTACAGAAGGCAACTTTGCTCACATATATTTATATCAATTCCAAATTTGTCCCTAAAATTCGAAGACAAAATTTTCATTCATACACTATCACTGTACCCGATTCTTCACTTCATGACAAATTTTGAGACTTTTAGAGACAGAATTGAAATTCGATATCTTCATACAAAATATAGTCGTATATCTCTAGTTTAATCCAAATTAAGAATCATCTTGTTTGAATGACTAGAGAAAACATTGTGGCTAAAATACTGAAGTATACTCAGTCAACATTTTCCAGATCACTACCAATCTTGTTTCTAAATCTTTTCTTATCACAACTCATGCTAATATCACTCTTTCTACTCCTTCTACTCCTCATTTTCAATAAAATCGCATTTAATACCATTTATACCCAGAAGTTGTCAATGAATGCATGTACCACTTTTTATGTAAAAATATTCCGTATTTATGTGCATATATGCTAAAATGATGCATGAGCAAGGAAATGCATTGTTTTAATCTCTCTTTGAGCTCACAAATACTGAAAGTTCGAGTCCTAACCCTTAATATGGGGACGGAATGTTACATCTATTCATCCTCTCACTGACACCATTGTGATGCGTGTTACTAGGTTATGTTTTCTCATATCTTATGTCATGTCTCACACAATAATCCCCAAACTTATTGGAACTATACTGTACACCATTTATCAATTTTAGGACTTCAATTTTTCTCTTTATATCTCTTTCCAAGATAGCATGAAAATTTTGAAAGGTCTCAAACACCTAACCTTTTGCTTTCAACATTTTAAACCCAAGATTTACGTGAAGCATCCTTAATAAAAGTAATAAAATATTTTTTACCTCCCAAAGATGTTACCTCAAAAAGACCACATACATCAAAATGCACCAACTTCAATTTAGCCATCTTTTTTGACAAACCTTTTATGAAAGAAAAATTGATGTTACTTTTCGTCCAAGCAATGACCATAGAGACCAAGGGGAACAAAAGTGTTTGTTGAAATAAGAGATTTACCAATTAGCAACTTAATCCCCTTTTCACTAATATGGCCCAATCTACGATGCCACAAATTTAGAAAATGTTCTCTTCAATGACATGTTATTCATCACCATACACCTTCAAGTGTGTCTTGTATAAGGTGCAACATAACTCACCACGAGCAACTGTCATTGCTCCCTTAGATAGTTTCAACTTGTCATCCCCAATTGTATGTCGATGCCCTTCTTGGTCAAGCACATTAATGGAAAAAAATTTACACGCAAATTAGGAATGTGTCGTTTATTCTCTCAAAAATACCATACACCTAACATTGATCTGAATATGGATGTCAACAACATTGATGATGCTAGCCAAACTCTGATCACCCATCTTGACACTTCTAAAATCACCACTCCTATAATCGGTAAAGTACTCTCTCTTTGTAACACAATGATATGAAGCCCCTATATTGACAAGTCACTCGGTATTTGAGTCACTAACATGTAAACACTCACTAATTGCACAAATAAATGACACTTCATCATGTGTGCTTGAAGCTATTGGTGTAGTGCTTTTGTCATCATCATTTTTCTGATGATCTTTCCTCTTCTGATCTCTCTCACTTAAAGAAAAAAAATTTTATATGACCAAGCTTAGTGTAATAATGACGTGTCATGGTCTCTTTGTCATCTCTAGACTTTGACCAATTCTTAGACTTGCCACGTCCCTTAGAACCTTTATTGTTGCTTATTCCTCTACTTTCTACAACATAATTGTGTGCATTATCAACATTCATCTCCTTTTTTTTTAATCTCTTTTTTAAACATGCTCTCTTTGATCAAATTCAAAGAAAGTATACCATCAAAAACGGAATTGATGATGGTAATTTTCTTTTATGATGATATTTTGTGAGAAGATATAAACTTATTATTAGGTAGAGACAAAAGTCTAATCATCTTAATAAATTGACAACTATCAATTAGTTTTAAAACTCTTCATCATAAGGGACGAAAAACCTAAAGGTCTATTTATTAAAATTTAATCTCTTAACCACAATAGATGAGCCATGTAAAGGATAAATTTATAATATGGGAAATACAATGTTTCTTTCGAATTTTCCCACGGAAACGAAGGGATATCAATTATTAAATTTGCATATGATTTGATGGGTTGAACATATTTGTAAGGTTGGTGGTGTCTTTTGGATGTAGCGATAGTTTAATCTTTAGGTCTGTAAATTAGGAAATCAAATGATTCTCTAATGATAGTACTTGAATAGTTGAGGTAAATTTCAAATTTGTGTGAAAATGTTTATGGTGTACAAAATATCCTTTTTATACTCTGGGTAATAGGGGAACAAATCGTCTGTTCCCCCTGTTCCCAAGCCACCCCACCCATGTAATTTCTGTGGGTTTCATTTATTAAATGTATGAATTTTTATGGAACAGAGTAAGCACAAAATAATAAGAACAGGTGATTTGAACCTAAGTAACAAGTGTAAAATCATGATATTGGAAGAAGAACATTGCTGCGATGACCGGATACTACAAGTCGTCAATCCTTCAAGGTATAGGACAACGAAATCATCATAAAGTCAAGTTGATTATGTCCTAGAATTGTTTAGGAGCTTCGTTATTCCTGCAAATATGATCAGTTCCTCGAGAGCCACGACAATCCACTCCATCGGGCAGGCCATATCACTCCACCACCAATTCCTTTGTTTTCTAAGCTCTTTCTTTAATTATTTTTAATAATTTCTTGTGTTCAATAAAAAAAATTAATTAACAATGGTGCAACAAGCTAGTTGCACATGGGTTCTGTCCAAATTTACAATTAAAACTTGGATTAGTTGAAAAACAACATTTGCCTAACCACTAAACAAGTTATACCATCAATATGGTGTACAATGGTTGGTTATAACTGCAATATTTAGTTTAGTTATAAAGTCTAAGTTGCCTCCTGCTCCCTCTGTTTCCAAAAAAATAAAAGCTAGATATGTGCAAATGGAAAACCTTGATTTCTGTATTTGACTATCTAGGATGTGTTGGTGACGTTGATTGTTAAATCACTGCCTTTTTTATAATTAATTATATGTATGTGTTAGGGGTTTGGGTTTCTACCGATATGTTCTCTTTTTATTTGGTTGATGTATAGATGTTTTCATTTAGTCCTAGTGTCTAACAGTAGACTTCTGCAGCCTTTGATGATTTTAACTATTATGAACTCAAAATCTAATAACTGGACTACTTTGTTGTTTAACCAGTTGATTACTCATCAGTTTTGTTATATCCCGTATAATAAGCATAAGCAATTCATTTTTTCTTAGAAGAATAAAAATAATAAATCCCAAGTGAAATCTTATACTATAAAATAAAGTAAACAAACTGAAAAAAAAAATGCAATAAGCAAATCAAACTATAAAGTAAAAATCTACGAATTTGAAAAAATAACGTTAGTTTCATAAAGGAAAATACATATTACTATAAATATATTTTTTTGGGACTTACAAGTGAAGTGAATTTATTTTATATTAATCAATTTGTGATATTTATTAAATTAATGCCTCTTATTTAAGTAATAACAATTTTTATTTTAAGGGATAAATAACATATTTTGAATTGATTATTATCCGTGACTCCTTTTGTCGAAAGAGACGTAATAATGGAGTTGGACTTCTAGAAGCACTTACAACTGCCAGTCCGAACTCACCTATATGTGTAGCGGAGTCATTGATTCGATGGCGGCAGTCCTCTAGAAGAGTATGAAACGACTTGACCGCCAAGTGATTTATGTTCCAGGCGAAAACATGTACATCACTACCGGGGGATGGAGACGGCAGAGTGGCACGCGGAACGAGAACAGTGGATTTTAAACTAATAAGGTAAATATTTATAAATCCACTCGTTGGACAAAACACTAAACTAACGTTGACGTCTCATCTAGGTAATTAGGATATGTGTTTAACTTGTTATTAAGAAAACACTGAAGTGGGTCCAATCAATAATCACCACTTTCTTTCTCTTCTATTAATAATAAATGGTATCACCATCATCATATAAGGTACAATCAAGAGAGAAAAAGGGCAGTGACTTTGTAGATAATGAGGAGAACTGGGAGGTTACGGTAGTCCTGTCCACAAACTTTTGCTATGACCACAGAAAGTTGAAAGACATAAAGTGGTGAAAGCAGCGGAAGTGGGGGTAGGGTAATGGCATCACTTCAAAGGAAAAGAATTGAAGCCCATAGGATGGGATGGGATGGGATGGGATGGGACAAATTAAGTGCTTCTAGAAGGGAAGGCCTCTCAAACTGAAAACGCAAAATGCCATGTATGGTGAGTAGTTGGTTGGATGAATTGTCGCAATCTGGTTACAGACAGTTGGTGCTTACATTTTTTACTAGCCAACCCAATGTCTTGGGTTTCTAGAAATTCTAGGGCACGTGCCCGCTTCCCTGTTTGTTTTTACTTAAGTAGCTTTACATTATATAAGATTAAATGGAAGTCAGTCCAATGTAGATTTTTTTTACAATTAAATAAAAGAGTAGTCTTTGTTTTAACTTTTAATTTAATTTAAGAGCAAGAGCAGAGCAGAGCCAGCCCCTGGAATATATGTATAAAAAACCAATTGACAGACCCCACCCATTGTTTTGCTTTTATTATTATTATTTTCTTTTACTTCCACACACCTTCTTTCTCTCTCTCTTCCTCCCTATATATAAATACAAATCCACGACTTCAAACCCAACCCAAACAGTACCCCACCTTCCTTCCCTCCCTAGGCCCTCCTTTCTTGTTTGTCTACGGTAAGATGTATGCGGCAACTTCTGCGCCTCACCGTCTTCAATTGAGCGCCAAACAGGAGCCCTTCCGATCCCCGAAATTCCGTACGAAAGCCTTGGCCCAAGTCAAACAGAAAGAGTCACTCTACGAGGTTCTTCAGGTAAAGCAGTCTGCGTCACAGAGAGAGATCAAGACTGCCTACAGAACCCTCGCTAAGCTATATCATCCCGATGCTCTCAAATCCGACGGCCAAGATTTCATAGAGATTCACAACGCATACGAGACGCTCTCTGATCCAGCAGCCAGGGCGCTTTATGACATGAGCTTCTTCTATAAGACGAAGAGAGCGGTGGTTGGGGTTGGGTATTATCAAACACGGAGATGGGAAACGGACCAATGCTGGTAGACGCTAAGACCCTAGACTAATTGTGAGATGAGAGGAAATGTCTGATCATCGTTTTCCTGTTCCTTTTTGTTTTTTATTTCCTTTTAATCTTAATTTGGCGATTCGTCCATTTATCATGATGATGTGCAACCAGGGCTGTACATTCTACATTAGACCACACCCACCGATTTCTGGTTCTACATCAATGAAAGTAACTGACCTTATATGTTATCACACCATATATTTTGTTATATTCCTCACCACTTCTTTGCTTGTATAAAATCATACTCTTTTTATTATTATTGCATAAATATTGATTACTTTATTTGTAAACTAATGGGAAAAAATTAGTCAATTTAACTATATTTGAAATGACATTGCCTATGAAGCTCAAAAAACTGATAAAAGAAGGAAAAAATACGGAGCATTACATGTCAAAGAAAAAACAAGTACAAGGGTTTTCTTGTCTCATGCTTCCGTCCAACATCAATGTTCCCTAAATCCTTGTTTATAGCCTAAAAACTACTTGATCACAGACCAAAAGAAAAAGAAAACACTATCGTTTCATTTGACCTCTACATAGGAATTTGTGAATAGAAATTTGTACATAGGCAGGCACAGGGCAGGAGATAATTTTCACTTGCAGCTAGACAGGATGGAATTGATAACATGCACCAGAACCCGGAAGTTAGAGAACGTAGGTGAAGTGCAAGTGCGTTGATGATGGTGTATGATCTGATAAACTTGATCAACGATCGGTCTGACATGCATTGCGATCATAGGGTCTGCTGGGTTTATGACAGACCCAACATCTGTCATCCATCCAACCTTTTTGGCAGTGTCCTTGTTCAAATCGCAGGCCAACTGTTGTAGAAGTGAAAGCAGCACTCCTTGGCTCAAGGGCATAGGATGCAATGACAATATTCCGCTCAAATCAACCTACATTTTTTGTATGCAGCAGATCAGATCATAACTATGTAAAGACTTAATCAATTTACATCGAATATATGCAGAGCATCACCTGAGAGCACAGCCATGACACAATTGACACATCGCTTCTTTGCAGGGCAACAGTAAAAGCTTCTTCATATTTGTGTTCAGAGACCAATCTTGACAACTCTTTTGTTGGATCTAAGTGCGTCTCAACCTTAAATCATAACAAAGATAAGGGTTACCATTTATCTCAACCCACCAGATATCTGACATTTACAATCACAAAACAAAACTAAATTTCAAGCAAACCTACCTTCTCATGGAGACCAGCCAAAGGTCCATTACTAAGCTGAGAAACCAATGGATTCGCAGTACTTGAGTTTGCTCCAGCAGCCGCAAGAGCTAACAGCTTTCTTTGACCATCAGCCAATTCCCCGCTCAAGGTTTGGGTTATGGATGACACCGAGTTGAGGGCTTCCTGCATTCAGTAAATAAACTGATATCATAATGCTAGCAGAGATATCGCTTCAAACTTGTGCTAGACTGTCTAAACTACAGAATTCTACACTTCGTTAACTTCAATTCGGGTAGTAACAAACAGCATTCAAGATATCCCCCTATCCCAAAGCATAAAACATAAATACTAAGTGGTAAAGAAACAGTCACATCTTCAACCAACCTAAATGAATGCCAGTTATCAAACAATAACCTCCAGCCTTCCAAGGCATGGTAATCCAGAAAGATAATTAGAATGAACAAAAGCTTAGCACGTTAATAAATATCATCGATAGTTGGTGTAAGTAGATGTCAGGTAGCAAGCAGATTTATTTTGAGCTCAGAAAGATGGACATCTGTACCCACTATCTACACTATATTCATAAAATGGTAAACTACGTCAGATGCCATGTCATTTTCAGAACTATAGCACCAATGTCAAGAAGCACACACCCTTAGAGCAAGTGCCAAAGAAGAATGAGTAGCATCAAAATGCTGCTGGGCGGCAGCTGTATGTTCTTCCATCCCCTTCCTAAAAGTAGCATTTACTTGCTCAAACATGGCTTTGCATGTCATCTCAAAGGCGGGGATTAGTGATGTTTCCAGACCAGCCTTCAAAGAATCCTGCAGGATTCAGTTAAAAAGATCAGAAAACTATTAGAATTAAATCTAGGCTCCTGCAAATAATCCATTTTCCAGCTAATGCTAAGGTCCCTGATGTAAGTCTGCCCTTGGGAAGTTCATAATCTTTTACCTCCTTTAGGGGTTTTTTTGTCACGAATTATTTGCAACTGAAATCTTACCATTGCTACAGGTGAAAGCTTACACATACCTTCTCTTACCGACCACTACCATAACTCATACAACTGAGCACAAAACACACTTGAGCATACCTGCAGAGCTTGTTTGCCAGATGTTTGAAACTGGGCTTGGATTTGGCGAGCAACTGTAGCTTCCAGTTTTGAACTAACTGATTTGTCCAGTTGATTCACTGCTTTATCTCCAACTCCTCTCTGGGGCTCAGTTTCAGTCAGAAATACTGAATTTCAAAATGAAAACGGAAACAGATATTCAGATTTCTAACCTGGAAGGACTCTGTAATAGCTGAAGATATGGTCTTCTCGATTACTGGGGAAACTGTTCGAGTTATGACAGGCCCAACTGAAGATAATTCCTTCTTAACTGCTTTTTCCAGCATGGTTGCTAAATCCTTATTAATAAAACTAGAAATCAAATTTGATATTTGCTGTGTACGCTCACGCAATAACTTGTCATTTTTTGCATTCTCTTCTTGAAAACGAGCCCACAATGCCTCGGTATTTGACTTGATAGCTTTTTCAATGCTCTTTCCTAAAGCTGCCTCCAGTTTTCTACATTCTTTAGAAATAGGAACAGCAACCATATTTGACATCTGCTTCTGCATTTCCTTTTGTGCAGCCACAAGCTGCAGAAAAAGGTGAAAATATAAAGATCGTAGAAGGAAGGACAATAGATGGCCAGGTAAAACAGCGTAACAGTTTGATACCATTGGTTAGATGACACCTAGAAAATCTTTACGAAGGAATGAGAATATAATGACAAATTATGGATATCATGACCAAAATGAGACTCCAGGTAGATACAGAAGTCTTTGTTATTTTTTCATGGAAACAAAGAGGACAATGTACCACATTAAAATTAAGAACATCATTACGAATTACCATGTCCAATCCACTCAAACAACAAGATACAATAACTTTGGTACTGCAAATGTGGAGCATAAAATATGAGGGGGTGATTTGGACTGCTGATCCAGAATACCATTAGTTGAGTTTTCTTGGGGAGAAAGAAAATATTTTCATTTTAGTTTTTCTTCACTAAGAAAAATTTTCTATTTTAGTTTGTCTTTATTAATTCAGGTTTTAAGTCAATGAAGGAAAAGTAAGAATCACTATTAAATATGATTTTGAAATTTCGGATGTTCCTATCTGTGAGGAGTAGGGTCTCAAGGCATTTTCTATATACATGTTTATGTCTTCAATGTTTCAAGGAATAAGAGACTGGTTTTTCAAGTGTGAAACTTTCCATCTCTAAGAATGATTCTTAGACACCTGAGTGCAATAACTAAGCTGTAAAAGTAAGTTCTAGGAATCTACTGGTGTGATTTCGATAGATTTTTTTTTTTAAATCCTATGTGTCGTTCCCAATTCTTGACACAGTCCTAAGAGTAATTCCTCCTTTTTTTATTTTGCAAGTTCCAGTCTTAACATCGTAGATTCCAGCGCACTAACAATTTCCAGTAGCCATAGTTCTACAGTTTATTTCATCAAATTGTTGTTATGTCCTCTGCCCATCCTACACCAGTTGCAGGTTGAGGCCAGTTGTGTTTCAGCTAAATCTGTTATGATATGAAAGGACAAGAAACTGTGCAAGATGGTACCTACTAGACTTCTACCATGAACCATGATCCACCCTTGAAAAATGTTCAATACATATTTTCTTAAGATATTAAATTAGCAAATGCATAACGCAACACATATTACAATAAGTACAGACTGTAATATCTTAAATAGATCAAGCGTAACAATCACCTGATTAAGCGTCTCCTGCACTGAAACAATTTGAGGAAGCACAGGTTCTACAGAGCTTAGACTTGAAGTCCCACCCACTTCATTGTAAGAATCTGTTGAATTAAAAGTGCTAGGAGACGGTGAAGACGGACCTGATGCTTGAGCATTTTTACCTTTCTGTTTTTTCCCTTTTGTACTTGGAGTTGTTGGTTGCGGAGTACTTGCAGGCGGAGCTGTCTCAAGAACTCTTCCATTTACATCTTTAGAGGAGTGATTAACTACCTCATCTCCCACATCAGTACATTGAGCTATAAACTCTGCTGCTCCTAAACTATTGAGTTGCTGAGGTTCCTCCACCGCATAATTTTCAGCTGATACAGCTCGGAATTCTCTGGTTATCTGCATGCCAAGATCAGATGCCTGAGAGCAAAAATATTTTTCTTTGTTTTCGGGCACAAGCTTTTTAGCTTCTCCTTGGCCAAATTCATCACTCTTAGCGGATCTTGTTTCATCAACTACTTTAACCTCCAATTCTGTATTGCCAGCATCACTATTTACAACCACTTCTTGAATATTTGTATCAACCTCACTTTTGCTACCATTAGCATCAACAACATCAGAGGACGAAATGCTCCTGAACATCTCAGGCGTCACTAAAGTTGGATGTTTAAAAGTAACTGGAGTGAGCCTCTCAGAATCATCACTTAGTGCAATTTTCTTCTCTTCATTTCTTGAATCACTAGTCATTGAAGGCACATCAGACACGTTTGCATGAATTTCATCCATTTTCCTGTCAATGGGATAATCATTTACCGGTTGACTTGAACCTTGGTCACTGAATGGAGGACCTGATTCAGACCTTGCTGCAACTGGAACCTCAGAATGATCCCTAGATAACATAGGTCTTAGAGGGAGAGGAGATGACAGAACACAAACTACATTGGCATCACTAATTGTCGGGGATGAAGTATGAGCCTTAGCGTCCACGTTCAAAGTGCCAGTATCCTGCAAAGTGGCAGCATCACTTGAAGTAGAGCTTATGGGAACATCAGGATATTTGCTTCCACTCAATTCCAGTGCAGCAAATCCTTCAGTACTAGGACCATCCCGTGGAACAACAAACTCTTTCTCTGGACCCAAATTGTCCAGAGGTGGTGGCAAACATTGGCATAAGTCCAAAGTGTATTGCTGAATAGCCTGTGTTTGAACACAATAAATTTGGGCAACACACTGGCCAGACAACACATCACTTGTCCCTGTCAGACTCAAAATTGGCATTTTGACAGTAAATTCTGATATGTAATCAAAGCGGGTTGCTGCTGGGTAAGGACCATAATCTAAATGAACGGCATATATAGCATTCTTCTTTGCATTTGCCAGTAAAAGAAGACCCCCTTGAGAAAGGGATACAACTTGGTTAAAAAAAGCCTCCTCAATGTTAGGCTCTGCTGAACTCTGAAGCTCCAACGTATGGATACAATTCATTGAATCAGCATCACTAGGCAATAGCCAACCTTCTTCATGGTCAGAGGCCCATACCTTTATTTCCCGATTTTGAGGCCCCTGCAAGAAAATGACGGGCAACGATTATTAACAACAAAGAAACAATCCTAAAGAGTCACATATGAAATCAACTTGAAATGTTTACAACTATACACTGAACAGATACAAATATAGTTACATAAAATAAACCTTATGAACTCCATTCCACCAAGCAAAAATCAGTTATTAACTACAGAAAATAAGGGCCTCCAAAGTTACAATGCCCAGCACAACTGCAAACATAGGTCTTTGGATAAAAATATCTCAAAGATGAATTATGCATGTACCGCAGTAACAAGGATGATGTGGTCTGGCCGTTCAGCAGCTGTCAGAAAGATGGAAGAATAAACAGGAAGGCCATCATGAGGTCTCAATACTGCTAGAGGTGATGCCTTGAGGTCTTCCCATATCTTTATCTGTTACACAAAATTGAATGAACATACATCTTTAAATTTCAAAATCAATACTGTGTGCAGCCAATTATGAGTATGCATGCATATCGCACCATTATGATGAATATTGACTTATAAGCTCTAATTTTTTACTTTGTTTCTATTCACAACACATTACTAAGGTATGAAGTGCAGTTTCTTGCTTGGTTTACATAAAGTGCATCAACAATATAACAAAGGTTAACCTTTTTCATCGCGTAAGCGTTCACTAGTCCTCCAAAAATACATTAGTTTATTAGAAACACTAGGAATATATTTAAACTAGAAAAACAGGCATATGGTCGATGAGTCTGAAAAGAAACAAGTTTTATCCCGACCAGTTAATTATGTAATCCCCAAATGATTGCTCCCTCCATATCTGATCTGTATAAGTGTGAAAAACACAAAAGACCGAAAAAATAATACCAAAACCTTAATACTGAGAAATGAAGGTAAGCATGCCCAACTAGAACAAGAGTGTTGGAGGAAAGATTAAAAGAAGGGAAAAGTCCTACTTTTTCTGGAAAGAAACCCTCATGAACAGAACAAGAGGCACATTTAAAAGGAATAAAAATGTGACTATAAAAATCAAGACCAATTAAATGAAAATCTAGATTTTGGAGAAGTAGGGCTTTTTACCACTTTAGCGACCTATTAGCTAAGAAGTGACTTCCAGAATATTAATAAGAACTCCAAGACTAGCTTCTGAACTCCACGGCTTTGTCATCATGGTAATTTTTCATTTCACTTTTCTGCTATATAAGATTTTTATGATGCCAATGGAAGCTAATCGGCTCTATTTTTCCATATATTTCACTCGGAGTTTAACCCATGCCCACAGGAAATGTAATTTGCATTTAAAAGTTTACATTGCAGATCATAAGTGCGTTTATTAAAGGGTTATGTTAGGAGCGTAAATACAGGCATACAAAGAAATCAAAAGCATGGGTCAAAGATTTGAGGTCAAAATACTAACCATGCCATCCATAGATGCGGAGACCAACCGGGTGGTCATCCACTGGCACATTGACAAATCAGTAACTTCCCCATCATGTTTACCAACAAGTTGAATCCCATCAATCAGCTTGTCAACATGACACTGTAGAGGTGCCTCTGGAGAGTAGTCATCCCCCTTTCCAACTTTGTTGGTATCAATTCTCAAAACACGTTTTCCAACTCCAACCACCAAGATTTCCTAAAACAAAGGCGTTGAAGGGGCATAACATAGATGGGAAGTAAAGTAAGAGGCAAGAGTAATGAGTCAAATATTGTACGGGAATCGTAATAGTTAATCTGGAACACGTCAAAATCCATAAAAAAAGAGGAGTTAAAAATTTTTCATACCTGCTTGTAACAATGCCAACAAACTCGAGGATTTTTAATATCAGATTCTCCAATAATTTGAATGGCAATAACAGTGTTTCCAGTAATTTGTGGTTTATCCTCTATATCAGAACCCTCAGAAATCTTCCAAACATTAATGCGCCCATCCACTCCCGCACTGAAAAAAAAAGAAGCAGATAAAAATGTAACCCTACACCAAGACAAATTTAGAAGAGGAAATGGTAGAATTCAGAGAAGAAGCTACCTGGCCAGAAGATGAACATCCTCGGCAAAGAAAGTCATGTCCGTAACCCTCTGAGAGAGGAAGGCATCACATAGGTTAGCATAAGAGTAGAACAAAAAATGTAACGAATTAAATATTTATCCATCCTTTTGAAGAACAACCATTGAACCAATCTTCTTCTTCTTCTTCTTTCTTTCTTTTTGAAATAGTAAATGCAGACATGCATACATACATAAATGCACAAGCACATAAAATAGAGCAAAACCAAGTCATGCCAATGACATTCGTATAATGCACCTATAAAGTAACAGAAGAACTGAAAAAGAGAAGAAGAAGAAGGCTTCGAAAAGAGAAAAGAATAGATAAGTTAAGCGAACCTGAGAGTGGGTGCGAAACAAGGAGCGGAGAGCTGTATTAATATTGAGAATGCGAATGTTTCCTTGCTTGAGTCCGTAAGAGATATAAGACTTATTAACAGCAATTTGGCGACCCAAACACAGTTGTGGATCTGTTGTATACTTTGTGATGGGAGTGACCTCAAGCTGAGGCTGAACCTCTCCTTGTAACCTCATGTCCACGTCATACACCACCGAAGGTGCCGCCTTATCGATCCGGCGACCACGCGGCATCTTGCTGCTGGGCATCCGCGCAACACCTGGACCCGGAGGAGGAGGAGGGGAAGGAGAGGGACTATTGGGCGAAGGGCGAAGGAGGGCCATGATTTCAGCGCCGCGTTCGTTAGAAGGATTTGGGTTTGGGTTTGGGTTTGGGTTTTGGGGTTGGAGAGGTGGGGTAGGGAAAGAGTGTGAGCGCTGGGTATGGTGGTGTGTGGTAGTATCAGTAGTAGGAGAAGGTGATTGAGGAGGGTAAGAGGGAAGATTATGGAGGTGATGGTGGTAGAATTGATGCTGTTGTTGAGGAGGAGGAGGAGGGTATTGGAAGAAACCAGCACCTGGGTATTGGTGATTAGGGCCGGTTGATGGAGGATAGGAAGAGGTTGGAAGTAACGTAATCGGAAGATTGGGACCTTGGCTAAGTGGGGATGGTGGGTTGGCGGTGGTGGCGGTGGAGGTGGAGGCGGTGGTGGACATGAACAACTTGCTCATGTCAAATTGGGTCGGGGAAGCCATGGCCTACAAGATTTTGGGGGTGTAGAAGGGGGAGGGAGGGCTTCAGATTCAGATCTAATCCTCGAAGTGAAATGAAATGAACTGAATAAGCACCGAGAATGAATAAATAATACTAATAATAATAATAGGAGTGAGCGAGTAGTAGCAAAGAGAGTGGAGAATCGATTGCGCTTTGAGAGAGAAAGAGAGAGGTATTCAGTGTTTGGACGATGGAATGTATTAACTGTAATTGGGAACGAAAGAAAAACCCAAGTCAGTAACACTTTAAGAAGAGGCAAGGACCATGGAAAGACCATGACCAGTCTTAAAAATACACATAAATTGCAATTATGTATATAAATAAAAAATAGCTTCCCCCGCCCGAAGCCTCCGAATATTCCACCTTCTCATCTTTTTTTGTTTGTTTTTTGAAATGCTTATCAATTGAACATATTATTATGTTAACTTATGGGTTGACTTTTATTTGCCAATCTAGACTTAAAAATTTTAATATAGTTAATCAACTCTATGTCTATTTATAATAAATTTTGAAAATAATTTAATTAAATTATAATTATAATTTCAATCAATAAATACGAACCTAATAAGAATAAATATTTAAGATTAATCTTTATTTATCAAATATCTTATATTTAATTATAAAATATCTAAACTTTATAATTACGAAAGAACCTACAATAAGCAAGAACATATTTAACCCAAAAAAGTCAAATCATGTTTTAAACAATGAAAACTTGGACTCGAGTTTATAAAGAAGCACAAATCAAAGTTAAAAAAGGATATGAACGCTATACTCTTGATGAGAAGGGAAGTGATAGTTGAGTATTGAATGCCACGAGATTGAATTAATTTTAATAAGTTTAGAGACTCAATGAAGAAGAACACAAGATAAGTTTTCTCTCAATTTTCATAAAATGCCAAGTTTCATTTTTTAGTATAATAACATGTATATTTGTAGGCTTCATTTTAATTCATAAGGAAAAGGGAAACAATTAAGTCTTTTGCGTACTTAAGAATACCTACAAATTCAAATATTACCTAGAAACTTTGTTAAGTCTAGAAATTCAATTAAGTTTTTCTTGAAAACTCAAATAAAAATGCCTAAAAACTTTAGTATGTCTAAGAAACATCTATGACTCATCGACTTTAAAAGATGTCTATTTAGCACTTAAGCAAGTGAATTATATAATGAAAGCCTTTTCCATCTTCCATGTTTGTTTTCTAACCTAAAATAACTTGTTTGGCCCAAATTTCTGGAATTATCCCATTTATTGCTTCCTTGATCTTGTTAGCCGTTCATTTTGTAATAGACCATCTAGAATGTGCAAATGGTCTATAACAACTTTGTGTGCATTATCTCATTGGTTCTCATCACCCCTCTCCTCAAAAAGATTCATTTTTAAATCTTCACCTGCATCAAAAGGAGAAAGATCAAAAACATTGAATATAATGTTAACATTATACTCGTCTAGAAGGTCCAATTAGGCATTGTCATTGATTCGTGCAATAACTTGCAATGAACCATTGCCTCAAGGATGCAACTAGGATCGCCTTTGTACGGGAGACTAGTTTTTTCACATATACTCCTTTGTTAGCTTAAGTAGTATATTTGTTCATTTCATTTTCTAAATTGTCTCACCTTTTCATGCATCTTTTTCAACACTTTAACATTCTTTTTACTATTTAAATTAGTTATCTCATCAATTGGAAAAGGTGAAAATCCAAAGGAGTTAATGGATTAAATTCATACATAATCTTAAAAGGTGAAAAGCTAGTAGTAGAATGCATACTTCGATTATAAGCAAACTTAACATATAAAAAACACTCATCCTAATTCTTCAAGTTCTTTTGAATAATAGAATGTAATAAAGTAGACAAGATTTGACTTACTATCTTAGTTTTCCCATCTATTTGTAGATGACAAGTAGTTGAAGAGAGAAGTTTGGTTCTCTACTTCACCTACAATGTCTCTTAAAAGAAACTCAAGAACTTTGCATCACGATTCAAAACTATGCTTCTCAATATGCCATGCAAACGAACTACTTCCTCAAAGAACAAATTAGCAGTGTTGTTGACATTATAGGTTTTGTAGCAATCAACAAAATGTGACATCTTTGAAAACTTGTCAATAACCACAAACATTAAATCCTGACACCTTTTTGGCTTGGTAACCCGAAATAAAGTCCATAAAAATATCAACCCAAGGTTAACTTGGTATAGGTAAAGGAGTATAGAAACCATAAGGTAAGACCTTAAACTTGGCTTGTCTATAAGTGACGCATCTTTCACAAATTCTCTCAATATCATGCTTCATGTATAACTAAGAGAAATGTTCATTTAAAACATATAGAGTTTTTCTCACACCAAAATGACCTATTAAGCCACCACTATGAGCTTCTCTGATAAACAAATCTCTCAAAGAACACATAGGCACACACAATCTATTCTCTCAAAACAAATACCCCTCATGCCTATGGAACTTTTCAAAAGCAACCTTCTCACAAACACCATAAACATTAGCAAAATCGAAATCACTAAAATATAAGTCTTTAATGTGCTCAAATCCTAGCAATTTTGTTAAAGTAGAGATAAGTGCATACATGAAAGTTAATGCATCAACCACTAAATTCTCCTTTCCTTGCTTATACTTGATCACATAAGGAAATGTCTCAATAAACTTTATCCATTTTGCATGACTTTTATGTAACTTCCATTATCTCTTCAAATGTTTAAAGTACTCATCATTGGTATTACTCCACTCAACTTATCACTGAGAAATGTAATTGAACATTGCTCCTGTATATATATATATAAAAAAACCTCCAATGCCAATACTTAAAGCATCACACTCAATCTCAAAAGTTTTAGCAAATTTAGGCAAAGTAAACAATGGTGTAGAAACCTGTCATTAATCAAATTGAATGCCCTGTTTTGCTCGTCACCCCATTTAAAACTGACGTTCTTTTTTGAAAATTTCATTTAATGGTGCAGCTTAAGGATGACAATAGGTCGGGTCAAGCCAGTCCCAAATTTTATTTTTTTAGAAAAGCAAAATGACGTCTTTTATGGCAAAACAATATCCTTTTGTGATATCAGGCCTGGGCTATTCACAAAATAACATCATTTTATGTTATCGGGCTTGGGCAATCTAAACCCTAACCTGGCTCAAGGTACTAAAATCCTTAACAAACATCCTATAATAGCTAATTAAACTATGAAAACAACGCACATCAGTGATAAACCTAGGTGTTAGCCAATCACAAATTTCCCTAACCTTTTCCTCATCAACCAAAATTCCTTTAGCACTAACCAAAAAATATAATAGGATTCGTGCAAAAGGAATACTTTTTAAGGTTAGCATACAACTTTGGATCACGTAAAACACTTCCTAAATGATCAATATGTTCATATAATCTTTTGCTATAAATCAAAATATCATAAAAATAGACAACCACAAATTTACTAATGAAAACACACAAAACAGGTTCATTAATCTCATGAAAGTACTCGGAGCATTATTTAATCCAAATGGTAGAACTAAGCATATATATAAACTATATTTTATTTTAAAGGTTAGTTTTCACTCATCTCCCTAACGCATTCTAATTTGATGTTATTTAATTTTCAAATCAATTTTAAAGATTACACAAGAAATATAAAATTCATCAAGCATATCCCCTAATTTAGGAATGAGATGTCTATACTTTATAGTGATTTATTTGCCTTTAAAGTTCTTCTGTTTTCTCAAGATTAATTTTATAGTTTGGTCAGTTCAAAATTGAAGTACTAGGGATAAAATCAATTGATGTTCTATTACCCAAATTAGTGTGAAAACACTTGGAACTTCTTTAGGAATCATGTCTCTTACGTCTTTCAAAACAAAAACAACAAAAATTAATAAAGAAAAGTTAATTTCATTAGTGTCAACAATTAGTAAAGAAAAGTTAATTTCATTAGTGTTAATTAAAGCCTCTTTGTACAAAAGTATAAGCCTCTGCTATTTAGGATAAAAAGCTCTCTTGACATCACTTTCTTTTACAGAGAAATTCTTATGTTTTCTCTCATTTTCTTTTGCATTTTCTTGCTCTTTTCTTTTTTTTTGTTTTACCTTTTTTTTAATCTTTTCCCTCTTTTGCAATTCTTTTTTTCTACTACTCTTGCCCTCACTCACTCTTTTCTTTTAACTCTCATTTTTAAGTCTTAACTGATCCTCGTAGACTTGTTGAGGTGTTAATGATACAAGAGTGATTGTTTTCTATATATCATTACAAAGAAATATCAATTTTTGAATCCAATATGCATCACACACATATCGAATTTTCATAACCAGCCCAAAAGAATGTAACCAGCATGCATAGCATCACATTGCATAAGACCTCATCGTAATAACTTGCAATGGAAAATGAAACCAAAACCTGCTTATCTACCTTCACTTCTCCACAATCATTCAACAATTGAAGTGTATATGGGTTGGGATGCTTTAAAGTAAGCAATTTTAGTTTCAAGACCATCATCTCACTAGCTATATTAATGCAACTTCCTCCATTTATGATCATTCTATATGCCTTTTCTTGGAAATGACAACAAGTATGAAATATGTTTTTATGTTACACATTATCCTCTTCCTTCACTTGCACACTTAGTGCATACCTTATGACTAAGTCTTCTCCCTTTACTAGATATTATTTTATATCACCCTCAACATCATTTGGTTGCAATCCATCATCATATCCACTCTCAAACTCAATGCCTCCATTTTCCCTCAAAATCATTGTGGGTCGATTAAGACATTGAGAAGCAATATGTCCCCCATCCAAACGCTTAATATCTTTTTATAGAGTTTAGGAATCAGAATAATCTTTGTCCCTGTTGAAACTCACATCCTTACTCTTGGAATGCTTAAATTTAGGCTTATTGTCACCGTAATTGTAGTCTACTTTCTCCTCCTTTTTACTTTAATTTAATTTCTATGAGGAAATGGAACTCACATTCTACCTAACTCACATGAAAACTTTTCTTTTGAGTTACTTCATTATTTTTATGGCCATATAAACCATGTCCTCAAGTTCTATTACTACAACTCAACCATATTAGTTATACCTCGGTTAAGCCTATGTGTCATGGTTGCCTACCTATCCTCTTTTACATTCGCTCTAATCATGGTAATCTTCATCCCTTAATAGTAATCTTCAATATTTTTGCTGCCTTGAGTGAGACCTTGCATTTTTTTTTATACAACTCTTTATATTAGTGATTTAGAAGGAACCTCTTTCTCGTGATAGCCTTCATTTCTACCTATGTACTAATATGTCTCTCTCAATTTCTTATTCTAGCCAAAACAATATAATCCTACCAAATAATTGCATAATCGGTGAATTTAACATCTGCAAGCTTAAACTTCTTCCCCTTGGAATAACTACGACAATAAAAAACCAACGCCACCTTCTTCCTTTACTCCATTTAAGCTTATAGGTCATAAGCATCACGCCTCCCTTCAAACCTCCTATCACCTTTATTATTGTTGAATTTGGCTAATTAGTCATTATCATCAAAATCAACATCATTTCTGTTGTCATTATAGGACTCATTATAACCATACCTTTCTTGCCTTCTAGCATTAAGGACATCACGAACTTGCGCTCTCTACAAATTTGCAATTTTGGCTTCTTGTTTATCCATTATATGTTGGGCCCCGAATTTTTTTATATTTATTTATTATTATTTATTTACTTTTATTTATTCTTTACTTCGCTTTAGTAGCCAGGATGAATGGGGGATTGAATGGAAACTAGAAATTAGAATTAGAATTAAGTTAGATGGTATTATAAAGAAGTAAGAAAGTAGAGACATATAAGACAAAAATAAGGGTAAATTTGGAAAGTCCTTGTAAGTGAAAGGGTAAAAAGGGAAAGAATAGGCTTTGGTGTTAAATTAAAAGAAGGAAGAAGGAGAGTTGTCGTGAGAACCAAAAAGAAGAAGACGAAAATGTTAAATAGAGAGAAAAGAAGGGAAGATCGTGAAAGCTTGGAGGAAAGAAGAAAGAAGAAGAAGATTTTAACTTGTTGGAGGTAAGTTTTTCACTCTTCTTATGTTAGATGCAAGAAGGGGATTAAATGGAAGTTAGGGTTTGTGTTGGAAATGA
>JANZLX010000213.1:38752119-38765455 GCA_025531955.1 Erythroxylum orinocense
AATGAAACCTATCAGTCTGACCCAATATTACCAGAATACCCTTGCTACAGTAACAAACAGTAACGGGATGTTACATTGTAGGACCTGAGTTGGTGCAAATTACAATAGACAAGATCAAATTGGTAAAGCAGAGAATTAAAGCAGCTCAAGATAGAATGAAGCGTTATGAGGATGCACATAGAAAGGAGATGAAATTTGAAGTGGGAGACAAGGTGTTTCTTAGAACTTCTCCGTAGAAAGGTGTTATGAGATTTGGTAAGAAGGGCAAGCTTAGCCCGAGGTACATAGGCTCATATGAGGTCACTGAGAGAATTGGGCCTTTGGCTTATTAATTAGATCTGCCATCGGAGTTATTTAAGATTCACAATGTGTTCCATGTATCGATGCTGAAAAAATACCGATCGGATCCTTCACATATAATTCAACCCTCACAGGTTCAGTTGAGGGAGGATTTGACATATGAGGAGCAACCAGTGGAGATCTTAGATTCAAAGGAAAAGGTGTTGAGAAATAAGAGTGTAAAGTTGGTTAAAGTCTTATGGAGGAACCATTCTACGGAAGAGGCAACTTGGGAGCCTTTGGAAGCCATGAAGGAGAAGTATCCGTACCTCTTCATGGACTCAGGTAAGAATTTCAAAGATGAAATTCTTTTAGGAGGGAAGAATTGTTGGGCCCTGAATTTTTATTTATTTATTTACTTTTATTTATTCTTTACTTCGCTTTAGTAGCTAGGATGAATGGGGGATTGAACGGAAACTAGAAATTAGAATTAGAATTAAGTTAGATGGTGTTATAAAGAAGCAAGGAAGTAGAGACATATAAGACAAAATAAGGGTAAATTTGAAAAGTCCTTGTAAGTGAAAGGGTAAAAAGGGAAAGAATAGGCTTTGGTGTTAAATTAAAAGAAGGAAGAAGAAGAGTTGTCATGAGAACCAAAACGAAGAAGACAAAAATGTGAAATAGAGAGAAAAGAATGGAAGATCGTGAAAGCTTGGAGGAAAGAAGAAGAAGAAGAAGATTTTAACTTGTTGGAGGTAAGTTTTTCACCCTTCTTATGTTAGATGCAAGAAGGGGATTAAATGGAAGTTAGGGTTTGTGTTGGAAATGAAGGAAGAAAGAAGAGAAAGGTGAAATCAAATGGATTTTGGGATTTCTAAGTTAGGGTTTTGGTTTATCTAGCCTAGATGGGCTATGGGTAGGTTAGGTTTAAATTTAATTTTTGCTTTGCCTAGATTCTTGATTTCATGAACTTTTTTTTAAATATATAGATTAAATAGAAATTGGTTTAATTGAAGGGAACCAAGGAAACCGGATCCAAAAGTAAGAGGAAGGATAACGTTGAAGTTGGATTATTTTTCAAGCGATATTAGGTGGGTGATGTATTTATAGTTATTGTGTGATTGGGCCAATTCTTGCCTATGTGTATGTATATGTTCTATGTTATGCATTGAGAAATGCATAACCTTTTGATTGATTATGTGATAACATTGTTGAGAATGACTTGTTACAAGATTATAATGATTTTGATTTCGTATACCTTGAAAGAAACATGATAATTAATATAGGTAAATTATGATTTTGATCATGTTATGCCTTGACGTCTATCATGACATTCTGTATAAATGAAAAGAAAGAAGAAAAAGCATGAAAGCATATCGTTTTGATAAAATGATTCTGAGCATGAATATGTGCTTCTGTTTGAGCGAGAGTGGAACCATTATGTTCGTCACGTACACGTCGACAAGAGTCTTCTCCCGGCTGCCCGCTTGTAGCATATGAGCTCCGAAATGGACTCATTCTGTTCATGGGGTAAACTTCGGTTTCCTCATTCTGTCTCATGGAACCCTCGAGCCGTTTGTTGTGCATTGCACATTTGAACTGTTAGGTATGATGCATATTAAGTGTATATCTTATGAGATGTCTTATGAGGTGAATTAAATGTGATAATTGCGTAAATTGTTTGAATATAGTGTGAGTCCCAGAATTGTTGAATATATATATATACTTGCACATCTTGAACTTGTGCTAGTTGCCGATGGCTATAAATGTATTAGCCACTGAGCCGAGTTGCTCGCCCCACTTTCCCTCTTCAGGTGCAAATCGAGTCAAGCGCTAAACCTTGCAAGGCATCCGGAAAACTCCAAGACATTAGATCCTTTTGTACTAAGTCAGTGACTAGTCCTTTTGGATAGCTTTACACGCATACCAAACATTGAGCATCTCATGTGTTTGTATTTGTGCTTAAATTATGATGGACAAATTGATTTGTAACTAAAGCTATGCATGAGCATTTATTTTGATCGGAAATGAGAATGAGAATGCTAGTATTCTCCTTTGTGTATGATTGTGTTGCTTTATAGGAAGTGTATGGGTTGTGTATGACTTATATGAAAGGAATGTGTTTGTGCATATTCCTTCATTGTTAAGGAAAGCAGACGATGAAAAGCAGACGGAAGGAAAGCAAATGGAAGGAAAAGTAGACGGAAGGAAAGCAGATGGAAGAAAAAGTGAGACAGTAGAGGAGTAAGACGTTGATTTACAACCCCTCCAAGGATCATAGCCATCTGAATTGTACGGAGAGAGATGAGGTGAAAACCGTTAGGCAAAGGGGAATAAAAGTTCTGAGAAAGCCGGTCTAAAATTCCAATTGGAAGTTTCCCAATTTTCGATCAGTAAATTCGAGTAGTGAGCCCGCCATGTTTTAGTGAATCCGAATGTTGGACTTCAGAAACGGGGTTCAACATTATATCCCTTATCCCACTAAACATATTGGTAATACGCTCAAATTATTGTTAGCATTGCTTTGAGTATTAATGATTCAATTTTTTTCTCCTTCCTTAAAAACACATTTATCTTTGGAAGTCATATTTATGAGCTTGCAAGAAAATCATAAAATACCTCATCAACACTCCCTTACATACTTTCCCTCAAATTAATCACTCAGCCCTCGTGTTTGAAACCTTGAATCACTTTTGTTGTAATAAGCTCACCTTCCTACCTTTGCCACTCAAACTACCGAGAAAAATTAATCTCTAAGTGAACCAATTCATAATTATGAAGCAAACAAGCAAATTTTAGGATGAGTGTGGCACAAGGATTAAAAAAATGAAAACGGAGCAAAACAAATGCTTAAACTTGACAAGATAGTGACTTATCATGCTTAAGGAACAAAATATACATTTTGGATCGCAGAAAAATTTGACCACCTTATATTCAAATGTTCTGGTATTATCGAAATTGAATAAATTATGATTTGCACCTGTTTTCTTTTTTTTTCTTTGCTTTCTTTTCTTCTGTTTTTTTACTACAAATTAAAACTTTAACTAAAAAATAAATAGATAATACTAAAATAGCTTTCAAAATTCAAACAAACCTTTCTCGCAACAAAAAGAACAAAGAGCACAAATAGACACTCAGAACACATTCTGGCTGTATACAATGCAAAGAGACTTAAAACTTGAGAAAACAAAGAATTTTAAACAAGAAAACAATAGAACAAGAATGTGACTAGAAAATGAAGAAAACACACTTATAGAAAATGCAAAGTCACAAATGAACATACATGTTTTTATAAATGAAAAGGATTTAGAGGCTAAAGCTTTGAGATAAATTGTTGTGAACTCCAAATGGACAAAGCCTTGAAACCCATAATAAGTAAGAACATATTTGACCGAAGAAAGCCAAACCAAGTTGTGAATAATGAAAACTTAGGCGAACTAAAGTTAACAAAAGAAGATATAGACACCACACTCCAAAAATAGATGAGAAAGGGAGTGATAAGTCAAGAAGTTGTTCATAAAATGTCAAGTATGATTCATAAATATAGTACCATGCCCATTTATAGGCTCCCTTGCAATTCTTAGGAAAAGGGGGAACAATTAAGTCTTTTGCATGCCAAATAATACTTAAAAAACTCAAATAATACTTAGAAACTCAAATAACCTTAGACACTCAAATAAATTTTACCTAGAAATTCAGATAAGAATGTCTAAAAACTCCAATTTGCTAACAAATTTGTACAAGGCATCCAAAGTGCATTGCTCAAGATATTTATTACCTATTTGACTTTAAAAGAGGTATATTAAGCACTTGAAGCATATTAATGACATGTTGATAACATTTTCTATCTTCCATATTTGTTTTCTGACCTAAAATAACTTATTTGGCTCAAATCTCTTTAATCAACCCATTTAGTGCTTCCTTGATCTTCTTAGCCTTTAATATTTTAATTAGACCATTTGCAATGTGTAACGGATCTTTGGCAGCTTTTTGTGCATCATCTCCTTAGTTCTCATCATAAATGCAACTTAAATCATATTTTTCTATCTTTAATTATTATTTGAATATGACATATTACGTAACTAAATATATTAACAATAAATATAAATAATTATCCTAAATTATATTTATAGTAAGATAAATTAAAAGTCCTTAATTTATCGTTAATTATTTAATTAAATATTTTATATTTATAAATTGATTGACGTTTAGCATCATATCATACTAACACAAATATTAAGAATCTTAAAATGGTACTAATTAACTTTTTTGTATATGATTTTTCATACAATTTAATTATTTTTCATACAATATCTCGGTAAGATATGAAGTATAAATTTAGTATTCACTTTATTTGAGTCAAATGATATTAGTTCTTTACTGTTAGTAATTAATTATTTTAATGATATTTGAAAACTAATTTTAAGTGTCATTTCACATTAATTAAGAATTTTTAAATCAATATTATTAAATAATAATAAAACATTCTCTTTAATTATATTAAGGCGATGAATTATAGACTACTCAACGATCTCCATGTATATCTTGTTTAATAACTACCCTTTAAACTATCATAGTTAAGTCGTATTAAAACATTTCAATTCCTATACTAGATACTTGAAAAAAAAATTAATTTGAGAGACTACTTATACAATCATCACAATAATTATTTCTATAAACACAAAAGCAATGTTTTATATGAAATTCTCGTTTCAGGTTAGTTCAGTAAATTTGTTATTTTACAAATACTTACATGTTTATTTAAATATATTTATATTTTAGGTTATAAGATAAACTAGTTAAAAGAAACATAATTTGTGTTAAATTTCCAAATTTAATAAAAATTATCAAATAATTGATTATCTTTGGAATTCTATATAAGTGTTATGACCTAATTTTAATACTAACTTATGTCAAAATAATTAAAAAAGAATAATAAAAATACTTTGAAGATTTTAATAGTATAAAATATTTTTTAATTTAGATAAAAATATTTTTAATAAATGAGTAAAATTACAAAGAAGATTTATGTTTTATCTTAAAATGTTAAACAATACGAGGCAAATATTTGGGCTTTCAAAGCCAGCCATGTTTCTAAAAACCGGCCCAATGATTCGGAGGGAGTAGACAAGGTATTAGGCCCAAAGAAATTACAACTTTTGGAGTAAACGCTTTCCCAATTTCTGCAATCAGAGGAAGCCACGTCAGACCAATTTCAAAACGACTTTGAAAAAGGGGAAAAAGGAGTAACCCTTTTTCATCCTTCGTCTAAATATAAACAAAAAGTTGGTGTCGTCCCTGAAAAAGAGGAACAATTTCTATTTCTTCAAAATATCTTGATAGCTCCGAAGTCCCAGTCTTTTCACTCGTTTTACAGTTAGAGAGCTTGCTTTCCTTTTAAGCCAACATCCTTATCTCTGCAACAACGAGTCCACCAAACCCATTAACATTTCTTCCACGTTTCTCAGATCAAATCCGCGTTCCTCTGCTTCCAATTCGAAATCTCACCCGTCACACAAACGCAAGATCCAAGAGCTGAAGAAGCTTAACAAAACAAGAAGATGTGCTGCGGATGTAGGATTTGTATGCTGTGCGTATGCCTCATAGCTGTGGTGATATTGATCGGATTGTTGTTCGGGTTTGGGGTGTTCAATCATGGGTTTCACAAATTGAAGGACACCATTCATGTAAGTGACCATCCATCTTCATACTTCTACAAGATCAATGCCAATGGGTGATCCTTCTCCTCTGCCGATGGAGCTCCTCCTCCCCAATTTTAATTTACTTCCGCAACCCTTTGTTCCAAGTTCGTTTATTCTTGTGTTGCATTGTTTGGGTGTGTAGTTGATGGTGATGTTATGATTCTTGTTATTGGGATTTCACATATTGATTCTGTGTTCTATACGTATTCCGCTTTGACGAGCGTGTGATTCATTCGTCTCTCTCCAAACAAAGCTTAGGCTTAGAGTAAGGAAATTGCTCCCATCGCCCCAACTCAAATCATCATCCCAACTCTTTTTATTTCTTCATAAAGCATTGGCACGCATCCCATGTTCGTAAGAATTTCCACTGATTAACGCTTCGTTGACAATATTTTTATCAAATAATAATCTAATTTTGAAATCTTTTTATATTAAATTTTGATTTAATTATAAATAAATTGAATGATATTAGTTACATTTTTTTATTCATTAAATTAATTTCTAAACGAACATCTTTAAAGCCTATAAAAAACGAGATAATTTGTATATGTTCTTGTTGTACTAAGATAACAACTTGCCAACAAGCCTTTGGTAAGTTGTGAGAGAAATAGTGACCAATGTCTTTGATCTTAAACTATCTATGAAGAAAATTCTTCAACTAATTTATAGCA
This sequence comes from Erythroxylum orinocense, assembly GCA_025531955.1. Lineage (NCBI taxonomy): Eukaryota > Viridiplantae > Streptophyta > Magnoliopsida > Malpighiales > Erythroxylaceae > Erythroxylum > Erythroxylum orinocense. The sequence continues at coordinate 38,758,772 of JANZLX010000213.1, forward strand.
TCTATACTGATAAGCAAAATTGTGAGAGAAATAGTGGTGGTAGTCCTCAAGAACAAAGAGCAATTAGACTTAGATCTAACATGTCCCCCACTAATTAAGGTTATAGTCGACTTCTCATTCCACTAAAGTTAAGTCCATAGAGACTTTTGATTAACTTACAAACTAGATTAGGAACATGAGTATCAAAACTAGAGGATAGCTTCATGTACACTTTCTCATATAAGTTCTGTTGATAGAAAAGCATTGTTTATATTCAATTAGTGAAGAAAACCAATTTTTAGTAGTAGATACAATAAGTAAAGTATGCAAGATATTTGTCTTAGCAATTGGGGATAATGCACCAAAATAATCAACTTCTCACTATTATATAAAGCTTTTAGTTATCAACCTCGCGTTATATCTTTCAATAGTGCCATCAGAATCATGCTTCATTTTAGAAACCCATTTGTAGAAAAACAAAAACTTTCTGAGACTTAAAAACATGCAGCATTAATATGTTTAAAGTATGAGTTACTTTCAAAATCGAGGAATTGGGAAGTTTCACCACCATATTGTCAATTGATCTATATATAGAGAAAATACTAATAAAACTAACAATATGATTATGTCAACTATCCAAATAGCTTTAGTAAGAGAAACAAAATCCTTAAAATAACACATAACTATACCTTCCTTTGCCTCACAAGAAAACTTGGTAGTTGTAAAAGAATATTATTACTTATAATAACGTAACCTCTCACTGCACCAATTATAATGTCAGTAGGATCCATTTCTCAATGAAAAATAACATTTACACTACCTTTGCCATATGCTTTATAACCAGGTCAATAGCCATGTTTTTCGCAACATTTGTCTAATGTATAAGCAATAAGACCACGATAAGAACATATAGTGCATTTGTTACTCAAACGCCTCTAAAAACCACCATAGTGACCAGACCCGAATCTTTGATAGGGCATATTACAGTTGCTTATATTACATAACTCTCTAAAAGCATTAAAAAGAATCTTTTAAGGAAATAACCTTTCCCATAGTGGCATAGAGAATAATAGATTCAATAACAGTTTGATTATCGATTGCTAACTACCTTTCATATTGCAAGGCTTTAGCAAAAACTTTATTTAAAGAAGGCAAATGATCAATCAACCAAATTTATGATTTTATCATAGGAAAATTATCATTTAATTAATTTTAATTGTAAAAACAACTTTTTTAAAATTTAGATTCAAGAATCAATCTAATTATTAATTTTAATCACTTTAAAAAATAATTGATTTAATTTTTAAATTAATTTTTATTTTAAAATAATTAAAAAAATTTATTTGGTATCAATTTTAATTTATTCAAATTTAGAATGCATTATTCTATACTTGAAAAATAATTTTATTAGGATCACATATTCCTAAACAAGCCTTACTCTTAGTTTAGGTTACATTAACCTTATAATTGAATAAGACAGATACTAATCTAGTGTCCAAACTCCCTTAAATCTTATGCCAAACACTTCATTCTAACCTTAGGGTAATTTTGTCCATGTGTTCAAAATTTTTTTTTTCTTCCTCAAAGGACAAACCTAATTTGTCTTAACCCTAGCTGCCACTCTCCTCCCATCAACACTTTATCAGTTGTTGCCACTGCTTGACCAATCATGCCTACGACTAGTCGTCAAGCCACATCCTTCCAATGCTATCACAGCTGTTTAGCCCTATCATCTCCTTGTGTCTGCCGTCATTGCTCCAAGTGTTACAACTTTTACTTACGCCGACATCATCCTTTTTCATCAGGCACCTCGACAACCACTTCTTCTCTAATGTCACCTATCCTTGCTGCCAGTCACCTACACCTGCTAGACCCCCACGTTTGTAACTTTCAGTTGCCATATATGTCTCTAATATCACTAGCTTATTCAGTCGTAGCTGCTCCTCGCCTGATTTCTTGAATTAATACTATTAGAGAATAATGGAACATTCTACCTAATTACTTATAGTAATAAATCATATATTGATTACTCAACTATCTCCATATAGTTTATATCATATCCAATGACTATCTACTGAGCTACCCTTGACTAGAATAGGTTATAAGTGTTATCAAAACATAACAAATCCTATATGAGATCCTTTGGTGATTTTAAGTCAAATAATTACTTATACAATATTTATAATTGGAAATTTCGTAGATATATAGTTGATGTTTCAAATGAAATTTTCTTATGGAGGCAGTTCAATGAACGTGTTCTCTAATAAGCACCCATACGTTTGTTTAAATATCTCTATACTTTTGTCTATAAGATCAACTACTTCCTTTATAAGAAAAAAAAACATAACGTGAGCTAGTCTTTTTATGTTATATTATTGTCCAACATCAATAAAATAATAATAAGAAACAATTTAGGGATAATCATAAATATAATGTGGACCTTATAATTATGATCTCTTCATAATTTCATTTACAATATATATTTATCCTATAGATTTTATCATGTATATCTAAATATGTATAAGATGAATGTTTTTAAATAATTATGTTACTAAACTACAAGCAACCAATTGATTGTAGGGTATAAACCATCATTATCAACTAGACATAACATTGGTCACCATTGCTCAGCAATTGTAGTTAGATATTCCTTCCTCTAAACCTACCATTGCAAAAAGAGCATAATCCTTTAGCTAATAATTTGAAATTTTCCTTTTTCTTCTTCTTCTCCAAATCGCCCAACCTAATTAAACTTGATAAAGATGAGGAATCCATTGTGTTTGTTATTTTTCCAATTTTCTTTAGAGAAGAAAGACACAGAAATAACTACAAAAATAGTAATCATTATTGACGAATACCCACTATGAGCTTTATATGTATTATGCAACCATCCCAAATCTCAAAAATTCTAACACGAATATAAAATGCAAAAAGATTATTAATGAAATTATTGATTGTATATGACTATAGAAGATATGTCAAACAAGAAGACCTAATGCATGTAAAAGTTGTGGCATTCTTTTTGTCTTTAAAAATATTTTTTAGTAAATATTGATAGTTATTAAAAATTTCTTAGTTGATTTTTGTGGTTAAAATAACAATATTTACTTTTTAGGTAGAGGTTTAAATGTTATGAAAATATTTTATACGAGTTTTTACATAATGAAATCCTTGATCTTACGCTATATAATTTCTTGAATTCTATAAATCTTATCTCAACCAATAACTTAATTTGAAGTTATTATCATTCTTGAACAACTTAATTAGAGCATAGTAAACACGGTGAAATAAAGAGATGAAGATGAGTAATTTATTCTTAATTTTTGTCTTTTTAAAATTAGTTACTGATTTGAATTTTAATTTTTATTACAAACAAACTTACTTTTGAGCAAGTTAACAAAATGTTTTCTCTCTTTAATCTCTGTCTACAACCCTATATCCTAAAGATGGGAGCTCTGTCCCTTAGGCTTGTTCAACCTCATCCAACACTCTAAAAACTATAGTCAACCACATCCTCCTTCTATGTTCATTCCCCTATATCATTAATCCAAAATCTCATATAATCACCTCCTCTTAAGTGCCCTCCTTCTTTCCTTTCCTCCCTTACCTCTAAGTGAACCAGATAGTAACATTTAGATCCTCCAATTTCCTTTGTATTCCCACTGTTGAACAGTTACCATATTTGGTAACAAAAATTTGAAAATATCTTCATTGCTTTTATCAACTTTCCCTATAATACTGATCATTGTGTAAATCCTTGAAGCTCCAGCCTTTTGTGCAGAATCACCAGTTGATTTTTCCTTATTACCCTCTTGAAACCTTGCTTTTAACCTTACCTCTAAGCCAAGAAGGGCTCCTTTTTCCTCCTTTGAAGTTAAGAAAAGCTGGAATCAGGTGATTGCTATGGAAGAAGACTCAACACTCCATATCTCCCCTCTCAAAGAAGAAAAGGGTAGAGTCATTATCTCTCCTAGATTGGAAGTTCTCCGAGAGGGAGCAAGAACTTAGGAAGCTTCATTGGTGGGCTTCTTTTTGTAGACGGGACCACTCATTAGTGGGTTTCTTTTTGCATATGGGACCACTCATTAGTGGGCTTCTTTTTAGAGAGGAGACCACTATTTCTAGTGCTGCAAAAATGGGTAAATAATGTATGGAAGAACAAAGGCCTAGTGGAAATCTTAGTAGTTGATAAAAATGTAGCTTTATTTACCTTTTCCTCTAAGGCTCGTGTACTCAAAGTCCTGAAGGAAGGCCCCCGACATGTAATAAATGTACTATTGTTTCTTTAAAGCTAGAAACTTGGCTTTCATGCTGAAACAGAAAAATACAAGTCAATTCCTTTATGGATTAAATTGTAAAATGTCCCCTTGGAATATTCGACTACCAAGGGACTGATAGAAAGCTACTTGGGGCAACCTTTATACATGGATGAAAACACAATAAAAAGAATTAAGGTTATACTCGTCTATGTATTAATATGGATATCTCCAAGAATTTACCATATTAAATACATGTTATGAGAATAAGCTTAAATGGGACAGTAAATGAAGACAATGTAATAGTGGACTACCATTGGAAGCCTTCATTAAAACTATAGGGTAAGATGTGGAAGCCAACTAGAAAATTATTTGAGAAAGGGGATTATATGGACCTGATGAGACTAGAGCAGGAGGATAAAGAAGAAAACGAAGAGATAAACTAAAGCTAGGAGGTAATTATAGAGGTTCTAGCTCAACTTGCTTCAAATTAAGCGACGTTAACCTAAGGAGAAATTAGAAACAATCATCACTAGTGAAGATCCAATAGAGGATAAGACGGTCCCTTGACATGGAGAACAGTTAGATATTAAATAGATGGAAAGGGAGGCAAGTTCCTCCCCTTTAACCTCAAATCATGCTGGGGAAAGGAATCGAGGAACAATTCACCAATGTCAAAAGGATAAAAGCAAATAGGAGTAAAGGTAAGGGCTCAAAAGGCATTTCATTATGTCCATTATAATTTGGAATGTTAATTGCCCCAAAAAAACTTTCGACTCTAAAAGATTTTATAACTAAGGAAAACCTTGGATTTTTACACTACTGGAAACAAAAATAAAATATAAGAATCTCAAGTTTCTAAATAAACTAGGATATAAGTGGAGTTTCATCTTAAAGCACTAAGCTCATGCATATGGTAGAATTATAGTTAGATTTGATCTAAATAATATTGATGTTGAGGTATTGGAAATAAAGATGCAGGTTATCTATATGGGGTGACATTTTATTGAGGAGAATATGTCCATCCTTGCCTCTATATTTTTGGATTCAACCATGCTTTTTAGATGAAGGATTTTTCAAGGAGTTTGTTGAGTTTTTAGAGAAGATTGGTAGGACCTTGGTTAATTATAAGTGACTTCAATTCCATCCTTCATAGAACAGAAGGTAAAGGGTGCTTGTAACACCCCACTCCCATCTGACACATGCACTTGCGCCCTTCGATCACATATTCACATGCCTGATAAAAATGATATGTTAACTATCACACTTTCACTTTATTACATAGCATCATAATTAAAATCACAAATCACACATTTGCTAAAATCCAAAATTTCCTCATTTTATATCATAACCATAATGTACATTGTAGCTTAAAGTTCAACATCAAAGTTTATATAACACCATCCTATGAGCATAACAGCTCAGTCTACACAGTATGCTACAAACATGAGGAAAAACAAAAGATAATAATAGGCTATGTCTTCAATTCCCAGCTGAGCGACCTTTAAGCCATATCTGATTGTTAAAGTTACACAAAATACGCTTCTATAAAGTCTTAGAAGTTAGGTTGTCTCACTCTCGAACCTGAAATTATCAACAGTGCAATTTGATGAGTTTTGCGAACTCAGTATAGTAACCATCCTCGATGGTTCACTCATGTTATAAAACACAATCAATCATAAATATATTGTCACACAGTTCATATCAAACAATGTAATCAACCTATCAACCTATCAAACAATTTAATCAACCTATCACTTCATTACACTTAAATAAAACACAGTCATTGGTTTAATACCATGTATTATAACATTTTTATAGCTTTACAAATCATTCAATGTGTCGGATCCCGATTCCGGAACCCAACTTTCTTGCTTAACATTGTGAAACTTGAGCGGGCAGGTAACCTTAAATGGTTATAATTTTTTTTTCATTCTTAATCCCTTTGAACCCTTAGAGACATCATGAATACATTTGCAATCTTATAACATCTCAAAATCCACTTATAAAAGTTCCCTAGTGTGCCCATGCTACCCAATTTCCATGCTTGAACTTGTTTCCTCTACGCGTACACCGAATTTGAAAAACTTAAAATCTTAAATTCATTTTGAATTTTTCATGTAAATCATAGCTTTGCTACTCTTGTTTAATTTGGTACAAGAATTACTCCAATCGGAGCTCTATAGTTCATGATATCATCAAAATACCACAACATGCATAAAACCCTAATCATACTTTCTTGGTCGACCCCTTACTTTCTCTCATACAAACTTCCTCAAATAAACTCCAAATGCTACAAAATTTCTTGGGGAGATAGCTACATGTATTAGAAAACCATTGCCACAAGAATCACCTCAATTGGAGGTCGGAGTAGTGAGTTATGATCACAAGAGTCTACCATGTTCATTCCCAAAATCACATTGAACATACTTTGGCGCGATTGCCATAA
>JANZLX010000213.1:38765555-38786163 GCA_025531955.1 Erythroxylum orinocense
TAGAGACTTTTGTACTAAGTTAGTGATTTTGGTTAGCTTTACAAGCATATCAACATCGAGCATCCTTATGTATTTTGATTAAGTTTTGATATGTATGATGTTATGTTAGTAAAGTTTGTTCAAACTCATGGGATTTATAATGATATGGAGAATTGAAGTTCCTTTTGTGGATGAGTATGCTTAGCTTGATGATAGATGTGGATGTATGTGTTTGTTTTGAATGGCTGATTGTTGAATGTCGGATTTATGATATTGGGACCTTCGCTGCGACGAAGCTAGTGGTTTTCGCGGCGAGCTTCCATTGGTTCGCCCATTGGTTCGTCGCGACGAACCGATATAACATCGCGACGAGCGCCCTTTTTTGCGACTTCGCCACGACGAACTCCCCTTTGCTGCCACGCTAGGATTTGTTTTAATTGAAATCCTTTTCACTTTTATCTCATACGATTGTTCCGACGGGTCACCCCGGGGCAGCCTTGGGGGTCGGGACTCGGGCCTAACACTCTTCGGTATCTGAAAGCGATAGCTGGGCTCCGAAAATGGGGTCCAACAAGCATTCTAATACAAATGTATACAAAAGCTTAAGATAATTAAGGAAGTATTGAAGTCTCTCAAGAAGTAGATAGGAGAGAGTACCTCTCAAAGTATTACCATAGCCAAAGACTAGCTCTCTTCTGTTCATATTATCATGTCTTCTAAACTTGGAGACAGTTCTCTCTTAACTTTAGAGAAGACTGCATTGAAAGATTACTTGCAAGCTCTAAATAACCATGCTAGTTTAATGGAGTAGAGGGCTAGGATTAGGCGGCTCAAAGAAGGTGATAAAAGCGCTAAAATTTTCCTCAACTCCTTAATTGCTAGGATGAATTCTAATTCATTAAATGCTATCACCACATAAGATGAGATAGTGATATGCAAATAAGAGAACTATTGAAAGAGGCTGAGATGTATTTAAAGGAATTCTAATTGCTCTCAAAAGAAAACATTACATAACTCCTGAAATCAGTTACTAAGAACAAATTATCTAATATGGAGGTGAAATCAATAATTAGGAATATTGAGGACTCTGAAATAAAAGAAAAGGTGGTCTTTCAATTGAACCCTAAAAAGGCACCAAGGCCATATGGATTTAATGATCTTTTTTTAGAAGGCTTGGCCTGAGATAGGACCAATGGTAGAATAAGTTGTCAAAGAATTCTTTTCTTCAAGAATTCTTTTGAAGGAAATCAATAAAACCTATCTATGCCTGATCCTTAAACTAAATAGCCCAGCTTACTTTAAGCATTACAAACCAATAGCCTACTTCAATTTCCTCTGCAAAGTGATTGGAAAAATTATTGCTAACAGACTAAAACTGATTCTGGGATCCTTGGTTAGTGATAACTAAAGTGCTTTTATACAAGGTAGGCAAATAGGAAATAATATCTCCATAATGCAATAAATTTTGAGAAGTTATTTAAGGAGAAAATTTCCAAAGAATTGTTCCTTCTTAAAACTCCTAGAAGTGATGGAATTTCCTAATAGGTTCACTAAATGGATTGAAGCCTATATTACTTCTCTAGCTTATGCTATTATGGTCAATAAAACCCTAACAAGTATTTTCCATAGAGAAAGGGGGCTTAGATAGAGGGATCCCCTATCACCTTATCTCTTCATATTATGTATGGAAGCTCTAACTTCTTTATTAAATTACAATATTGGTAGGGACCACAGTTTAAATATAACAACAGATGATTTATTTTTATTCTTTAAAGCTGATTATGACTTAGTTAATCTCTCAATGTCTACTTTAAATCAATTCAGTTCCATATCTAGATTGACTGTCAAACTATATTAAAAGCCATTTTGTTCTATCCAAAAGTGGAAACCAAATGGAAAAAGCATTGCACCTATAGTTGGAATAAGAAGAAAACAAGCTTCTTTGGTACTGACAAGTATCCAAAAGTGAATGATATCCTCTATTTGAAAATTTTCAAAAGAGATTGACCTCATGGACTAACATAGCCCTATCTTTTGGAGATAGATTACAATTAGTCAATTTAGTTCTCAACTCCATGCATATTTATTAGTCTTTCAATATGGTATTGGCAAAAGGAGTCATTAAATTAGTGGAAAACTTATAAGGAATTTCTTATAGGGAGGTTGTGATTCTAACAGGGGATATGCCCAAGTAAAGTGGAGTGATGTTTACAGACCTATGGTGGAGGGAGGTCTAGGAGTTATTCCTATAAAAGCCATTAACAAAGCTCTCATGATAAAGAAGTTTTGGTTTATTTTATAGATAAGGAAACTTTATAAATCAAATGACTTCATATTTATATTCTAATAGGGAGGAGCATATAGGCTATTAACTCTAAAACTTCCCATAATTTAACTACTGAAGCTAAGTGAAATATTGGAACCTAAAATTTTATGCCAAGTTAGTAATGGAGAAAACGCTAGTCTTTGGTATGACAATTGGTCAGAGAGGGGCTCCTTAATTAGTAATCAAATAGCCACTCAACTCTAGAGTCACTTCTCTTTAGGTGCCAAGGTAAACTCTATCATAAGGGAAGGGCAACAAATTGAATTCCCAAAGGAGTTTCAATTCGTAAAACAACTATCTGTCAAATCTAATGTTTCCTGATATATACATTTGGAGAATCCATCCCTGGGGACAATTCAATACTAAGATATGCAGAGGGTAGCTGATGTAGAGAAATGACAAAGTAGATTAACATATAATACTTTGGCGTAAAGAGCTTATATCTAGCTACTCATTCATTTTATGGCTAACGGTGCTAAACAAGATAAGCACAGTGGATAGACTTTCCTATCTAAGTCTTAATTAGGAATGTGTTTCATGCAACTCAGGAAGTTAAAACGGAGACCATTTATTCTTTAAGTGTCAAATCTTTAGGAATATTTGGAACTAGATCAAACACAAATGCCTTTGGGGTTTAAACACTCACCAATTTACATGGATTATGCATTGTTTATCATATTGAAGTCAATTTCAGAGCCCAATACTATTTTCTATCTTATTTCCTTAAAGAAGCCTCAAAAGGTTTTAGGACACAAGCAGAAGTTAGCAACGAGTTTTTGATTGTGTGTCAATTAAAGTTAAAGAGCAAATCATCTCCTCAAATTTCATCAAGTAATGTTCACCTTAATTAGCTCGATTACGGAGAATATAACTAATGTATGATAATGATATGCAGTAATCCCTAATATTATGTAGAACTACTAACCACCTTATATAAAGAAATGGAAGCATAGAAATTAAGGGCTTACCTTTAGGAGATTGATGGAGCAGAGATGAGGGACACATTAAGGTTGCATGTGAAACCAACTGGTAACTGGCCAAAAGTGCAATCAATGGCTTACTGAAGGAGATGGAATTGTCTCAATCCTAAAAAGTGATCGCTTTTAGGAAACAGTGTGAATCCAGAGCGAAAAGAAGAATTCCTCGTTTGGAGATTGTCGGAGCCAAAAACTTAGTCTTCGAGTAACTTTCTTTGATAAATGTGTATTTTTACCCTTAAGACACGTTGATGCCAATTTGCGTGAGTCTGCTTTTATTGTTCTATTTGTTTTAACTGATGTAAGGGAATTATAGTTAGCGAGCTGACTTATAATTCTACACTCCTTTTATTATTTAAAAATTTCTTTAATATCTAAGAAAACATGCTATTATTGTTCTATTTGTTTTATCTGAGGTTAGGGTAAGGTTTTGGATTTCATACCGTATCGAATCGGTACCAAATAACCAGATTTTGTACCGATTTTTGGCCGGTATGATATTGGTATCGGCAATTTCTCTTGGCATCAGCCAGTACAGGCCGATATTTGAAATGCTGGCCAAATACCGACTAGTACTGTCAAATTTTAAAAATTGAGAGAGTTATTTGTAAAAATAAAAAATAAAATACCCCTCCTTCCTCTCGACAGTCGCCTCTCATTCTCTCTCTCCTCTCTGTCTCCACTCTCCAGCAGGTGTGCCACTGTGCCTAATCGAGCCTTAGCGTTGTACTTGCCGACCACCACTGGCCTAAGAGTCATCGACCACTGCCTACCATCACATCACATAAGTCACTGGCCACCCCCTCTATCTCTCTAAGAAAAACATTACTTCCAAATCTTCCAATGCATAAGAATAGACACACACACACACTCAGAGAGAGAGAGAGAGAGAGAGAGAGAGCATTAAGTTCATAACATTAAAAACCAAGAAAAGCATCTCAAAACTCCCGTATGCAAAGACACAAAAGACTAAAATTTTGCTTTAAAAATCATGACCACAAACCATTTTGCACTTTGGAGACAACATTTCTGAAGAACCTAGAAACGAAGCCATTATTAGAATGAGACTTATCGATCTGTTTAGGCGGCAGTTGAATTGGAGGTAGAGAAACCACTTTCTTTGGTAAGTCGAGGAGGGGTTGTTGGTCTACAGGCTTAGGAGTGGAAGAAGAGGTCTTGAAAACGATATACGGACCCATTTTGGCAATCATGGGGGTGGAATAGAAGGGTCTTTGTTGATTGGCATTGTCGCTGTGAGTAGAACAAACGAAAAGAAAAATCAAAGATTTAGCTTCAGTTTCGAAAGAGAAACAATAAAGACTTAAGTGACACTACTTTACTAAAGAAATGGAAGTAAAGTTGTGAAATATTTGAAATAATGTTGTTAGAGAGATAAAAGGGGGGAGAGAGAGAGAGAGAAGTTGCATTATTCTTCTCTAATGATTTATACAGAAATTAAAAAATTAAGATTTTTGGTGATTTTTGTCAGAAGGTAATAAATTTGGACTATGTTATAATTTTAAAAAATTTAAAAACTATTTTATAAATTTAAAAAATTACCTGAAACAGTATCTAAAATTAATCACTACCGGCAGAATACCGTACCAAAATCAATTGCGATATTAGTTCTGGTATGGTAGTCGTGACATTGGGTTAGGGCATTCTCGTTGAGGATTAATTTGTAATTCTACACTCCTTTTATTAATTAAATTCTTCTTTAATATCTAAAAAAACAAAAATTTAATTTAATTTCAATACAAACGAGAGAGAGAGAGTTGGTGTAGTAAAAAGTTTATCGTTATAAATCGTCTTTTAAGGTTGAGGCACAAAGTGAGTGGATGTTCAAAGAATCCTAGATCAAGTTAACAAGACATGGAGTTTCGATGTAAAAGTAACAAATAACCGGAAGACCAAAACTATATTAACAAGCCCACCAAGTTACCGACTTTATCTAAAAACTTACGCCGTCTGGTCAACATCATCGACAAAAACCCCTTCTTCTCTTGCAAGAAACCAAAAAGATCAGTTTATAATCACAACCCAGAGACTGTAACTGGCAGAGATCTATTCCCAGAGAGAGAGAGAGGGCGAGAGAGGAAAGGAAACATGAAAATTACCGTAATGACAGCTGACGAACAGATCATATCTCTGGATGTGGATCCTCATGAATCTGTACGTATTCTACCCTCTCAGCCGTTTTATTGCGCATATATGTATACTGTTTTTTTAGTTTTGTATTTGTCTGTATATGCTGACCAACATTGATGATTTGCTGTATTGGGATTGGTAATTCAATTGTAGGTTGAAAATGTAAAGGCTCTACTCGAAGTGGAGGTGGGTTTTCTCTTTTTGTGTTTGGTTGAACTTTTCCTATTTTTCGCTGGTCGTAATTGCTTTTGGAAGAAGGTATATTCAAAAGGGAAGGAGGAAAAAAGTTGAGATTTTTATTGATTCAGATGTCATTGTTGAGTACAGGGTTTGTTCAAGAATCGAGTTAAAAGGATATTAGATTCCAAAGTATTACATTGTCTGATTACTAAGCTCGCGGTGCCCGTTTTTTTAGTCTAATCTTTGTTTTAATGTTGACGAGCAGACACAAGTGCCGCTTCAACAACAGCAGCTGCTGTACAATGGGAAGGAGATGAGAAATAATGACAAATTAAGTGCACTGGACGTTAAGGATGAGGATTTGGTTATGATGGTTTCCAATGTTCCTGGATCTAGGTACAATCTATAACTGACCTATTAATCACTTGGTCACTTCCATCTCCTCACTTAGTGGAATATCCTAATTTCAGTCGGTGTCTTGCTGGTTGTGTCCAAACATTAATATTCTTGCTTAAAATTTTTGGTTGGATGGATATTGTAATTTTACCAGAGTACCACACTATTTTTAAATTGAAGATGGAACAGAGCAATACAAGGTCTGAACTATCCATAACATTATTTCTCAATAATATGTAATTAAAATATTTTGATTTGTCAGAGCATAACTTGAGTTGAACCGTGGCAAATAATCTAGTGGCACCAAATATTTGGTAAAACAGGTCTGATTTTTTCACTGATGTTATTATATTTGGTTTTGAGGCCACTTATTGTTGATTGATCTGTTGTCAAATCATATTTAAAGACTAAGCCCTTGTAATTTTTTGGGAGTTGGGTGGTTGAATGGTTTATGCAAATAAAAAGGAAGATGTTGATATGCACATCAATGAAAATTCAAGTTATGTAGCTGAACTTTTGTGGATTCATAGAAGTGTTCCATATATGCTGTATAGTGTATAGGATAACCTTAATTATCAATAAGTTTCCAACAGTTGATCTTTTACCGACTTTTGGCTATTCTGTTAGAAATTCTTATAGTTGTGACATTTAAAATCGTTGCTGGAGTCCATAAAGTTTTTCTCAGCACATTATTTCGGTAGAATATATATGCATCATGAAATCCTTTGCCTCAACTAAAGAATAGAACGGAATTTATTTCAGTGCACCTGCTAATGATTTGGGGTTGAAGCCTGATGGTTCTGCTGTGAATCCTGGAGCTTTGCAACAACACATTCGGAATGATTCTAATATGATGGCACAATTATTCCAGGTAAGATCAGTGGTCAATTTAGACAAAGTTCCTTGGTCTCCCTCTTTAAATTGTAATAAAGAGAATGGAGCATACTAACATTCCATTAGTGCTTTTCTATTCTGATGGGAAAAATTCTGCTAGTCATTTGACTAAGTTATTTTTGTATTCTCGGAATGGATATGGCTTCTAGCATTTCTTATTTCTTTGCTGCATGGTCTGTCAGCATTGGATGCTTATAAAATATAAAAAGTATTGGTTTAAGTTATCTTTTATTGTTGTGTTTTCATTTTTTAAACTGTGGGGAGAGATATCTTAATCAATATTTCAATTTCAACTCTTAAAACACATGATCAAATTACCTTTTCTTTTCTATATTGGTTCAGTTATTTACATGGGATTTTTTTCATACTGTTGGTTTACGTTTGAACTCACAGACTGATCCCGAACTTGCACAAGCTATTCTTGGAAATGATCTCAACAAACTGCAGAGTGTTTTGAGGCAACGACATGAACAGAGAGCTGTATTACAACGGCAACAAGTGGAAGAACTTGTGAGTGATTAACTATTATTAGTAGTCAATCGCCTAGTTTCATAAGCTCGAATTTATCATGCCAATCTGTGTAGTCAGTCCACTAATGTTTTTCATGTTGGGTTGCATCTGATAATGATTCCAGGTAATTCAGTGCATTTAACTGACAAGTATCACATTTCTATCCTTTTACTTAGTTTAGTATGTTTTATTTGAATTAACACATTAATGTATGTTATTTAGGCTAATCGTCCCCACATTAGTTGTGACTGGTAACCTGAGAACCTGATTTGCTTCTTTTTTTGTACCATGGTGCATTATAGGCTCTTCTGGCTGCAGATCCTTTTGATATCGAGGCACAAAAGAAAATTGAAGCTGCCATTCGGCAGGTATTGGTTGGCAACAAATAGTGTTCCTTTCTTATAAGCATTTTTATCACCATTCTTGCTCTCTGCATTCTTTATAACATCATTGAATTGCATCAGTCCTTGAAAATTCTGTTCTTTCTAAAGATGGAATGAGGATGATACACGAGAGGTTCTAATTGTCACATTCAGACATGATGCATGTGACGATTTCTCTGGTTCATCGTCTCACGCTTGTTAATGAAGTGTAATGCTGCTCTTTTAACTTGTATGCACTTTTTTGTTTATCATATTATCTCCAATAACATGGTTCCAGAAATGATATTTCCCTGAGATGCTGCATCTATTCATTTCAGTGGCCATCCTATTGCATTTCTTTTTACATCTTACAAACTGATACGAATGCAGAAAGGAATTGATGAGAATTGGGCAGCAGCCTTAGAGTATAATCCTGAAGGTTTTGCTAGGGTGGTATGTATTCCTTCTTGGCCTGATGTGCTGAAAAATGTTCAAATGTGCAAGTGCACTGGCCATGTTTTTATGTGAAATTTTTTATGCAACTTCTCAGGTTATGCTGTATGTTGACATGGAGGTCAATGGTATCCCATTAAAGGTAGAGACAAGATGAAAGCCTTCAGAATGCAACCGTGATAACTATATTGCGTTTCCAACAGAATCCTAGGGTTATTTGTGTCACTCTTATTATTCTTTTCATGTATTATTCTTCAGTATCTGTTATCTTCGATGTGTTGTTCTATTATTCCTTATATCTGTTCTCACTTATATACTCAATATATGAGTTCGTTTATATTGATTTTAAATTTGACTGATGCAGAAACTTGTATGCCTAACCTATTTTCTTCCAGGCTTTTGTTGATAGTGGAGCTCAGTCTACTATAATATCAAAAAGTTGTGCTGAGCGGTGTGGGTATGTTCTGTTCAATATATATTTAGCCCTTTCTGGAGTTTCCAGCTATCTGTATTCACGTTTGGAGGATACTTAAATATTTCGGTCACTAATGCTGCTTTATACAAACACCCCCAAAACCTGCTTTATGCTGATCATATGTAATATATCATGTACACATAAAGCTACATTTTCAGTTGTACAGCAAGATCTATGAGTGTACTATATAAGTTGTTATCCCTTGTAAATTACCTATTGAATTTGTCGGACCAATATGAACTGTATGTTGAATTACTTTCCTCCGAAGTTCTGATAAGCTCTATTGACTAACATTGACCTAAGAGCATGTTTGTTATGGAATACCAAATGTTTCTTTTTTGTTGGTATGATACAGAATGTTGATACTTCCTTTTATTTTGGATTCTGCAGATTGTTGAGACTTTTAGATCAGCGTTATAAGGGAATTGCTCATGGAGTAGGTCAATCAGAGATATTGGGGCGTATTCATGTAGCACCAATCAAGGTAGGATGTTCATTTGCCTTTTTAGTGAGATTTTTGGTGTTTATGCATCTCTGAATGTATTCATCTGCTTGAGTTTCATAAAATTAGGTCACATGTTTTGTCCTTTTGTTCATGCTTGTAGGTAAACATCGGAGGGCGGCCCTTATCTCCATTTGGGAAATTTATTTAGTTTTGACCATATACTTGCTATATCCCTTTTTACATGACTTGTTGCATTCTGTGCTTCTTCACTGTTCTTTCTCTTGCTTATTGGTATAACTGTATTTTGGAATTGGATTCATCAAATTGCTTATTCGTTCTTAGTTTTTAAATTTCAGTCTTACCCATAGTTTTCTATGACTATGAATAGCATGTAATTCTTGCTGTTTGAATGATACAGAGGAGTTTGATGAATTGATATTCTCATTGATTCTTTTACTTGTGTAGATTGGCAGCATATTTTATCCTTGCTCCTTCTTGGTGCTAGATGCTCCAAATATGGAATTCCTTTTTGGGCTTGATATGCTTCGCAAGCACCAGGTAGTATTCTTACATGTCCTTACTAATAATCTTCCTTAATGTTCCTTGTATTGATAAATTTAACTCAATCTAATTTCTGCAGTGCATTATTGACTTAAAGGAGAATGTTTTAAGAGTTGGTGGTGGGGAAGTTTCTGTACCCTTTCTGCATGGTTGGCCTTCTAACTATCAGATTTGTTGAGATCACATAATGATGGCTTGCTTGATTTGCCTTGTTTATTGAGATGCTGCATGTTCGTGTTCATTGTTTTCTTTTCAGAAAAGGACATCCCATCTCGTTTTTTGGATGAAGATCGGTACTCCAAAGAAACATCCAGCTCGGCAAATCCAGTAAGTTTGCTCTTTATGATTCATGCTTTACCAAAAACACTAATCCTTGTTATTTGCTCACCTAATTATTTTGTATTCAGACATTTGAAATGCTATTTTTGTTATTGGATGAGTTGACTTCTGTACTTGTGTGATGAATTTCTTGGGATTCTTGTTCATTTAACTCCAATAAAAAGGTTTTAATCTGTTTACATGCGAATTCACAAGGAGAGCATGCATTTATAACCTACCAAAGCGAACCAACTTAATTATCAAGAATTCTGGAATATTATATTTGATGTCGGCTTCTGCGGCTAACCTGGATATCTCTATCTCCCCCTTCTTAACTCTTCAGTTGGCATCGGAAAGAACAGAGAAGAATGCACCAACAGGAGGTCAATCATCTGGTTAGTTTAGAAATTAAATTTTCTGGATTGACGCTCCATTCCGCTGTTGTTTTAACATAGTTATTAAGCGTGCTTTTGATGTGCCTTGAAAGCACAAGTGATGGATTAACTTCTAGGATTTTCTTTACTGACTATACTTCTTATGTGTTTCTTTCTCGTACTTCCAGGCGTTGCACATGGAGCTGCCACTCAGGTACTCTTAAAACTGTATTTTTTAAACACTGTTAGCAACTTTTTGCTTATATGATTTGGCTGTAGTTTTTTAACCATTTGCTTAGGTTATTTTACGGGAAATCTTCCTTGAATATGTTAGTATTAAGGGTGAAAGTATGTGATTTTGAAACCAAGAGTTTCAAAGCTTGGATTATGTTTGTCTGAGATTGCAGGGTCCAGATTTTGAAGTAAAAGTTTCAAAGCTTGTTGAGCTTGGGTTTGGGAGAGATGCAGTGGTGCAAGCTCTTAAATTATTTAATGGGAATGAAGAACAAGCAGCCTCATTTCTTTTTGGCGGCTGAAGATGAGATTTTTATTTTTGGTATGCTTAAACAATTGAAAATTTCAAAGTTTGAGGAATTGTGTACTCAACTTCATTATACCACAGCCCAGCATTATGATTCAAAGAAAAGCGAATAATCAAACTTTCTTGCATCCCCTTGCTCTTAGGCCGTTGTGTTGAAGTGTATATAAGTGAAGTTTCGATGTGGATGAATTTGCCAAAAACGTGGAACCATATAGAAGTTTATTCACTTGTATGATATTTTGGAATCTGAATCTTGGTATCCACATGCTACCTCTTCCAGATAATCTCACTGTTACTGATATTAAGGATGACTTTATACACTATTCTCAATCCGCTCTTGTCTAACGAGTCTGCAGAGGCTCAAAGTTGAAGTTTTTGTTAAACTTGAAAAAGTAATATTTAGATAAATAAAAAGAAAATTTGAAACAAAATGAAAAAGAGCTTTTTATTAACTGAAGAAAACATAATAATTCAAAATAAAATCTGATGACTTGAATAGAATAATTCTGTAAGATCATGTCCTGGACTTAAGCATGAGGCTTACAACAGACCACTAAAAATCTGCAATGACAATGATACTCGTTGCAAGATAGGTAGCTAGAATCTAGGAAAACAAATAGCAAACATTATCTGAATGAAAATGTCCTCCATCAATTTCCTCAGCTTTCAAAATGAATAAGTTTTAAGAGGTTTGTTAAAGATATCAACAGCTTGACCTTCTATCTTATAGTAAATCATTTGAATATCACCTTATTATACTAATTCTCACAAAACATGATATTTGACATAGATATGCCTACTTCCACTATGGACAACTGTATTTTTGGACATCTTGATTGCATAAGAGCTGTCATAAAACATCTCAATTCCTTCCTTCTGTTTAAACTTCCATTCTTTAAGAATCCTTCATGTCCAAATTGCTTGACAAGCTTTATATGTTATTGCCAAATACTCAACTTCTATAGATGAGAGAATGACAAAGGTTGTATTTTAGAGCTCCAAAGTTACAATCCTAGTACAAATAGAAAAGACATAACCTGATATGCTTTTTTTGTCATCAAGATATGCTGTAAAATCACCATCTAAATAACATGTCAGCTTGTAAGGAACACCTTTTTTGTAAAATAGACCATTGACCATTATGCCCTTGAGGTGTCTTGATATCTTCTTTGGAGCAAAAGGTTGAATCTCCAACCCAAAGGACCCCCCATACTCCGGCCCGACAAAGCAATTGGGAAGATGTAAATTAGGTACTCAGCGGCCCGCTAAGGAGGAAGTGAGCAACCCACAGGTCTACAAGGAGCCCACCCTCAAAGCCCACAAGGGGCTCAAGAATGTTGCTCCCACACTGCAAACCGTGGGATTCGAACCTTGTACCTTGGAGCCAATCTGCTCCTCTGAAACCAATTGAGCTACGTCCTGCGGGCATCTTGATATCTTCTTTAATATTAAGAGGTGTTGATGCTATAGTTTCTTCATATTCCTACTAACTAAGCTTATTATATGTATAATGTCTAGTCGAATAGCTGTCACATAAATCAAATTGCCAATTATTTGCTTATATAATGTGCTATTTATAAGCTGCCCTCTTAGATCCTTCACTAATTTACAATTTTTCTCCATTAGTGTAGCTACTGAATTGCAATTTCCCTTTTTTAACATATTAAATCTAATGCATATACTTCTTTTGACGTACAAAAATTCCGTCATCAATTTGCAATACTTCCATACCAAAAAATGATGCAGTAGCCTCAACTCAATCATATTTTATTGAATTTTTAAAATTAATAAGCATTATTAAATCATTTTCTGTAACCAACATATTATCCGCGTATAAACATACTATTAATATTTTATCATCAACATGCTTCACATGTAATTTCTGCTTATAAGGGTAACTACAAAAGCCTTCTTTCATAAAGTACCAATCAATATATCAAACTTTAAGAGTTTGTTTTTCATATAATACTTTCTAAAGTCTATAAACATTATGTTTATGATTTGACTTAATAAATTTAAGGAGTTACTTAATAAATATTCGTTTTTGTATTTCGCCATGATAGAAGTTGATTTTTCATCTAGCTGATGCATGATACATATATTTTGTGCCATTAAAGCTATTGCCATTCTTACGATGTTTTAAAAACTGGACCGAAAGTTAAACTGATAAGATAAAAAATTTAAGGTTTAAAAATTTTAACTAGTATTAGACCATTATAAAACCGTTTAAATATTGAATAAAATTAAAAAATTTGAAAGGGGGTTATCTATATCCATTGAAGAATTTAAAGTAGAAATGAAAAAAAAAGATTGTTAAATGAAAAGTATTTTTTGTTTGTTTATAGAACCGATTAGTTTATAAAAATTGACTAAATTAATTGATTTTTAACGGTAAAGATTATTAAAGTAAATTGAATTAGAAAGTTGAAAATTGAACTTAAAAGTTGAGAGTTTTGAGATTTATACAGTTGAACCAGCAGAATCAATTTAATTTTTTTAATCATTACATTCTCATTATATCTAGGGATGTTCCTAACATTTTAAAGGCCCTGGGCAAAGAAATTAGGACTCCAATAAATTGACAACATACAAATATGTAAACTTTAAAATCATATTTTTATTATTAAAATTTGATATCCATAAGTAAGTAACTCAATTTATAAGTCTACATACTAAAAAAAAAACTAAAAGATCATATCATCAACTAATAACATTTTGCAAATGTTAGCAATATTAAAATCACTAAAAATAATAGCAATAACAACAAAATAATAGTACCAGCAATTGAATGTCAATATTAGATTGCAAAACACCAAGATAATTGCACTAACAAGCATACATATGATCATGATTTATGAAAAACAATTTATCCATACATTTTTAAATGCAAAATCATTAACAATAGTATTAAGATCAATATTGTCCAACATATCCTTCTCGATACAGAAAATAGTTAAACCATTCAACTTTTCTTGTAACATTGATGACCTTAAGTAGGTTTTTAATAATTTTAACTTTGAAAAACTTCTCCTAATTGATGCTAGTCATAAATATAGTCAATATAATTCGATAAGCAATTAAAACATTTGGATAACAATCTGTAGCTCTAACAAATTCTAAAATTTTAACTAATGACATTAAATTATTTCGCAAATTCATTTGCAACACTTTTAATTTAGTAAAAAAGATCATCTAAATCCACATCCGACACATTATCATGAGAAAAAGTTGTAAAATTAGTGCAACATTCTTTCAATTTGTCATCATCCAATGACCTCATCTTCTTTGAATCCAATAAGAATCTAAGAATATTTTCAAATGTCATTAATTGTTCAAATCTATTCTTCAGTGAAGCAATTGCCATATCCACAACAACTAGAAAGTAATTAACTTCGAAAGAATCCTCAACTGGTTGTATTTCTCTATCGTGATCATTTTCATCAAATTGTCTTTTCCTAATAATATAACATCTAATTGGAAATGCAGGCTCTACATTCATCTAATGTGCAAGACTTTTGACAATATTCACATTAGAGACTTTTGACAATATTCATATTAGAGCTAAACCTTTCATCTCTATGTTTATCAAAAAAATATCATAACACCTTCTAATTGCTTTATGGTAGTGTCAATGCACATAAATTTAGACCGTAACTTTTTACTCACCATGTTAATAATGAATAAAATATCATACCAAATAACTATACCAAGTAAAAAACTCTAAAACTCTCAAGTATATTAACCAAACTTTCTACTTCACTCTTTAACTTGGCATCATCATAAGATCTAGATAATTAGATCAAAGTCAATCTTATTTGAGGAGCTTAAAATCTAATAGTTTTTGCACTTTTTATTTGACTCTCCTAACTAGTGTTAGACAATGTTTTGATAGTTAAGCCCAAAATATTATTAAGTAAAACCTTCCATCTTTTAGAACTTGAAAATAATTCATATATGCGTCACACAACTTTAAAAAATGAAACAACTTTAACACAAAAAATTTTCATATCACTAAGAGTATGATTAAGATTATGACAAGAACATGACATATATAATGCTCTTGGATTTATTTCAAGTAATCGCTTTTAAACCCCTTGGTATTTTCCTTTCATATTAAAACCATTGTTATAACCTTGACCCATCACATTATAGATATTAAGATTAAGAGACTTAATTACATTCAATAATTTATTGAAAAATCTCAATCCAAATGTGCCATCTACCTTCAAAAACTCTAAAAAGAACTCATTTATTTTTTTTATTTGACATATTCACATATCGTATTAACAAACTCATTTATTTTTTATGGCTCAAATATGGGGTACAATTGAGAATAATAGAAAAGTATTTTGCTTCTTTAATGATCCCTATAATAGAGCTTGTAACAATATGGGCTAGCAGAGAAATTAACTTATTTTGAATTTTGTAACCAAGATAATGATGATGAATTTCATAATTTTGAATATATCTAACACGATCTTGCATTATTACATCAAATTCAATAATCATCTCAATCAATCCTAAAAAATTACCATTACTATCTTAGTAAAGTTTCTCATTAGATAGTCGAAAAGCCAAATTATATTTAACAAGATATTTCACAATAGAAACTATTTTTATTAAAACTTGTCTCCAACGTTTTTTCTCCTTTACAATGTCTTATTGCAAATATTTATGAACTGTTTGATTTTACTTGATCTTACTCTTAATACATTACAAATTCTCATATTTGTCATATGCTTAATGCAATTATCATGTTCTTTAAGCCTCTCACTAAGATGCTCCCAATCTTTAAATCCATTATTTGCTAATGCACTTTGTTTGCTATTAGATTTGAACAACTTACAACAGAAACAATATTCTTTATCTATATGTTTAGAGTAAACCAACCATTTTATATTGCTAATATCTCTATTACTCAAATTTCTATAATAATAAGAATATGAAAAATGCCAAGAGGTATTGTCTAAAGTAAGCACAAGATTCAATTCTCTTACGCTGTGTATGGTTGCTGTCTTCTATAGCAGAGACGGAACGGAACAAAAATTTGAAGACGAAATAAAACAAAAATTAGAGACAGTGAGGTGTTTGGTTGTGATGGACAAAACAGATAAAAATAAAATAATAATAATAATCAATACAAAATTTATAATAATAATAATAATAATAATAATAATAATAATAATAATAATAATAATAATAATAATAATCAAAACAAAATAAATAATAACAACAACAACAACAACAACAACAATAATAATAATAATAATCAATACAAAATTTATAATAATAATAATAATCAATACAAAATTTATAATAAAAATAAATAATAAAAATAATAATAATAACAATTAATAATAATAATAATAATCAATGAAAAATTAATAATAATAATAATAATAGTAATAATAATAATAATGGTAATAATAATAATAATAATAATAATAAATAAATAAATAAATAAATAAATAAAATATTATTATTATTAATAACAATGCAAAGGTTGTGTCCAGTAAGAGCAATGCACTCGCAACACATTTGGAGACAGGGACAAAAGTTTCTGTCCTTTGATTTTCGAAAAAACAAAAACTTTTGTTTTTGTCATCCGGGGACGGAGGACAAAAGTTTGGGGACAACAACCAAACATGAGGGAGGGACAAGATTTTTTTTTTTTGTCTTTTGTCCCCACTAACGGAGACAACAACCTTACACTTCGTTACATACCCTTTTTTAACTAAAATGTCCATTACTTTATTATCAAGATTATCCTAATTTCTAGGATCATAAATATCCAGGGATTAGTTGCTCATTTGCCCTTAAATTTTCTAAAATTGATGTGTTTGGTACATAATCATTACTCAAATTTCCAATATCCTTAGAAATATGAATCTTATTATTTAAATTTTCTTTATGTTATTCAAAACTACCTTTACCTAATTCCTCAAGATTTTTACTAGAGAAACCTACTCTTTTAATAAATTTATTAATTGTTCCTTTTTGGGATTCTATTAACTATTCTATTTGTTTTCTTTTTCCCCTTTTTTTAACTTCCAGACAAATGATTTTTAGCAACATAATATAAACGAATTATAATACAATTAGAGTAGACAAAGAATAAAAGCCTCAGTATGGAATTGGAAAAAGTATTCAGGCATAGCAAAACACCAATAACTTGACAATATATAATAGAGATATATCAATGATGTTATATCTGTGACAGAGAAAAAAAATAAAGACCACCCTATATTAAAATAAAAAAACAAACAAAAAGCAAAATTTAATGATAGAGAAACACTAATTTCTAAAAATACAAGAAATTAATATACTTAGGAGAAAATATAGTACATTATATTCTAATTTATTAACTATTCTAAACTTGTTAAGCCAAATATTATCTTATTCTGTAAGTTGTGGAAATGATTGAATATTATTTTGTTAAGTAACCAAATAAAGGTCTAAATTATTAAATTAAATATTTTCAGTAGTTTTTGAATTTAATTAACGTTACTAATTTTTTAATAAAAAATTTTATTTTATAGGAATTAACATAATGATAAATGTAGTATATCATATCAACTATTTATGGTATTGTTTAACTATCAAATAATTTTTATTATATTTTATTAAATTTTAGGTAATAAATTTTTTATAGGAATTAACGTAATGTTAAATGTAGTATATCATATAAACTATTTATAGTATTATGTAATTTTCAAATAAAGAAGTTTTTAAATTATGTTACTATAAGAAATAAATATTATGTCTGAGGATCGGAAGATGCTGCTTGTTTTAATCCATTATTAAAAATGATCATGTGGGGGGATTGACTCTGGCCCAACAACGCTGTACCTACCCTGCCTCAATGCATCTAACCCATCCATTCAGTGTTGTTGAGCCAAAGGATTTGAGGGGTCATGCCTACCACATGACCCATATAAATGGATGGGTTAGATGTATTGGAACAGGATAGGTACAACGTTGTTGGGCTAGAAGATTTGAGTGGTCATGTCGTAGGGTTAAAATTTTAACTTACATAAGGGCACAAGCACAAATAACCTTAAAACATTTATAGAAAAGAACTCCCTAAATCACGATCTTAAAAATCTTAAATGCCATTTTCAATATTTGTATTATTTTCTATTTTTATCTTTACGTAATGAACTTCTGCATGGTTGTTCTAATGATTAGGAATATTATTTAGATTTTAAATTACTATATTATTAATTATTCTTACAATAACTTATCAAATCCTCAAATTTGACTCTAATTAATTTCGTAACAATTGTTAATGTAATCAATTGAAACTTCTAACATATTAAGGTCTCAATTTCTTCAGTAATAGATAGTGAATCACACCACGATTTACCCATATCAAAAAGCTTTGTCACGACGTGTTTAATAGAATCATAAGAAATTTTATAATAAAGGAAATTATTTTTGTAGTTTTTAAATTGAATAACTTAAATTACTTAATTTAGTCATATTATCATTAAATTTATGTGAAGCTTTACAAGAACACAAATACAACAATTATTACGTTACTTGTGGCAAAGTATAATGAAAATTACAATAACAAAAATTAAATTATTTATTAATGTTTAATTATATTTTTTATAAATAATAAGTAATCTAAAAATAAAAAAGGAGAAATACAAATAAACACAAAATCATTTAATATTAATATTATGATTTAAAATGCTAATATAGTGTTTACGATGAATGACAAATTATAAATTAATTATAATATATTCAAACATTTAGTAAGCTAAAAATATATTAAAAAATTAAAAATTTTACTTTTAAATTATCACTCAAAACTCATAATTCAAAACTTAGAATGGTGAAAATCTTTTGCCAATTTTTGAGTTAAAGTATGTTAGATTCATATGTTGATGGGGAAAAAAAGAGAGTAGAAGTAATATACCCAAATGCTTCAAAGGGATTTACAAGTATAAGAAGTTAAAGTTAATCTTGGAACCTGAAAAGTTTAGCTTCCTTTCTTAGCTATATTATCTCAACCAAAGATTGTCAATTCTACTCCTCTGATAACCATTAAATAGGATTTAATACCTTTCAACAACTGAATGCATGAATGCTGGAATGCTCTTGAAATGCCCTCATATTCCCAAAAATTGTGTACCAACTTTGTCTTATTTGATTTCAACCATTTATTTATGTGGTTCAAAAATTATGTACGAACTCTGTCTCATTTGATCCCAACCATCTATTTATATGAGTCTCACATAAATAGATAGTTGGGATCAAATGGGACAGAATTAGTACACTTCCATATAAATAAATAGTTGGGATCAAATGGGACAAGGTTGGTATACAAGTTTTGGAACAAAGGATCATGTCTTCCTAAAATGAAAGTTAGAGGAGGCTCCCAATGAGGGTGAGCCCTAGGCAGGTACCTTACCTACCCCTGCCCTGCTAAGGGCGCGACTAATTGTATCAAGCCTAGTCACTAATACAAATAATTTAGTATAATTTACTAATATTCTACTTGTAAGCCTTAACAATAAGTCGAGCTTTGTATTTATCTCCTTTGGTTTTATAAATCTGTTCCACTCCGGCTCTCTCCTCTTGGTTGATTAACAAGCTCCTATGTATTATTCTTTTTAATAGATTTTATCTCCTCTAACATTGTTTCTTGCCATTTTCAGTCCAACACAACACTTTTAGAATTGACTGAATCATAATCTACAAACAAAGCCATCAGTAAGATAGTTTTAGATTCAAGTAAACCAATTACCTCATAATCCTGCATATAATTTGGCCCTTCTTTTGTTGAGTTGAGGCCAGAAATTGATTCCTTCATCTTTTGTGTTGTTCCTAATAATCGAAAAGTTGTAAGAACTATTGCGAAACCATCTCTTTGTTGTGTTTTAGCTTCATCATCATCAAAAATATATATCTTTCGTGCTTCCTTCAAGGAATTCCAATACTAAAATTTTCTTCATTAAAAATGACTTCCTTGTTGATGATAAGCTTCTTTGT
Organism: Erythroxylum orinocense; assembly: GCA_025531955.1. Taxonomy (NCBI): domain Eukaryota; kingdom Viridiplantae; phylum Streptophyta; class Magnoliopsida; order Malpighiales; family Erythroxylaceae; genus Erythroxylum; species Erythroxylum orinocense. Next base: position 38,785,495 of record JANZLX010000213.1, read on the forward strand.
GTCAGGATTGAATAGCTTGTACACCTTTGATTCACCACCGACTCCTAAGAAAATTGGATCTTTTCTAGTCAGATACTTCTATGTATGTTATGTACCCAAAGAGTATAAAAGGCCCTTTTCAAATCTATGCTTCTTCTAATGTTTTGATGAAAGAACTTAATGAGGACATCTCTTGAGCAAATGGACCCTCTCTTATTGCTATAAATTAGTCTTTGGTAAGTTGCTCCTCTTCAAGATGCTTCGAACTATGTCAAGTATGGTCCTATTTTTTCTTTCATAAACGCTATTTTACTGTAGGGGTATTTTATAAATTCATGTCAATTGCTTTCTTGACCTTTGTCTGAATTTAGCATTTGAATGTATCTATAAGTTTCCTTTTCAACCAGCAACTTGAATTTCCTAAATGTCTCAAATGTTTTAGAAAAACTTGGGAAGACCTTTCACTATCTTCTTTTGTTGTAGTAATTGTAGGGCAACAAAATGTAAGTGACCATATATGTAATACCATAACTAGGTCATCTCCTTTTACTTTGTTATCATACAATTTAGTTTAAGAGCCTGTTTGGAAAGCAAGGAATTGAATTCAATTGTAGAATTGAATTCAATTCACTTGTTTGGAACACAATATTTAGCATGAATTCAACTCATGTGTGAGTTGAAATCCATCAG
>JANZLX010000213.1:38788644-38809887 GCA_025531955.1 Erythroxylum orinocense
TTTACCCCCCACCCCAAACAACCTTAAAGGGCAACTGGTGAGGGCTTAATCGGCAGAACGAATAGCGGCCGCTATTTTTCGCAATTTGCCGCAAATCGCGGCCGCTTTAGCGCCGCTTTTGCCGCGACTCCAAACCGCTCCACTACAAGGGGGTCTGGAGCGGGTTGATGCCGCTCCGCCGCGATAGTGCCGCTATCGCGCGCTATTAACTACTATGGTCCACCCTTGGGTTTATTAGAGTTTCACAGCTCAAATATAATTTATCTCATCAAATATTCCCATTCAATATAAGTTTGTAAAATCTGCAGATACCAACCAGAGATGAATGGTAGAGGCAAACTGCCATCGGTTCTTATGGCCAATGCTGACATCTCAAAAGTAATGCAGAATTCAAATTTCAACCTAGAAATACCTGCAGAAGTAAAAGAAATATATCTATTTAGCATTAAATTGTGATCTAAGCATATGATCAAATTTACATGGATGTGCGAGGAAAACCCACTAAAGTTTCATGAAAAACAAAGATACGTTTCACTTCACCAGTGTATCTAAAATTTTCTAAATTTCAACCACCAAATCTCGCAATTTCTAGATAAATTTAGCTAAGCGCAAAAGCCCTACCGATTACCTATAAAAGAGAACACTTTTCCTATCGTTAGATTACAAATCTGCCTCTGGAAAAGCACAACTGCACGAAAGCTTTCGATTTCTCGAGAAAGTTGCAAACTTTGAAGAGCTCTTGATTAGATGAATTGTAATCTCACAAAGAGAAGGACACCTTGGGGCCTATGCAATTTCGGGCTGCATGTTTAGTTTATGTTTATATATACATATATCACGAGGCGGTGATAGCCAGACACAACTGATTTTAAACGTTGTCGTACGGTCTTTTTAAATATTTCTTGGGGTTTAAACGTAGTTTTACTTTAATATTATCAGCGTCAGCAACTGCTTTCTTCTTCCCCGCTCTGGTTCTACTTATCAGCTAATTGGGGGTGTTGTGGAGTTGACGATGATGATGGAAGAAGACGATGAATATGTGGAGTATGTTCCGGTGGCTAAACGTCGAGCCATGGAAGCACAAAAGATACTTCAAAGAAAGGGCAAACTTTCTGCCCTAGAACAAGAAGAACTCGAGAAATCCAAGCTCGCCGAATCCAAACCCAGCCTCCTCGTCAAAGCTTCCCAATTGAAGCGAGACCAACCCGAGATCAGCCAGGCGGAGCAAATTATGCAGCAAGAGAAAGAGATGATTGAGCACTTGTCCGATCGCAAAACCCTAATGTCCGTGCGTGAATTGGCCAAAGGGATCACTTATACCGAACCCCTTTTGACTGGTTGGAAACCCCCGCTTCACATACGGAGGATGTCCACGAAGGAGAGGGACGCTATTCGCAAACAATGGCATATCATTGTTGATGGTGAGGACATTCCTCCACCTATTAAGAATTTTAAAGATATGAGATTTCCTGACCCTGTTTTGAAGAAGTTGAGAGCTAAAGGCATTGTTCAGCCCACACCAATCCAAGTTCAGGGTCTCCCTGTTATTTTGACTGGGAGGGACATGATCGGGATTGCCTTTACTGGTTCTGGAAAGACGCTTGTTTTCGTGCTTCCTATGATCATGATTGCCTTGCAGGAGGAGTTGATGATGCCTATTATGCCTGGTGAAGGCCCTTTTGGTTTGATTATCTGCCCATCGCGAGAACTTGCCAGACAAACTTATGAAGTTGTTGAACAGTTTTTGGCTCCTTTGAGAGAGGTTGGGTATCCAGAGTTGAGGCCTTTGCTATGTATTGGTGGGGTGGATATGAGGTCTCAGTTAGAGATTGTGAAGAGGGGTGTACATATTGTTGTTGCAACTCCTGGAAGGTTGAAGGATATGCTTGCTAAGAAGAAAATGAATTTGGATAATTGCAGGTTTGGCATTGACCATTGCCTCCCTTAATTTACTTTCGTAAATAGTCTTGCCATTTTATTCTATATTTGGAAACCCATTTATAAGCTAAATTTTCTCAAGTTCAATAACTTCATTTTTGACATTTATTTAGTTAGCTTCTTGAACATCAAACGAATTGTGGATTCTGGGTTTCATACTGAATTAGAGGAAGCAAATTTCACAAGTTATGCCATTTTTACTCAAGAATAGGGAACGTTGGTGGACGTAAAACTCTACAGTTCCAACAGGATTAGTGTGTTGAATTAGTCTTTTTAACAGTAGGACCTGAAAACTTCCATTATTATCAAGTTAATCTGCTTGTTTCTTTGTTCAAATTTCCTATTTGGTGTCACGAAACTATATATTACCGCTTCATGGTCGTTGTTAACGCGCTTTTCTTCTTTCTCTAATATTTTGAAAAAAAAAACATTGTTTTACAGAATATTGGATTGCTTTTTTCAATTGGTTAGATCGCTATTGAAATCAATCATGTTTTCTGATCAGATACTTGACATTGGATGAAGCTGATAGATTGGTGGATTTGGGCTTTGAAGATGATATAAGGGAAGTTTTTGACCACTTCAAAGCGCAAAGGCAAACTCTGCTATTTTCTGCCACAATGCCAACCAAAATTCAGAACTTTGCCAGGAGTGCTTTGGTAAAACCCGTTACTGTTAATGTTGGGAGAGCAGGAGCAGCAAATCTTGATGTAATTCAGGAGGTCGAGTATGTGAAGCAGGAGGCAAAGATTGTTTACCTTCTTGAGTGCCTGCAAAAGACTCCTCCTCCGGTTTTAATATTTTGTGAGAACAAGGCTGATGTGGATGACATTCATGAGTATCTCCTACTAAAGGGAGTGGAAGCTGTAGCCATTCATGGAGGCAAGGACCAAGAAGAGAGAGAGTACGCCATTTCATCCTTCAAGGCTGGAAAGAAGGATGTCCTGGTCGCAACAGATGTTGCCTCAAAGGGTCTGGATTTCCCTGATATCCAACACGTAATAAACTATGACATGCCTGCAGAAATTGAAAACTATGTGCATAGGATTGGTCGAACTGGAAGGTGTGGTAAGACAGGTATTGCAACAACCTTCATAAACAAAAACCAAAGTGAGACGACGCTGCTGGATTTGAAGCACCTCTTACAAGAAGCAAAGCAAAGGATTCCACCTGTATTGGCTGAGTTGACTGATCCCATGGAAGATGCGGAAACAATCACAAGTGCTAGTGGAGTTAAGGGATGTGCTTATTGTGGTGGGCTTGGTCATCGGATACGCGATTGTCCCAAGTTGGAGCACCAGAGAAGCCAACAACTTGCAAATTCCAGAAGAGATTATTTTGGCTCAGGTGGTTATCGTGGAGAGATGTAATGAACTGTCTGTTGATGCATAACGCCATTTTGTATGTGGTAGTATTGTGATACTAGAACTTGTACTTGTCCTCCATTTCAAAGACATTAAAATAAGTTACATTCTCCAGCGATTTTGTAGATTTTGAGGCATAGTTTTGGAGGCTAAGATGCAAGCATTATCCGTGAAAGACTCCCAGTATATTTCCAGTTATGAAATTAGTATCTTGCCAATAAAACTTGTACTTTATCCTATATAAAGAATGAATGATATCATCAAGTCGATAGTCAACTCCAAATGTCTTTGCTTTGATTCAAGACTAAATGTCGGCTCGTTGAAAAGTTAATTCATCTCAATTAAATGTTACGGACATGATATTATTTTTATATTTTAAAAAAATAGGCTTACGGTCTTATAATTGATTTTTTATGTTAATTAAAAAGTAAATTTTAGTATTATGTCATAACGGAACTTATTTTTATGTATTTTTAACAGTGAGTGTCACTTAACACGTAATAATGAGACCCAATTTTATAAATTTTTAACAATTAATCATACTTATTATGTAATAGTTGAATATGCTTTTTTGCTAAAAAAATAAAAATAATGTCACAATAATTTTGATGTGATATTTAATTAATAAAAAATTATTCTTATAAAATTTTTTATTCTCTTATGATCTTTTTAAAATGTTTTGAAAATACTCGATTTCAATTTTGTTATAAATACTTAAGTTCAAGATATACTTTTAAGCCGACACAATTATCTTTAACGCAACAAAATTGGAACAGAATTCATTATCTTTTTAGTGGGATATTTCTTTCAAGTCTAGTAGAAAGTTGGAAGCACATGATATTATTGTACATTAACATAGGACCGGTGATGGTAGTCCTAGGCATGGCTGCCTACGTGGGGGTGAGGGTGAGTGAGACATGTTTGTAGGTAACTACTTTGGCTGTTGGACTACATCAGACGTGAAAGGATCCTCGTAATATTCTCTTTATATTCCTCCTACCTACCCGGGTAATGGCCAACTTTCTCACACCTTTGATGCACAGACTATCTGCCGAAACATTTCTTGTTCTTTAGTCTTCTATAGTATTTGACATCATAAGATTTCTTTAACCTTAATGTATTCAGATATCTGAAAGGAGTTCTTCCGGAGGAGAGGTAAGTTTACATACCTTATATTGTTTGATCTTGCCTTCCAGAATGCATTTATTGCCACTATTTTCCTCGTTGGTTTTGCTTTGATTTCATTGGTAAGGGCATTAAAGAAGATCCTTGCTTAAGGAAAAAGATAATTTTGGAGCTTTATGCCCGATTCGTATTAATGGCACATAATTTTGGTACTTTGATGGCACTGTGTTTCCTAATGGTACCTTCCAGTTGGTAACTATGACAGAAGTTCTCTTCATCAGCTGTTATTTACTTCGATTACACGTTCTCCGAACCTTGATGAACCTGTTGCCAGAGAGACCTTGATGATACGATATAAAAATCACACAGGATCTAGTTTTCATCAAGTGCAGTGCTCCTATTCCATTACTTGGAAGAAAGTATGTGCTTCCCTGAAAACAGAGCAGTAGAGTGTCAATTTTTTATAATCTCACCAATCCAACAATTCATATTTATAAACCTTAGTTACAAGGCAATCTATAGGGCCAGTCGGAGTTTGTTTTGCAGTAACCTCAATTGGCGAGCAGAGGATGCATTTGAGATTTCAGGTTCTGAACAGAAGCTCCCCAGTAGCAACCACAGTTCTTCAAATCCTCGTTGGTCTGTCCCTTCAATCTGATGCATCTTTGACTTGTCCCCGCAGCATCCTTGCCTACTATAAACCATGTTGTTACTTGGCTTGCTTTTCAGTTTTCACTCTTTAATGACTCTATCTTTGGATCATACTTACTCCCTTCAGGTCTAGGAGCTGCATTCTAAATGCAGATAAGAGAAACATACTTCTCTTTTGAATACAGATGGTTATTTGCAGGAGACATGTTTGTACGATTAATTGTTGTACATATAATATTATCCTTGTCATATCTTCTAGGCAGAACTTCTGAGAATTAAGGTAGAGTAGATTATTATTTCTTACACTGAGCAAATTAGAGTGAAGTTCGCTGTTGGAGATTATGTCACCATTGTGACTAGTTATTGATAATTGTTCTTGTTGTTTGCTGTTGGAATGTTTTATTATTCTCAACCAGAGTGACTTGCTAGAATACTCTTAAAGAGATACGAGCAAATAAATCATCATAGTGTTTCCGAAATATCTTCATTCAAATCATAATGTTCACAAATATACTGCCCATGTAACAATGATGGTATGGCCTCGGTTCAGAAATCCAATACCTATTTACATTAAGGCATCAACAAATTCCCTCTGAACAAAGAATCAGTAATGGAAACCAATCTAGAAAACCGAACATTGTTTCACCTCCTCATATGGAATTTACATTAATAGACTTCCTTCCTCGACTCTTGTTACCAGCAGTATCAGAATCCTTTCCAGGCATTTAGAACTTCGTGGAAGATTTCAGCAATTAGATCCCTATCGGCACATTGCATGAAGGAGCTAAAATCATCTCGAATATCGAATATCTTACCAAACTTCACAAGATACCGCATGCAGCTGATCTTCAGTTTTGGCAATTGATATAAAGATGCACTCTGCAACCTCTCAAGCACGTTTTTTGCATCTATGTCTTCAAGAAGACTGTCATGGCATGCCTCTTTCAGGTCAGTGATATCATACTTATCAGCTGCATGTAGAAGTGCTAGTCGGTGGACCAGAAATTCTTCATGTTGGATATTTCCATAAATATAATTAAGAAACGCCTGGCAAGCTTCAATTGACATGTCAGCAATATTTATAGTTGACAGCTCTTTCTCTTTCAGGTCATGAGCAAACATGCTGCAGAAAACAGGTGATCTTGCAGCAAGAATGGCACGATGAGCTCCAACGCTTCCATCAGAAGCATTTATGGTAATATCAGTGTGGATGCTTTCTGTCAACATTCGACAAAGGCATGCAAGAGCTGTTGCATTAGATCGATTTCCTGCCAAACCCTGAGCCCAGATGGAGGAAGGCTCTCCACCCTATACATAGAAAGTTTCTTCAATCAAGTAACAGATGAAGTATCCACTAGAACTCATCAGAAAAAAATAAATAGATAGGTAAGATAACATAGTTTAGCACAACTATTACTATAATGGGAGCCGAGCTGAAGAATTCGAATGAAAAGTATTACGAGTCTAAGGAGCTCGTTTATATCAAATAAAAATAAAGTGGATAAACCAAGTAACTACATACGTCTTTAGATGATGTCTTCAAATCAAGGAACTCAACGTCAATGATGAATTTTCCTGTCAATGGAACCTCAATAGCCCAAACAAAGTCCTCGTTCGTTTTGAGTTGCTTGTCGGCTATCTCTGCTTGTTAATCACAGACGTAACTACTTGTCATAAAACAAAGGATAGAAGCAGCCACCCAAACATCCAGCTCATGCAGTAAGAAATAAGGTATACAGTCCCCATCCACCATTTCTTGAGGTTTCAAACATTTACTCATGGACTAAAGGAGATAGTATCAATTTCCAGTACAAAATTTCTCCATGCGGGAGGAATAAACGTGTCAATAAAAATTTAGCTGAGCATCTAGTTTGCTAATTTAGATATTGGATATAATTAACTAAGCTAACCCTGAGATGCTAAATGGAGAATTTCCATATGTGTGTATATATAGTTCTTGAAAATAACTCAAATGAAATGATGAATGATGATCAAGTATCTTGGCAGAACATAGATATCAAAGTTTTGTTCTTTAGATGTTTAAGTACCTGGATGAGTAAAGGTCTTCCGATCTCCAGCGGAACAGATAACTCGAATAATGAATGATGCAATTGGGGGATTTGCTCGAGTTAGATTTGATATTTCTGGATATAATTTAACAAATAACACCCGGTTCTTTTCCACAGACAAATGCCTAAAGTCCAATAAAAACAAATATTAATTCAGAATAGGTCAAAAGAAGGAAGAAAACGAAGCAAGAAAAGGATCACTAGATAAAAGGCCTTCAAGTTTGTACTTCATTTTTCACTTTTCTAGAAACCATATCTAGCAGCAGATAAAGTATCTCTGGTACAGGGTAGCACCAAATTATTATCCACATCCAATCTCAGGCACGGACCATTTCTCCCATCCTCTGCAGCCAATTATAGACTAAGCCAAATCTCATAATCCCACCTCATAATTATACATTCCTCGGACATCTATATCCAAATTTCCACTTTCATCAAAGACAAAATCGTTTAGAGATAAACAAACAGGCAAACTCAAATACAATTACTGGAAGCTAAATTTGTATATGATAATCGTACGAAATCTTTAACATACTTATTAGAACTAATCAGCAGAAATAACGAATTTGTTAGCATTACAACAATGAGCAAAAGTAACAACCTTCTTCACCGACAACCCTAAAACACACAAACACAAAAAGGCTGAGAAGCAAGTTGTCTAACCAATTCCAATTGCCGATCTTGAAAGGATCGGACTTCCGGTAGGTGCAAGAAGCAAGGTTGTCTATCCTCCATTGAGCGAGACGAGACGTCGTTTCAACTCTATAAGCAGAAGAATCGGTCATCCTAGTGAAAGCCAGAGCCGTAGTGATTTCATGGATGCAATCCAACAACCGATATTCTCCTGCCTTTCCCAGGTTTACTGTTTTCTGAACTATCTCCACTCATAAAAACCATAACCCAATACCCAAAAACTAACCTTTCGTCTCTTTCCTCACCTTCTCAATTCTCTACTACACTACAACAGTACTGGGTGATCATTAAGGAGATTTATTGACAAAAGACAAAAGTTTTGATCTGGGTTTTACTTGTTGCCTTTCGATGGTTTCGGGCACGCAAGCGTGTTGGTGTTACTTCACGCCATTGATATAAAACCTTCTTTGTTTATTTAAGTGGGAGAGAAAGAGAACCACGGGGAGAAAGACAGAGGTGATTTGGTAATGTTTGTTGGCTTACACTGCACTTCAGGCAAGGGATCTTTGGGAGATATAGTTTATGTTATGTTTTGCATTTGGCTTGTTCCTTGCTGATTAAAAAGGCCACCTTTATCCTAACTGGATGTGGTTTATGTGTGCCTTTTTATAAAATTTTGGTGCTTTCAAGCAAGGCATCTGTTCTCGTTTAGTAGTTAATAGAAGATGAAAATTTGGATTCAATCACATATTTTGTTGACCTCTAAAATCTAAATGCACTCAAAAGTCATGGATCACCTTCCACCCAATCTCCACCCACCAGATAGGATTTTCCAATGTTGTTGACGCTTATTTAGTGCAGCAACAAATTATAAGGAAAAATATGCAGTTTTTTTTATATATTTTTTAAAAAGTGATGGATTAATAAGAGTTAATAGTTAACACCCAACATCGTTTAGACATTTGTTAAATAAATTATGAAGATTCCTAACTAAAATTCAGACCATTTGAACGACCGCTGAATGAGAATAACCGAAAGTCAGTGCTCGTGTAACCATATCCTGACAAATATCAAGGACCCAGGCTAATGCTCCTATAAGTTTGTGCAATGTCAGTACATCTTAAGCTCCCGTATCCACGACTCCGTTGTCTCTTTTATCTTCTGTCGTTTCGTTGGCTTAGGTCTATCTGATGCGTGGGCATTAAATGTAGGAAATCATACACACAGTTTTGTGACATCATCCATTGGTGGGCTTTGGATACCAAAGGGCTACTTCTCACACATCCCCATCTTTTGTACTTTAGAGAAGTAGGCAGGCTTACCAAATTATACGAACAGTCAGAGCGGAATGGAAGATGGTTGTCTGCGGGGTAAGTAAGGAAGAAAGAGGGGGATGTCTGATTAAGGTTGGAATCTTGGGTTACTTTAGCATTAACACCAACATTATATTAAAATATAATATATACATATATTCAATTCATAAGTAGATAAGGAAGGTATCTTCTTGTGGGCCGTACCAAATAGAATCCTTTACACATCCCAATGTTGCAAGCAATCTATACCCTGAAATCCTAAACCATCAGAGCCCTACACATATCGGGCAGTGGCAAGGCCCCACCTATGATTTTCTTCACATTATATTTATAATGCAAGCAATGTATACACTGAAATCCTAAACCAGAGCCCTACACATATCGGGCAGTGGCAAGGCCCCACCTATGATTTTCTTCACATTATATTTATAATTTAATTTTAAATTTATTAAATTTTGTATAATTTGGCCCAAAAAAAAACTTTATCCTAAAACCAATTAGTGATCGATGACTAACTCTATGCATGCACAAAGTCATACTTCCTCTGATTCATAATAAGTGTCGTTTTAGAGGAATGCACATTTATTAAAAAAGTTAATGAAATATCTGATATACCCTTATTAATTACATATTAAAGTGTCTTGAAAATATAATCTGTGTAATTAAGATATGAGATAAATTAAAGGGTAATTTTGGAAGTAAAATTATAAATATGTATAAAAAGTTACAAACGACACTTATTATGAATAATTAAAATGTCTCTAAAACGACAGTTATTATGAATCACTTTTTCATGCAGGACAAACTTTGACATATATTTCAACAAAAATCATTACATTAGATTATATTTTAAAATCATTTGTTAATAACGCCATTAAACTAAAAACCAAATCATATAAAAACCAGTGTAATGATATGATTAGATATAATTACAAAATAAGAATGATTAACCATGACTCAGGAATAGGATTTGTGATCATTGTCTATCAAAGTATAGAGGATTTGGCTAGGATACTTATTAGGAAACATAAGAGGGTTCCACCAGAGGATGTATCGAAACCACCATTTATTGGTGAAAGTTTCCTTTTTCTTCCTATTGCTAAATGTAGGAGCAGTAAAGTCAATGGCAGAGACGGGAAGTTTTCTCTCTGGGAAAGAGCGTTGCCACCTAACTGTCACCAATCAATGACTTGGTATGGTGTGTTAATAATACAATGTACTAGATTTGGTTGGGATTAGGACTTAAAAGCATTTTGTATTTGCATGTCACGATCCAAGCATTGAAACGGTTGCTCAAGCGCCAAAAATCCTATTTTCATGGCCACGCTTAATTGAATCATTTGCTTAATATGTATTTTTTTATGTTATGGTGGACATTATCATGTGAAGGTGTGGGTCTTAGTACGTTTCGTGTGAGACCATAGTCAAAGTAAATAATTGATGGAGCAGGCAGGACTAAACTTGGTTTGGGTCTTGACGAGAGTCCAACTCATAGATAATGAATAGTCTAGCTGAAATTGGATTTTAACCTTTACATTGGATTACTAATTTCAAGTCTTTGAAATAAGTAGGACCATCAGTATAACTTTTAAATAACACTGATGTTAGTTTCCAGTAAAATGTAGAAGTTTTTTGGTGCATATGTCAACGGTCCCGAGTGCCAGCGCCATCATCAGCACAAGTGTCAGCAAGGAAATGGACTACTTGGCAAATGATGTATTTATTTCTGACCACACCACCAACAGAAGTCATTTAACGACATCAGTGGTCCCTGCTTAGAACAAGAGGTGAGGAATTGAGAACGCCCATGACCAGTTGCTCACAACAATTCCTATAATGAGGAATTGTTGTTGCAATTCCTCATTATAGCTTAAACATGCTATACTAAAATTATATTACATTTCTTGCATCTTTTTTATTCAAATTCACTGATAACAATTAAGAAATAAGTCTATTAATTTTATATAAAAATTTTAATACGTTAAAGATATTTATATCCAAAGTTAACCCAAAAATAATAACTTATCAAAAATTGGGAAAAGTTTTACGTTATTTTCTTTACCTTTTGTAAGAATTTTTTAAAGATCTTTCATATGAAAGGAAGACTGAAGAAATTATTTTAACTTGTCGATACCTTACTGATCACTACTTGTTGTAACCGTATCATCGACATATACTAAAAAGATAATAATACCGTTAGAGGAATGAGAAATAAATAATTAGTAATCATCATAGCTTTTGTTGAAAACCAGGTAGTTTAATAATAGATGAGAATTTCCCAAACCATGCTTGAGGTGTGTATTTGAGTTAATAAAAAAGACTTATAAAGTTTACATACCAAATTAAGATTAGGAGGACAGTATCTTGGTAGAGGTTTTATATACACAATTTCTCTTAAATCACTGAATTTTTTACTTCTATTTAATACAAAATGTCATCATTTAGTGGAAGCAACAATTAATAAAGTTCTAACTGCGGTCATCTTTGTAACTAGAGAACATGTCTCTTCATAGTCAATATTATACTTCTTTATGTATCCTTGAGCCACTATTATGGCTAGCTATATTTGTCAACAGAACCATTAGGTTTGAGTTTAATAGTATAAATCCATTTGCTATCAATAAAGAGACATTTGTTGGTGTAAGAACTAAGTCCTATGTATGATTTGTCTTTAAAGCTGAAATTTCTTTTTCCATAACACTTTTTCAACATGAATTATATCTACTTCTTGCTTATAGGTAGATGATATGAAAATAGATTCAAGAGTACTAAGGTAAGTAACAGAAGGATCATACCATTCTAGAGAATAACAATACCAATCTAAAAGTTGACTAATATTATAGAGTGGGCTGAGTGATGAGATGGTGTTGAAGAATGAGAAGGTATGGCTGGTAATTATAAAGATTGTGAACCTTTTGAATTATAATTAAAGCATATGAAATATATTGACTAGTTCCTGAAAATCACTTTTTGAATCATTCACAAAATTATTATACAAAAATGAAGGCAAAAAACGAGATTGATTTATCAAGTGAGTAAGTAGGAATCACAAAATGAGAGAAATAATAATACCAATCCTGAAAAAAAAGTGACATGACGAGAAATTTGCATCCTTTTTATATGAATATCATATCAAAGATATCCTTTATGTTTATCACTATAACAAAAAATACACATTTTGATGCTTTGAAAGATAATTTTGATCTTTCAGTTAGAGGTAGAAGGGCAAAATAAACACAACCAAAGACTATAAGATGAGATTGCTTAGGGGGTTTCTTGTACCAAATTTCTTTGATAAATAAGATAAAGGTGTGTGATGTTTAAGTGTAATCATAAGTTGTCAATTGATTAAAAACATAGCTATATGAATAACTTCTACCAAAAAACCTATATGGAATATGGGGTTTAAGTAAGAGAGTATAGGTAATTTCAACAACATGATAATTTTTTTCAAAAATTCATTTACTCTGGAGTTTGGGGATAACATAGTTGATGCAAAATAATTTTTTCTTGAAATAGATTAGTAAGTTGAGAAGATAAAAAATTCTCCTCCTTAGTGATTTTGCTAAATTGTGCCTCAATCATATTGAAAAAAGATTTTGCATCACTAGTAAAATTAGAAAACGAAAAAAAACAACCAAGTAAACCATATGTAATGATCTATAAATTATACAAAATATTTGTATCCTAACCTAGACAAAAATGGTGATGGACACCATAAATTAGCGTATATTAAATTAAAAGCTACATCTATATTAGAGGACTTAGGAGAAAAAGGTAACTTTATAGCCTTACCAAGAGAACAACTTTCATAATCTAATGTTAAAGAAACAAAGTTAACATCTAAATGCATCACTTTTTTTTAGTAGTCAAAAAATTATTTGGAGAAGAAATATAACAATAAATTGAAAGAGAAGACATATTATCCTTATGATTGTGAGAGATTGGATCATTCATGTTTAAGTAAAATAATCATTATTGCCTATTGCCTTTCCTAATCAACTTCCTTGATTGAGGTCTTGTATAGAAAAACTAGTAAGGAGAAAATTTAGCTTAACGCTTTTGATCAACAAATTGACCAATAGGAATTAAATTGACACTTAAGTTTGGGACACAAAAAGAGTTAGAAAGAGGAAGAGATTCATTCAAATAAAATGTTTCAACCCTTTTTATAAGTAATATTTCTTTGTTGGTTGCAATTATGAAATTATTTGGTAGATATGCTTAAAATTTTGAGAAATGAGGTATTTAGTTGGATAGTTGATTAAAGTTTGTAGGGTTGATAAATCTAGATAATTGGTTTGTTTTACTTGATAAACCAACAATATAGAAGGTAGATGAAATAACGCCTAATAGAAGAGGTCACATGGTTGTTTGAATAATTTTTTGCATGGTCTCTTATGTGAGAGTCGAGGTAGTATTATGTGAGCCACTAGTAGTTTTATCTTGACTTAAACTAAATGTAAGAAATGTAGGTTATTTTGCATATTCTTTTCCATTCAAAGATCATATCCCCTTTTTTTTTTACAATAATTACGTTCATTTATCCTCTTGCAATGAGCTTATATATGACCAATACATATACTATTGTAAAGTCTACATTGAGCTTTACTATAATCTCTATTTGAATATCTTGTTTAGTGCGTGCCATGAGAAGTTAAAAAAGCATAATAAATAAAATTAGTTTAAACATCCAAATTAGCCTAGGTCTAAAATTGGGTTTCTTATTGAAAAAGTTCTTCCAAAAATAAGTCAATATTAGTTAAGCCTTAATTGATTATAACATTTTTAGATTTAGGTCTAAGTTTCATAAGAAATTGCAGGGCTCTACTCTTATCTGTATCTTGCTTTAACTCCTTAAAAGCATAATCCTAAACAATCTTAAGGATATCATATTGAATCTAGTCTATCATCCCTACAATTAAGAGCAAAATAATTTTGTCTTTCTATCATCCTAATTGAGTTTATCAATTAGATAATCATTTTAAAATTGTCTAGTATAGTTGGTTTGAGAATATAACTTCTTAATGTGAGCTCAAATCATACTAGTAGTACTAAAGGATCTTAAATTTGAAGCAATTTCTTCCTCAACAAAATAAAAATTTTAGCATTATTTACTTTTCATTTAACTGTTTCTTTATCATCAATTAGTTCATGCTATGAACCATGTAAATTTTCACACAGTTCTCTTCCTTCTATACAATCTTAAAAATAAAATCTTCAAAGAATTGCAAAAGATATAGATCTCACATGAAACTTGTCGAATAACAAAACAAAGATTGTTGATACCAAATAGTAGTATAGTACGAGCAAGGAATTGTTCGTGATAATTAAAAAACAAAAAAAATGATAGCCAAAGTAAAGAAGAAGTTTGATTTATCACTATTCTGATACCATAGTAATAAAAGGAAAGACAACTTTTGAAATGTAAAAACATTCGAAATTCTTTTTACTTGTACACATTTTCTTCTATATATACAACAGAAAACTATATATAAAAAGTAGATAAAAGGATGAGAATATACTTCAATTATATTTTATCCAGAATGTCTTGTTTGTTTTTGTATCTATTACTTCATTTGCTTTTGAGTTCTTGTTATTACTTGCGCTCAAAGCTTTCTTTGCAATTAGAAATCAACGAAAAAACTAACACCTTCACTGCCTTCTCTTCTAATCATCTTCATCTCCTAAAACAAGTCTTGCACACAAGAGAAGTGAAAGAAAACAACAATAAGAGAGAAGTTGATGAATTACGAATTTAGTTTCAATTATGCTACAATAATATGCTTAATTCATCAACTTCTCTATGATTATGTTTTCATTCACTTTTCTATATATAGTAGATCATGAAAGTTCATTCACAATCCTTAATGTCCTAAACTTCAAAATAAAGTGTGAATCTTTTGCCAGCTTAACTTGTGCTAGTTCTCTAACTAAAGAAACCTTTTGTGAATGAGTTGTCTGTGAGTTAAGATTGAAGTCTATTTTGATTAAAGAGTTATGAATGTATTCACTGCGACCATTGGAATATAAAGCAATGGACTTTGCTATTTTAACTGATTTCAATTTCATTGTTTTTGTTCACATTGTGCTTCCTGAATGAACAAGTTGAATGAGTAAAAAGTTGTATAGCTCAGTCTAACATTCTCCCCCGATTGCTCTTTGGTTCTTTTTTCCAAACATTCATTTAAAGAAGGGTGTGCCTTTTGGACGTTAGAACCATACGGTCTCCTTTTTGCGTACTGTATCTTTTTTAATCCTTCCTTCATTCTGATAATGTTTTCCTGATAACATGATGGTAAATATTCTTTTAAGTTTTAGGTTGCATTAAAGCATCCTTCTAATCAACTGTTAGTCTATCTTTTGAAAGATTATGTGAAATTTGAGTGCACACATTGCATTTTTATTTATGTCCCGTTCCTAATCATTTCAATGTTATGGTTGAATTTCTTATTAGAATTTGAATATCATATCGAAACGAACTTATAATAGCTTCCTTTCCCATTTTTTGTTGACTTCCTCTTAGAGTGTCAAGGTTACTATTGCAAGTCCTTTGCCCTCTTTTTAGTGCGTAGTTACCATCAATAGTCATGTTGAACTTGCTTCCATTATTCTTTCAACGCCTTTTCTTCACATGTTTGCAACAATTATTCAGTAATAATCCTTTTGCCTACTCATTTTCACATTTCTTTTATAAGGAAGTTTTGTTAATTCTTCTTTTTATCTCAATGTAGTAATTAATCTTTGGAAATACTTTTGGTGAAATTAAAGTGTTAAAAAAATTTCTTTTGGTCATTTTTAAGAATATGCATTAGAAAGACCCTGATTTTGTCTTTACTTGTGTATCAACATAATATTTAGTTTCAATTATGGAAACTAGTCATTAACGTCAAGCATGGAAATAGTTAAATTTTGAGGGACCACAATAATAGGCTCATAATGCTCTAAGTTGCTCAATGTAAAAGGTAAACAAAAATTTGTTAGCAGATAATACTATTAACTGGAATAGGGAAATCATCTTAGCTTATGGCATAGACTTAAAATTGAGTCCAGACATGAGAAGCAGATGACATCTTTAAAGGAAGTTGATAGAAGTTTCATATTCACATTCATCTTAGTTGGTAGATACTGTACTGCTTAAAAACTAAAAATAATTTCGAAATCAAGCACGCATGAGATGCTACTGTAGATAAATGTTATATCAAGATATGGAATACCTATTTTGTAACTTCTTACCTTAGTAAATATCTAGTAGGGACTACTAAGTTGGAGTTGTCTTCAGGGAGTCAGATGACAATTAGAATGCATTCAAAGCCATTGGAGTAAGTACCGACTAAATGGTTCATATTGTTAAAAATACATGTGATTACATGAGCATGACATGCATCATACAAATATTATTTTTAGAATTTAATACTTTGCAGAAATTGTTATGATTGATGTCACTTACAAGTTATTACATTTAGTGATGGAAGGTTTGAACAATATGAATGATTCAAATGATTGTGTGGAAATAAATGAAAAAGATGGTTTATGAAATGATACCATAGAGATGTACTTAATCTCCTTGATGGTTGAAGAAGTGAAGAAGGGAAATTGAAGGACTACTACCTTTTCCAAATCTGGTTGGAAGAATATTAAGCAGGTCTTCAAACAAAATTCAATAAGAAGCATACTGATATTTAATTGAAAAATAAGTATAATGGATAAAGGGATATATTGAAGAATTTCAAGAACTTACTCAAAGAAACAAGAATCAGTTACAACTCCTTTACTAGTGAAGTTAATGTTACAAATAAATGTTGGGAAAATCTATTTAAGGTAAAATATGTCTTTGCTTTTTTAATATATCATATTATATAATATTTATTCTCATGTTTCTTTTTCATCATTATAGGTGTATAAAATGGCTCATAGATTCAAGAAAAAAGGATGTAAGGAATTTTCAAACTTGTGTCATATATTTGGAGATACTATTATAACTAGTTTGCATGCACATTCATCAACTAAATCTCCATCGAATAGTATAGAAGAGAAATATAGAAATGATGTTGATGAAGATTGCTAGTATAATGAAAAAGACGATCAAGATATAAGTTCTCCATCTAAGAGAAAGAAATCTCCTAAGAATAAGAAGACAAAGAAGACACATTCTAACATTGTAGAAAAGGTCTTGCTTATAATTAGTGAACAATCAAAAAAGAAAAATGATTTACTTGAGAAAAAATTTAGTGAAACATCATCCACTGTAGAGAATAGTTCTCAAGAATATAACATAATTGATGGAATATTTGAATTCCTTGGATGAATTGGATGTTGACAGTGTGTAATATAGAAAAGCTACGAAGATTTTACATAATTCTCCACTTTATAAGGATATTTTTATGAAGAGGATAGATACAAGGAAGCTGAATTGGATTATGTCACTTTAGTTATATTTTCATGCTATTGCATATCAAATTCTTATTAATTTTGACACTTTTATATTAAACATTATTCCATAGTTTGAACATTTTAAGTTTATGTTTTGTATGAAAGTTTGACTTAATGTTAAGTATATATTTTGTATGAATATTTTGTCTATATCTGATTAAACCTTTCAATTGAATTTTTTATTAATTATTTAATGTATGAATATTTTGTCTAAATCTTATTAAACCTTTTGATTGAATATTTTATTAACTATTTAATGTTGGCATTGTAGATGCATGGATTTTTTTATCACATTTCAAATCAGATTCTATGATGAACTGAAGAAGGTAATAATTATTTCTCTAATTGGGGAAGAGAACAAATATTTTCATTTACAAAAGCAACCATGTAGAACTTCCGCTCTACGAGGTCATAATTGGATAGTAGAACTTTTAAATGGGAATCCTATAAGGACTTAGGAAAACTTAAGAATGAGAAAGATAATCTTCTTGAGCTTATATAATAAGTTGAAGAGTTTATGAAGTTTAAAGGCAACAAGTCATTTGACTGTGGAGGAACAAGTAATAATTTTCTTGATGACTATAGGGCATAGTGAGATAACTAAAGTTAATGCAGAGCCATTTCAACATTCGACGTATACAATTTCGAAGTACTATCGTAAAGTCTTATATGCAGTTAATCATCTTATAAAAAGAGTCATTACTCTACCATCCCTTACTAATACACCTCTTGGGATTCAATATTATTCAAAATTCTTTCCATATTTTCAGGTATATTTATATGTTTAATTACTATTTTAATTATGTCCTTATGATTAATAATTATTTTAATATATTTGTAATTTTAAGGATTATATAGGAGCAATAAATGATACAAATATTGATGCACATTTTTTGACCGATGAACAAATACTATACAAGGGTAAAAGAATTAATCTTACCCAAAATATTTTGTGTTGTTGCTCATTTGACATGCATTTTACATATGTAATGGTTGAATGGGAAGGTATTACAAATAACTATCGAGTTCTTTTAAAAACAGTGATAAATCCAACGAATCAATTTCCTATGCCTCCACAAGATATTATATTATTTTAAATAAATATAGTAAGTTCTATTTGGTTGATTCAGGCTACACTAATATGCTTGGATTTCTTTCACCATACTAAGGTGAGACATATCATTTGTGAGATTATAGAGGGAGAGGAAGATCTCAAAGTCCACAGAAATTGTTTAACTAAAAGAGTTCTTCATTAAGAAATGTTATTAAAAGATGTTTTGACTTTCTAAAAGTAAGATTCCCTATACTTAAAAACATGTCGAGTTATGATATGAAGAATAAAAACTACATCGTTATTGCTTGTTGTGTTATACACATTCATACTAGAAAGTATGGACAAAGCGATAAATTATTTGACAGATATGCTGAAAATGAGAAACAAATTAAAGAAAGTGAAAATGAAAATGCAAGTTCTCAAGCGGAGTACAATATCATTTTAGCACAATTTTGAGGTATGTCTTGGAAATGAGATGAAATTGCTAGACAAATGTGAAATTATTAAATTAGTTCTAATTGATTTTTTTAATATAAATGATAGTACTATATGTTTTCAATAATTATAATATGATTGATATCATTTATTGATTTGAATGACTTAATATAATTTTCTAATTTATAGAAATTTATTATATACAATTAATGTGTAATTTTTTAATTATATTAATTTGCATATATTTTAATTTTAGTTATAATGATAATTAATTAATTTAAAAAAATTATTATATTAAAATTATTAGCATAAGAGTATGATTACAAAAATAAAAACTACATGATAAAATCAAACATGTTTTTGTTTTTTTGTTTTTTATTACAAATCTCAATCAAACAATTGTTTTGTTTTCAGTTTTTATATTAAAAATTTAAGCCAAATAAGTTTTTTTAATTAAAAATATAAACCAAAAAAAGAAAACAAAATTAAAAAGGATAATAGAAAAATAGAAATGGAACCAAGCAACTCCTTAACATTTTAATCCAAAAGGTTATTTTTGATGACGTGGTTTGTCTACTACATTTCACGTAGATGAGCTAAAGTGTCAAGTTTTTAAAAAGTTGATCATTCCATTAATAATTTTAAAAGTTTAGGTAATGAATTTTAAAAAATCTCAAAATGTTGAATACTTTAGAATTGATTATCCCTTATATTTACAATTCAACTATAGTACGTAATCACACATGAAATAATTACTCTTTAATTATAAAGCATATATTTAAATGAATACAAAAAAGCTTTACAAAAACAATTTATAAATCTAACATGTAGATCTTTCTTTGAAAAATTTTCTCATTTCTGCTCGGTACACCTGTAGCCATTAGAGATGGTAATGGGTTAGGACATGAGCGTGGATTAAGCTGATTTCAATAAGACGAACCATATTGACTTGAGACTCAATTATTTTAAATAAAATAACATCGTTTTGCTTAGAAGAATTAGACCTTGAGTAGGTTTACATTTGAACAGCTCAGACTTAGACTTAATTAAAAAAACAATATTTTACAATTCTAATTTTAAAAAGTATATTTTAAAAACATTGACGGATTACCAATTTGCGCCCGTTGTCATTCCTAATAGTCATGTTAATAGCCGAAGGACATCAACTAAGGGTAACAAGTTTTTGAAAGAAGTTGCAGAACTCTTCCATATACCAGTGCCAGTCAGTGTTGTGAGATCCGTTTCGTTCCGGCCAGAATCCGGACCGAAACGAACAACCACCGGTACTGGACAAAATACCGGTCGGTACCGACTGGTATCGACAGTACCGAAACATACCAGTCGGTACCGTAAAGTTGAAAAAGCCTAGGGACTAATTGCAAATTTTAAAAGTTTAAACCTAAAATTTTTTAACTCCCCCCCGACACTCGGTCTCTCCCCCATGCAGCTGATCTCCTCTCCCTCTCATCTCTGTGCCGCGCCGCTCCTCCTCGTCGCCGTCGGCCGCCCCTGCTCTTTCCATCGTCGTCGTTGGTCTCCTCCTTGTCGACGCTTGCCTCCTCGACGCTCGCTTCCTTCTTCGATTCTCGCCGGCTTCGCTTCGTCATTCCTCGGTTCCTCCACGCAGACCCAACGCCACCACCACCTTCTCTGGTCCTCACCACCGCACCACAACACCGCGATACCGAAGGGAAGCCACCGGAGACGCAATCGAAGCCACTGGAGATGGGTCGACCTCTTGACCCGTTACAAAACTTGAAGACCCACCAAGAGACCCGAAGTCAGTTATATATTTTTTTTTTCTGATTTCTAAAATTTCATGCCATTTGTTTATTTTTTGTTGTGTTGGATAGTTGAAATATTGGATTGTGAAAATATAAATTTCTGGTGGATTTGGTATTTTGATTGGATCGGTGTTGGACAGTTGGCGACTTGGATAGTTGGAGTTGGATGGTTTTTTTTGTGTGACGTTTGTAGGAAAATTCCGGTGGGCACATCACATGTACCCGGTGTGGAAAACAAAAATTTTTTATCTCGGGACCTTCCCGAAACCCAGGATCGTTGTGTTTATATAATTAGGTCAAACCAGAACGACCTACGTAGCCCGTCTCTAACGGTATCCACGCAGAGGTCGGAGAACCTAACCGGGATAAACCCTTTTGACCCGGGAATAGCTAGACTAAGGGAAAGACTGCTAGATCTTACCTTAGCCTTGGAGAGCATGTGAA
>JANZLX010000213.1:38809987-38820943 GCA_025531955.1 Erythroxylum orinocense
TTCCCACTATGTGCTTTGATGCACCATTAAAGCGCCTATCACTTTCAATAACACATCCCTTCTAATATTGGTTGTAACAAGTTTTTGACAGAAGTTGCAGAACTGTTCCATATACGAGTGCCAGTGCCAATGGTTCCTTCCTGGTGTCTTCCACAACGCCCATCTAGTCTTTTCTGCCTTATCGCAGAACTTAGCTCCTTCAAATTCTCAAGTTAATGCAACATGTGTAGACGACCATTCGGAGTTCTTCCTGTAATGACGCCTCCATGACTCATCAACAGAGCAGCAGTGCACGGGTATCTTTCCCACTATGTGCTTTGATGCACCATTAAAGCGCCTATCACTTTCAATAACACATCCCTTCTAATATTGGTTGTAAACTAACCTTTTTATTTATGTCGAAACTTTAGTTATGACGTGTTCAGTTGAATGGAACATTGCTGAAAGCTTTGCGCTTCTTCCACGAATCTTTCCCAGTTATGCTTTTAAGCTTTGTTAATAGGATCGTCCCCATTATTAACTTCAGAGTTTTGTAATGAACATTTCTTACCAGTTTGGGGATGATAATGACCGACTAGCCTTCAACAATTCTTTTTTTTTCAACCTGATGAATCTAGTTTCCTGCAATTAGGAAAGTTTCCTGTTTGTTTGAGGATGCCCAAAAAATAAGAGTTGGTTGATGCTGCGATGCAGTTGAAATATCCTCGACTTGGTGATGTCTTTTGCACTCAAAATCAGAATCAGTCAATCTTGACGTAGTCCTTAACAGGGGAAATTATAAATTTAAGGCTAAGAGAAACGCTGTCTCTTCTCGTGCCATCTCATCTCTTGCTTTCGTAGCCTGGATATTCTTCAATCTTGAGATCAACAGAATCTATTAATGCTAAAGAATCCCCTGAATTAAGTATCTATTAATGTTAAAGAATCCCCTGAACTAAGTTCCTTAACCTTCCAGTAGGAAAATGAAGAATGAAGAATCTGTTTGTAGAGTTACATGTATTTGTGAAGTTGGAAATACTGCAATTTACTTGTAAAGTGACGAACATTCATAAAAGTCACTCCAATTTAATTGCAGTCAGCTTCACTTATGCATACTTTTTAACATCTAGGTAATATTTTAATGGGTAAATTAATACCTCAAATAGCGAAAGAACCATCATATGCGGGATAGATTATTACGAGCCATATTTAACATTCAAGTACCTATTTCAAAAGAAACTTGTCTAAAACTACCTTCAGGTATTCTGGGTTGAATTTGTATTCATTGAGCTCAGCACTACCATCTTCGCGTTAATATAATGTAGGTAACTGCATAAAATAGAATCCTTACCAACTTTAAGGTAGAAAACTCTAATTCTGCGCAAAGAATTTTCTGAAAATGCTGATACTTGAATGAATGTTAATCTATGTCACAGTCACAGGGTGACTCGACTCAAGACGACCGCCCGATCAGAATCAACATTAATAAACATTTTTTTATCAAGTTTAAAGTTCATATTTTGTGTCCTATGTTAAAAGAAAGCTGTAAATGGCACAGAGAATATTCAAATAGAGGAAAGCATCCTACTTGAAGGTTGAACACGATATGGGCAAACGTTTATCCTTACTATATAGCTTCTTCATTTTGGTTGCGTCCACTCCATGAAACATGAATGGTTCCAAGTTCTTCAGATGTTTCCAAATTTGACATATACTTGTATTTCTAAATCAGAACATCTAACTGATTACAAAAGGCTAGCATGTAGTAGAACTGACAAAAGCAACAGCAACAGCAGATGTCACGAATTAAATAAGAGTTCCAGTTCATGCAGGCATCAGGTAGCCAGTCTTTCAATAATCACAGGCTTCTAAGATTCGCTGAATATGCCTTGCCAGTCTTTCAATAATCACAGGCTTCTAAGATTCGCTGAATATGCCTAGCCAGTCTTTCAATAATCACAGGCTTCTAAGATTCGCTGAATATGCCTCTCCTCTTCTCACAACAATTATGGAATAGGCCAAGACTAGCCACATTGTTGAGGATGGGCTTTTGTTTTGAATCGAATGGGCTTGTGACTTGTGAGACATCAGGGGTTTTATAATCTTACATACAAGCAACAGAAACAGGCAACAGCTGTCTACTTTTTCCTTCTGCTATGAAATAGTTTGATGATGGGGCACTTGAGCCAATAAGCCTCTAGTTGAATGTCTATTTTCTACATGAAGTTTTACTTGAATCAAAAAAGATACTCAAAAGCAAAAAGGCTATTCAAACCTGTTTATCTGCCGTTCTCCAACTTTAAATCCAACTCTACTTCCTTCCGCCATTCTCAAAAGCAGCACATTGGTCCCACCGACCACCACCGTGAAATCAAAAGCTTCTTTCTTTCCTCAATTCCTCTTTTGCTTTCATGTCGTGTAACAAATATTTAAAGATACATGCGTCTTAATGCTTATCTTCTCCTTCAGCATTTGCTTTAGACATTTTCCTTAAAAGACCACCACCAGTCTGAAACATGCCTCCTGCACAGCCATCACCGCTACTACCACTACCTCCTCCTCCACCTCGTCCACTCCCACTATCACCAACACCGCCTCCGACTCGTTCAACACCTCCACCTTCACCACCTGAAAGGCAAACCCTTACAGCTCCTCTCAACCAAATCATCATATCAAATCCAGCTAGCAGTCAACAAAATTCAGCCAAATCTGAAAACAAAAGATCGACAAAGCCAATCATAATCCAGCATCCTCGGCCCCGACCAACAAACTTAGTCGTATGGTGTGGAGCGATTCTCTGTCTCATATTCAGCCTTACTCTCATCTTCTTTGGCATTGCAACATTGATTGTCTACCTTGTGATCAAACCAAGAAACCCTGTGTTTGACAGTCCAAATGCAAACCTTAACAGCATCTACTTCGACTCACCAGAGTACTTCAATGGAGACCTATCCTTCCTTGCAAATTTTTCAAACCCAAATAGGAAAATTGATGTCAGGTTTGAATATGTCAGTCTAGAGCTCTACTTTTTTGACAGACTTATAGGAACTCAAGCTCTTCAGCCATTCACTCAGAGGCCACGAGAAATGAGATTGGAATCAGTTCATGTCATCTCGAGTTTAGTCTTTTTGCCCCAGAATCTGGCAGTGGAACTTCAGAAGCAAGTGCAGAACAACAGGGTCAAATACAACTTAAGAGGAACTTTTAAAGTCCGAGCAACTTTAGGTCTTATCCATTACTCCTACTGGCTACACGGAAGGTGTGAAATAGAGATGACCGGTCCTCCAACTGGTGTTTTAGTAGCAAGAAGTTGCAAGACAAAGAGATGAAGCAGAACGTATCAGTTCCCCATACCTTATTTCAATTACTATCCATCCATATAGAAGTTTCCTATGTCAAAAATTATGTAATCTTATATATTTGAGATGAAACAAAATCACCTCTGGTTGCAACTTTGAATATTCTGTTGAAACCTCAATCCTGGAAAACATGGATAATACGCTTACTCCATGGTAGAAGAAGTTACTTCCGCAGTTTATCTTCTCCTTTTCTTTCCGATACCTTTTTTTTTAACAGTTTCTTTCCAATAACTTAAAAGAACTAAAATAGCATAGAAACTCCTGATCAAGCTAAGAGCTTTATTAAGAGAAATAGAAAGAAAAGGAGAACAAAGTGTGGGACATTTTAATAAACATACTTGTAATAGAGGTAAGTTGCATAAAACTTCACTTAATTAGATAAAACAAATACTATTAATTCTGCGGAAAATTAACTAACCAATATCGCAACTCCAGATGCTCGAAATTTTGAGAGTTTTAATCCAAAATTCATGGTGGGATCGAAAAAGATTCCTATGCAGATCTTACTGTCATTACCTTTTGATTCTCACTTTAGGTGCTTTTTGACTAGGATGTGGGATGCTTATGACTACCATTTCTTTCTACTTCTAAAAGGGATTCTTCAGCCCTAAGATATCCGCAACACGCACTTCTAGAAAATCCTTCATCGCTAATCCACCAAAACATGTGAAACTGACATAACAATAATCATGGCATATTCCAGTTCAAGTCAATATCCAATGAAGGCGTCAACTCTAGCAGTCCGAGCAATTAGAATAAACTTTAAAGCTTCAACTTCCTCGATGGAAACCCAAGAACTATGAGAAACTAATCTACAAACTGGGAAATTTCAGCATATTATTCATAATATAAAAGGCAAAGAGAAAGTGGTATTTCAATCAATGGCAAGTACTTTCTTTCTTTCCATCTTTTCATTTCATTAATATAGAGAGACTGCAAGATCTCAATTGTCAATATAATTGCTTCTGCCCAGGCACTATCTTAATCAGGAACAATTTTGAAGTCACAGAGGTCATCCAGCGGTTTCTACTATCTAGTATCATATGTCGTTGACTCTACTCATTCCATAGCCTTAAACTTTCACCAAATGCCATTCTCCGAACTACTTCAGTTGCATCTCTTTACCAGGAAGATCACCCTCTCCCCCTCAAGCAACTCCCCAAAACACTACGCTCATTTTCATCTATTAGGAAAAGTCCATTTTCCAGTTGGCTACAGAATTGAAGGGTGTACCCAGTAACTTGTACGCAAATCATTAAGACTTACCTAGACTGAAGAGCAACAGCAATGACATTTTTTTATGCACATCTTCATGAAACCATATCATGCATGTTCATTTATTCATTTCAAAATGTTCAACAAGGCACAACTCTCATAAGCATCACCTCCACAATAGATCTATTAAAATTAATATTCTTAACAAGAATATAACCTATAGCAAGTTAAAGCTGTGAGCTTTATCAAAAATTTATATGGAATTAAATGAAAGGCAAAACTGAGACGTATTGATGCATATCATAACTCTTCATTCTCTATCAACTTCAGCCGGTGTCTTTGCTATTATGGATAGTGCATGTAATCCACTTTGCAACTCTTCCTGGAGCAAATTATAGATTAACCTATGCCTCTTGACCAAGCTCTTACCTTCAAATTCTTTACAAACAACTTTCAGATTGAAATGTGTTTCCCCATCACTACCTCTCACCCCAGCATGCCCCGCGTGCTGATAAGAAATATCTTCCACCAGCAATTCAATAGGATTCAGCTCTCTCGATAGTTTCTCCCTGATTCTGATTCCTCTACTCCCTAAATCCCTCAAATTCAAGTCCATTTCACTTGCCTGCGATTCCAAATCCGCACTACCACCAGTTTTTGACCCTGAATTTCCATTTGGCATAGGATCTTTGCCATAACTCAATCCAGAACTTGAATTATCAATGCCACCACCGTCCTGCAATCCCAAATTCGAACGCTTCAACTCACCCGGACTACCACCCTCGTCAAGATTCAAATTTTTATCAGACCCACTACCCTTCTCAGCCGCCAAATACAATTCAAGCGCCTTCCTTTGCATCAACTTCAACATATTCAAAAATCCATTATTCCTTGAAGGCGTCAAACTCTGTTGCAAACCAAGAAGCACCGCAAAATCAGGAGAGACCCTCAAAACCTCCTCAACAGGTCGTCCCGACAAGCCCTGAACTAACAAGGCAGCAAGACCCTTGGTCAAAACAGAATCAGAATCAGCTTCAAACACAACAGTCTTGTCCCCGTCCAAGTAAGCCCTGACCCAGACCTGGGAGACGCAACCCTCCACCTTATTCTCTCTGGTTTTGAATTGGGTCTCAAGAGGTTTCAAGTTCTTCCCATAAAACAACAGTTGCTCGTACTTGGCCTTCGGTTCCTGCACGGACTGGAACAACTTGACGATTTCCTGAAGTTTCGGAGGCAATTCTTCAAAGGGTTGTGAAGAAACAGAGTTTGAAGCTGATGCAGAAGTTGGCACGGTCAAAGTTGGAAGCTTTTTAGTTGGGATTTTTTGGAAGGAAACGGATTTAAGGAAGATAGAAAATGAAAATTTGGTGGGATTCATAGAAGATATAAGGGTTTTAGAAGAATTAAAAGAATATGGAGCTTTGGAAGTAAATAATCGAAGAGAAGTAGCTATCGATGATGAAGCAGAAGAAGCCGCCATACCTAATGAAAGCGAAGGAGAATCGCTCAGAGAAAGAATCGCAGAACATCAGTACCATGACATTCAAATAAATAGTTCACTGAAACGCACCGTTTTGTTGCAACTTTGGTTATGTTGAGAAAAAAATACTCAAAATTAAATTTATATCCTCCACATATTATATTAGAGTACATATAGATTTTCTTTATTTCATGTTAAATCTATATTGGACCTAAAATATCTATAAATAGTTGAATTTTGTGAAGTTAGAAACAATCTCTCTGCTAATTAGAGGTAAGGCTGAGTAATACTAGACTTCTTCAAATTCACTTCTAACTTTACATTCAACGTGAAATGCTAATTCTCAAATTAGTAAAATTCAACATGAAATTCTCTAGTATTATATTAGTAAAATTCAATGCTAACTTTCCATTCAACATGAAATGCTAGAAATACAAGAGCCTTAGATAAACTTAATATCAAGTAACCAAATGTACATTGTTTTGAGAAGAATTTTAGATTAAAATGTTAATTTATCTTTTAATAACTGCATCTTTAATTTTGAAAATCACAATTTAAAATTAGTTTTTGATCATTTTCAGAACTTTGATAATATAATTTTATTGTTATTAATATAGTTTGTAGTATATTAATTATCAATTTAAGAAAAAAGGTTTGTTATGTCTTAATTCACATTGTTAGGTATAGTAGGTTAAATAAAAATGAAAATATTAAAGAGTTAATAAATGTTAAAAGTGGCTAGTTCTAGTTGTTTTAATAATAGTTGAATTCAAACCTAATTCTTGTTAATAGAATCTATATTCTACTTATGTTAAAGTTTTAATGCACGTAACTTCATTTCCCCCCGGGGGGAAGAATAGTAATTACACATATTTATAATAGAACTTGAGTTCAATGAATATTATTCTATAAAATGAAATGTAATTAACTAACTACCGGAAACAATCTCTTTATTATGTACTATCGAATTTTTTCATATTCTGCACTTTAGCAAAACTTCAATTGAGTGTTGACATGATGATGATTTCAGAGAAAATGAAATGTAAATAACTATATCATTAAGATTGTTAGCATCAATCATTCAAATAAGAGAAGCAGTTTGTGCTGAAGTTGGCTTCAGTATCACTGTTACAGTACAAATTGTCTCTATTATATATACCTAATATTCACTCAATGGCCTTCCTGCAATATAGCTTTTTCGTTTTTCTTTTTGTGGAGATTTTGTTGCCGTAGGTGGAAAGAGAAGCAAGGTACCATATCAGATGAAGCTCTTCTGGTTAGAACTATACGTATGGATTTAGGACCATGTTGGCTTGATTTGGAGAACTAAATCATGCAAGTTTATGTGTTATAAAACTGTTGGACCAAGTCCATGAACAAGAATCGTCTCTTAGCAATAAGGCCATGATATGAACATTCCAAATGATTAGCATGCATGTTATTAAGGAGGGAAATTAATTGCTATTCAATATCTATATGTGTGGCCGCCTAGTACTTGTATCCCTTGACGAACAGGCTCTCAGAGGCCAACCCTCCAGCACTACCTCCGGTGTACTTTCCAAGAGTTGCCTCGGAGTTTCCTTTGCACCTCACCAAGAATGATTCTTGAGCTTTCGCTATATTCTCTTTCTTTCCAGCCCATATCTTGAGTGTGCTTTGTTGCAGAGCTCGCCCAAAGGAGAAGGACAATGTCCATGGCTTTAAGACCTCAAGCTTGTTCATGGCGTTGAGGTTCAGTGTTGCCTCCTCCTCACTCTGTCCTCCGGATAAAAATACAATTCCAGGCACTGCTGGTGGGACAGTTCGACGAAGTGCAGTCACTGTGTGCACAGCTATCATCTCCGGTGTTACCTGTTCCACCATAGACATTGACATGAAAAGTATAATCAAGCCACCGAAACCAAGCAGTGTGATTGTGTGAACAAGGCAAACACCGCCCTTTCTGTGATGAGTATTGAAAAGTTCCCATTTGTGTTGGATTACAGGCAAACACAATTAGTTAGGAATTGATCAGAAATTAAGCCTTAAGGTTTCAAATACCTTTGGGCTATCAGAGCCTGGAGTAACCATGTTAGGCTTGAGAAGTGTTCCTTCAAGAAGGACATGGTGATCATTCAGTGCCTTATAAACTGCCGCAAGCACTGTCTCAGTTACAGCAGCGCACTTCTTAATGTCATGAGGTCCATCAGTTAACACCTCAGGCTCCACAATTGGCACAAGTCCATTCTCTTGGCATATTATAGCATAACGAGCCAATCCCTGTGCATTTTGCTGGATTGCCAATTCGGAGGGTTCAGTAGGGCCAATCTTGAGAACAGCACGCCACTTGGCGAATCGTGCACCAGCTTTATAGTATTGTGCGCAGCGTGCACCAAGAGAGTCAAAGCCCTGAGTTGTAGTCTCACCGTTAGTGCCAGCTAGTTCAACTGTTCCCTTGTCGACTTTAATCCCAGGAATGACACCATTGTCTTGGAGGACTTCAACAAAAGGTTTGCCATCAGAAGTTTTCTGGTACAGCGTCTCTTCGAAGAGGATGACACCAGAAAGATAGGAGAGAGCATTAGGGGAGGTAAAGAGAAGTTCGCGGAGTGCTTGGCGGTTGGACTCAATATTCTCAACGTTAATGCTCGATAGACGCTTCCCAATGGTGCCTGTGCTCTCATCTGCTGCCAAAATGCCCTTTCCTGGTGTGGCAATGTACTTTGCAGTCTTGATCAGCTCATCTGCACGCAGAAAAATGGTTATCGGTAAAGATTGAAAGCTATAAGCTTATGCATTTTATAGTCGACAATCAAGGTTTTTTGGGCTATAATCTAATGCTAATTGCATAGGCTGTTTTGCATGAGTAGACAAATGATAAAGAGGGGATGACTATCTGGAGTGTCTTTGAAGTGCTTGTCAAACAGGATAGGGTAATTCAGCGTGCATGGGTAATAATGTACCTTATACGATATGGTGTTGACTTGTGTTCCTACTTCCTACGCCATCTCATTGAATGAGCTTTACCTTAGTGGCTACTAAACATTACATGTGGCTTGCATAAGCTTCAACTTTCAGGCATGTTTTAGGGGAGACAGAGAGAAAGAGAGAACCTACCTGCATACTTTCCAACAAAGGCAGACATGGCTAAAAAGGGGATGGATAGATAATGGTTACAGGACGAAAATGACGAAAACAAATTTGCACAAACACCGCTCTTTATAGATAACTTAGGTAGCTCATAGGGAATATACCAGCGAAGAATCCACATTCCAGACCCTAGTCAACACGTGTCATAAGATAAGCCCTCCGCAGATTATCAGCGTCGGATAAAGCAACGAGTGACGACTATCCTAGCCAGGTGGCACACATGTCTGTACGTAGAGCACCCTATCCTCAGTTCTGGTGAACCCAAAAGCTCAACCCTCATGTCCACCAATTTTTTTCAAGTTAAATAACCAATGAGCTATTTCTTGTGGTGCTACGAACACTCGCTCTAAACCCACTAACACTCCACATACATCTGCTTCCTATTCTCTCACAGTCACGTCACCTGATGCATCTGGTTATCTGCATGCATGCATAACACAACAATAACAAGATATACCGGGAAATATGATGTGTGTAACAAAACATTTCTCATATATAAGAAAAATATTGTTTCTTTTATACAAGTATCATCATGGGGAGGCTGTCAGTGTCAACCAAGTTGGAGCCAGTCACTCCTCCATCCATGCATATGGTAGGTAAATGGGGGTTGAGGTATTCCTAATGTCTTTCTGCCAAACAACCAACCATCCAAAGCTCGGCAGGAGATGCATAATGTCACAAACCCCAATATGTGACTCGACGTCTTAATATATAAAAATATCTGGTACATACTAATGCAAGTCAAAATCCCTCTAAAACTGAACTTGCAGAACTCCAGTATGTAAATCAAGTGACTTTCAAATCCTGCCTCACAACTCCGGCAAAGATCAGATCTGCAGCTCTTAATTGACTGTTATGACGAGGCCATCAACAGTTCATCATCATCTGTACCAAAATACCTATCACCGAATTCACCCATGCCAGGAATTACACGGAAATCATTGTTCAAACCCGTTTCAATCTCTGATGTTACAATCTTTATTCTCGGGAATCTTTTGCAGACCACATGTACTCCCTGAGGTGCCTGGTGAATAGAAGTAACAAGTATTTATGAAGACGAAAAGCAACATTTAAACACAAAAAAATGTCGAGGAGTTTTGCGAGAAAGCAATCACTTACAGAAATAAGATTAAGAAATATGATGTTGGACTCTGGCACACCCTTGCGAATGAGCAAAGAAATCGCTTGAACAGCTGAATTACCTGATGAAACACCAAAAATAAAGTAAAATTCAATAAATGAGAAAGACCTGAAGTTCCTAAGCCTAATTCCCTAACTAACTAGTCCAGTTATAAGCTTCAGATATGGTCTCCCAAGCATAATATCGTGCGGTAAATGTATAGGAAGGCCAAGACATAAGAAACTTAGAACACATTTTGAGTTTCTAAGGGAGTAATTCCTAGGGTACAATATTAGTGCTCAACAATTCATGTAGAGACCTCAGGCCATGTTTTCTGATACAAGTAGAAAATTCAAGAGACATCAGAGCAAGGCCATGCATAATGGTTAAGGAAGAGAAGATAGGCAGGATGGTGGAGCAGCACTGTGGAAAGATTAATTTTTTCATAAAACTAAATTGAATTGAAACAAGAGGGTATATA
Organism: Erythroxylum orinocense; assembly: GCA_025531955.1. Classification (NCBI taxonomy): domain Eukaryota; kingdom Viridiplantae; phylum Streptophyta; class Magnoliopsida; order Malpighiales; family Erythroxylaceae; genus Erythroxylum; species Erythroxylum orinocense. The sequence goes on from JANZLX010000213.1 coordinate 38,820,751, forward strand.
AAATATCAGAAGAAAATCCACTTTATTTCTCTAATTGTATATAATTTAAACATGAGTATAATCTATTTTAATACTACTAAACTACTAGATTTTTAGTATATACCAACTTATCCTATCTATAGTATATCTTATCTTATCTACTAAAAGATAAACTTATCTCCTAGAAGATAATCTCCTAAGTTAACTAAACTTA
>JANZLX010000213.1:38856786-38867892 GCA_025531955.1 Erythroxylum orinocense
GGAACGATATCCGCTTACCGCTACTACATTAATTTGTTTTAACGGAAGTGATTTCTTTTATATTTGGTTGCAGACGATAGCATCACCACAGCCTGATAGACATAATGGTAATTTAGTTAAAACCTCACTTGCAAATAACCAACCTTATATTGATTTTTCCCTTCGAGAAACTCTATATTGAGCCAATGACCTATTCCTTCCATGAACCCTACACTAAAACAACCTTTTTTCACTTTCATTTATTACCCATATTTGATCCATGAGCTAGCAAAGTATAATAGGTATAGGGAAAAATGAAAAAAAGTTAGAGAGATAATAAAGGATAATGGCAGCACAATTTAAATGTAGGGGTAAAAAGCTACATGGTTAGACATAGGTTAAAAAGTGTTATAATGGGTTAACAGTTAGTGAGGAGGACTGACAGGAAGCAAGCTTACTTCATATGAATTAGTAATTAAAACTTGGCTCTTGGGAGAAATGTCTCTACTAAAACTTATATGAAAAAGAAGGAAATTTAAAAAAAATGTGAAATTTAGTAAAAGCCATTAAAAAAGGGAAGAATAAAAGAAAACAAAAAATGAACAAGAGGTGTGTTTATTTGTTACAAATCTCAAGAGCTAAGAAGAAAATCAAGAATCTATATATGTTATACAACAATGACAATTCAAAGAGTAAAGTGAGGGTGGTTTATTTGCATAATCTAGATATGTTAGGTCATGAATTAATACTTTACTAGTAACCTAAACTCTAATAAAAAGGCCTCCAATATATACCCTTCATTTCAAACCCATACTCTTTAAATCTAAAAGAAAGACCATTGCATCCGAGGGTTATGTGAGACATCTAGTAAGGGATCTTAGGCTCTCTTTAAAGCTTATGGTTAAAATTACAAAGTAAAGTGTAGAGTATTCAATATTCACATGACTCATTTAAGAAGGGAAGTGTTGAGAGAGTGAATCTCTACACATTGGAACAAATTCATAAATTTTCTTACTTGCATAATTTTTCTCAATTATTAAAAAATCGTAGCACATTCTTATTTTCATTAAGGCAGCAATCTAAATTAGATAGCTTGCTTGTTTTGGATGTTTTACTCTTTTAGTTAGCATTTGCTAGGGACTAACGGATGGCTAAGTATAGGGAAGTAATATTTGCATGAAATACTTTGTTTTTATCCCGGATTTAAACTTAAGAGTATTTTTATTTTCAATCTTCTAACTTAGTTGAGTTATTTTGGTGTAGGGATAAGGTTAAAAATACAAGGGAGGAACTTTTGGAAAATAGGTGCAAGTTCTATGTAAATTTTGTCTTTGATTTTATAACACTAATATGAAGTTGTAGCTTTGGAAGCAAGGAGCAAGCAGAAACTTTGATGCTATAAAATCAATTTAAAGGTATAGTATTAGTGAAGAAAAAAATTGACAAATTTAATCTCAATGATAACATCAATTTAAGGCAATAACATTAGAATTGAAGAGTAGGTTTTATCTTAGATGTTAGAACATCAATACCAGGCTATAACATCAAAAGAAGAATTATAAGACTTAGACATATGCTAAGAGAAAGTAAAGACCACTCTACCCAATATAGACAAAATAATGATGATTCAACTCTTAACAATGTCCATCTTGGGTAGAGTAGTCTTTTCTTTTTCTTAATAGATGTAAAAATCTTATAATTCTTATTTTGTTGCTATAGCCTTGTGTTAAGGTTATAATGTTAAAGCCAAAACTTGCTCTTAACTCCAATATTATTGCCTTGAATTGATGTTATAACATTGAGATTGAATTTGTCAATTTTTTCTTTAATGATGTTATAGCTTCAAATTGATGCTATAACATCAAAGCTCTATCTTGCTCATTGTTTCCAAAGCTGCAACTTCGTATTTATGCTATAGCATTAAAGAGAAATTTTGTTTAAAACTTACACACATTTTCCAAAAGTTCCCCCCTCGCATTTGTAACCTCATCCCTGCACCAAAACAACATAATTAAGCTAGAGGAATGCAAAATAAAAATACTTTTAAGCTTAAAGATGACGTAAAAAAATATTTCATACAAATATCACTCTCCCACACTTAGATTAATGGAATGTTGAAAAAAAGAATGTGTCATGGTTTTTTTAAGGGATAATCAATCCGAAAGTGTTTAAGTTTTTAAAAGAATGTGTCATGGTTTTTTTTTTAGGATTTTTTCAACTCAGTGCTCAAGTTTTTAAAATTTTCAATTGAGTGACCAATCTTTTAAAACCTTAACAATTTAGTTTAAAACGTTAGTTTTTGCCAATGTGGCTAATAGATGGGCATCCATATTGCATTTAGTAGAAATGCTACATCATTACAAATGACCTTTTGAAATAAATTGTTAAGGTTTTAAAAGGTTAGTCAGTTGAAAATTTTAAAAGCTTGGATACTAAATTTAAATTTTTTTAAAAAGTTAGACACTTTTGAATCCCTTTTTTATATAATTGAAAATTTTATATAAGAAAAGTTATGTCTTTGTTCCAATGAGTAGAGATTCACTCCCCAAGTGTTCCCCTCCTTAAATGGCTCATATAAACAATGAAATCTTTTCACTTCACTTTGTAATTTTAACTATAAGCTTGAAAGAAAGCCTAATTTCTCTTATTAGGTATCTCACATAGCCTTTGGACACAATGGTGTTTCTTTGGTTGTAACAGAGTTTGGTTTGATATAAAGGGCATCTATTGGAGGCCTTTCAAACGTAGTTTAGGTAGCTCGTAAAGTATAAATTCATGATCTAACATAGCTAGAGTATGTACTAAAACTACCCTTACTCCATTCTCTTAACTATAATTGTTGCACAACATACATGGATTCTTGATTTTCTTCTTAGCTCTTGAGATTTGTAACAAATAAACATACACCTTATTCATTTTTTTTCTTTTCTTTTCTTCTTCCTTTTTTTGAATGGATTTTTACTAAATTTCATATTTTTTATTTTTCTTTTCTAATTAGTGTTTCAACATAAACATTTCTTCTTATGATCCAAGGCTTTATTACAAATTCTTATGAAGTATGCATGCTTCCTATCACTCCTCCTGGCTAACTCTTAACTTATTACAACACTCTCTAACCTATGTCTTAACACTGTAATTTTTCACTCCTACTTTTAAGTTATTGTGTCACTCTCCCTAATTTTTCTCTTTACCTTTTTTTTTTTCTTTTTCCTACCCTTTTTACTTTGCTTGCTTAAAGTTTAAATATAGGTAGTATATGAAAGTGGTGAAGGGTTTTAGCGTAGGATTCATAAAAGAACAAGCTATAAGCTCAAAGGGGTTTTGTCTAAGGGAAAAATTAACATAAGGCTAACTATTTGGAAGTGATGTTTCACCTAAATTGCCATTGTGTTCCTCAGGCCATATATGATTTTTTTTTTAAGATCTTCAGGCAATTTCTAGATCCATTACAATGCAAAGCTCACAAAAAAGAAATGATTACAAGCAATAACTTATTGATAATTAGGTCCAAAAATTGCTTATCGGGTTTAAGTTATACCCATTACAACAAAAGCATACTTTATTTACTTGAAAAATTTTTTACAGTATTAAGTAAATAAGGTATTCTTTCTCCACAAATCAATAATCATTATTTTGAGTCCCTAAATGCACAACAAGAAATGAAAAGAAATTAACAATGAAAAACTGACTCTTCCATGAATGTAAGGGTAAATATACCACACACCACACCCAAAGAAAATCACTTTGCACACATACAACTAAATTCCCCCACTTGCACCCATAGAAAATATCTCGATGTCATTTTCAACCGCGAGCAACCACCATTTCTTATAAGAGTTGTTACTCTCTTCCACATTTGATCAACATCTCCTTCCAATATCCATAATCAATAATCTATGAAGTTGACAAGCAAGCGTTAGGTAGCAATCTATCTTTCAAGAAAGCAATCAATATGAGTATTTGTAGTTCAACTTAAACACTACCGCAAAATCCAACAACACCGTACCTGAAAATCTCATAAGTCTAAATATCCGTTCAAGGTTAACCCTATATGACTATTAAAATCTCCTCCTAAAATAACTCTTTCGATAGGGGGGATTAACTGGATCACGTCATCTAGTTCTTTCCAAAATCAAGAGAAAAAAACAACAATATAAAAAAAGTAGAATCTAAAAAAATAATAAATAACAAAGAGAATAGCGAGAAGAGAGAATAATAAAAAAAGAAACATATTTTATGTTAATCAATAACTCTTAAATATATGTTTTATATCACTCTTATAACTAATCACATTTAAATACCTATTATACTTATTTTATATGCATCATATATACAGCCTTATTCATTTGGATTCAAGTATTCTATACATGCATCACAAGTAAAATTTATCATAAATGAGTTTCGTGATAGTAATGTTGGCACTGATCCTCATAGTTATATATTTTCGTTTCTTAAAAGACTGCATTTGTCAACATAATCAGCCACAACAACCGTTCAAAAAGAAATTTTTGTCAAAGCTAATATAGAAGGAAATAAAATTTGATGTAGGAATCTCTGTCAATCTTCTCTCAGGGAAAACAAAACAGTATTAAGGTCAAAAAGAAACTCATAGCGAAAGATACATCTTTGCTAAATTTGTTGCAGTATAGTCGTTACTAACAAACATTTCACTAACATTTTTTGACAAGCTAAAAATGGTTCCTAGTGTATGGTGATAACTAAATTTAGCCAAACAACTGACGCGTCTTTTAACTCAAAACTGATGGACGATAACAACATTGGAAGTTGCAGGAAAATATCCATTCTATTCAATTCATCTTTGACAGCCTCAGTTTAGTTGTCTTCCTCCCAGAACTTATTTTTTGTGCCATTTTCTTAACATCATATCTTGATAATGGATTTTTTTTAACCCAGTTTTGCATCTATGTGACATGAATCTCCCACAAAATCCGTTCTGGTGCTTGGAAAATGCGTTCAGATTATCTTAGTTTTCTGAACAGTAATAGGTTTCTGGCTCAACCATAGAGAATTCAATTGGCTTCAACTTGTGACATTCGCTTGGGATATAGGCTTTCAAGAAGGGGTAATTAACAATTCTCTACATGCTTCTGAAACACAAGATACTATTGGAATTTCGTATATCTTGTGACAAATATAAAATACGTTTTCCTTAGTTGAATTTCATCTTTTCCAGGTTATGGGGCTTAATTTGTTCAGCAATTTGGAAAGCGTGGATGCTGTCTCAACATCAAAATTGCAAGCTCATTCTGGTTTTTCACTCATAAAAGGCCCTGACATTGGTAAACCATCTCCCTGAACCGGAGCCGTTCTTCATTCTGAAATCCTCAATGGCTGAGAAACAACCTGAGGATCACTCATCAAATAAATTGCCTCAGAGCTCTGTGACCTCTGTGTATGAAGTTGAGGTTGCGGGCTTGAGCCGAAGCGTAACAGTCACATGGAGCAAAAACCTTATGAATTATTCCCTTGTCATCAGTGTAGAAAACGTTTCTGATGAAAACCATTATACTTGCAAGATCGAATTAAAGACTTGGCAGTTCTGGGGGAAAAAGGGACTAAAATCTTTCGATGTAGATGGGAAACGAGTAGATATTTACTGGGATTTTCGACAAGCCAAATTCACAAACAACCCTGAGCCCTCCTCAGATTATTACGTTGCTATGGTTTATGGAGATGAGGTAGTTTTAGTACTAGGCGATTTGAAGAAAGATGCTTTTAAGAGAACCAAGAAGAGACCGTCTTTGGTGGAACCTATATTGTTATGCAAAAAAGAAAATGTATTTGGTAAGAAACTGTTCTGCACCAAAACAATGCTATGCAGCGGTGATAGAGAACATGATGTGGTCATTGAAATCTCTTCATCTGGGTTTGGAGATCCTGAAATGTGGATAAGCATCGATGGTTTCGAGGTAATTCACGTCATGAACTTGAATTGGAGGTTTAGAGGGAATGAGAGTGTGACCACTATCAACAACGTCCTAGTACAAATTTTCTGGGATGTACACGACTGGCTATTCAGTGACACAGGCACAGGCTCTGGCTTGTTCATTCTTCAACCTGGTGCCCTGGAATGCCGTTCTGATAGTGTTCGAGACGGTAGAAATAGCAACAGCAACAGTGGCCGGAGTCACGATTCAGCACCGGAGCTTGCAACAACCGCAGATCAGTTCTTCCACATTATATATGCTTGGAAATTTGAGTAAAAGACATGGGCATTTTGAGTTACTAGTCCTTTCAATCCTTTGATGTCCAATTGCTTGATAATTGTAGGTGTGCCTAGTTGAAGCCAAGTCATTCCTTGGTAGTGAGCAGATCATGATTAGTCCTTCCAACAGTTGATGTGTCCTGACAAAGAAATATCATCACCAGGCTTTTGAACTATAATTCAAAGATTGCAATTTTTATATCCTCACCACTTCTTTGTGTTGGTTTTTCCTACCATTGTCATGTACAAGACTTGTTCTTTTTCAGTTTTTTTACCATTAGTCTACATGCTTATTGGGAGAAAACACAAAAATGGCAACTATGCACGACTTTTATGAAGAATGACTGAATTGAAAAGCAAAGCTAATAGTGAGTCAGTAAGCTTTGATTCAACCAATTAAAAAAATAAAAAATGAGGTAAAATGATGGACCTCTTTTGGTTTTATTTACTTTAAAAATACTTTTAATATTTTAAGAAATGAATTTTAAAAATATATGCAAATAAGTTCTACAATTTTATTGCAAATACATGTGCAGAACAAGCTCATTTGCGAAGGTTGTCACCAAACATAGAAGAATGCATATTTTCAGATACATCATTTTGTTTCCATCAGGCATTCCCTTGTTTTAGGTGGGGTTAAGTTTGCTTTGAACATAGCTAACTTCCACTCTCATATGTCCACATTTGTGTCAAAAGCACTAATTCTCTTTAATGTCTTTTCTTTCTTGAATCTACTGCCCTTTAAGAAGCAATTATTGATGGCCACTTCTATATTAAATTTATAATCAAGAAAACATTTTTTAATTCCTATGCATTTGTAAAGAGTCCAATAAGATGCAATATTTTCTTCTAGATGAATTTATTATTTTAAGATCATTTCATTTGGTTTGAAGGTGAGACAACAATTAATTTAATTATTTTAAGATCAAACTTTTTTGATTTATAATTTATGCTTTCTCACACATACAAAACATTATCTTTCTCTCACCAGTATACAAAATCACTAGGATACCATAATTTTCCTTTTAGTATCTACCTTCAAAAGGAGCCAATGAGTTACCTACCAACTTAAAATGGATACTTTCTAAAGACAGAGTTCGAAAACTAATTGTTAAGTATAGTAGGTAGGGATGTGCATACAGAGATGTATCCATTAGCATTGGTCATTATGGAGGAAGAGAACAATGATACATAGAGTTGGTTCATGAATTTACTAACAACTAATTTGGAATTGGATGATGGCAAAATAATTATAGTTATATTTGATATGAAAAAGGTAACTTCATCCTCATATATTTATAATTAATCTTCATCATTTTTAAAGTTTGTATAAAATTTTTAATTGTTGTAGGGATTGGTCAGAGCAGGAAAGGTGACCTTATAAATGCAACACGTCGAATGTGTGCTAGACACATGTACCACAATTGGAAAAGGAAATACAAGATAAAGGACTTGAGAGGGTAGTTTTGGAACTTGGCTTGGTCAACCTAAGGAAAGATGGGAAAATGTTACTAATCATTTGAATTGAAATGTATAGTGGTTGACAACAAAATGAGTGAAACTTTTAATGGGTGGATCTTACTAACTAGAGACAAGTTAGCAATAAGCATGATTGAAATAATTAGAATAATGATGATAAAGATGCATGTCAATATGATACAATTTATGCATGGACATAAGTTAGATATTGCATTAACTATTGTGAAGAAATCAAAGAAAATAAAAAAGATGCAACATAATAGATAATAGTTTAGAATAAAGATGGGGTATATGAAGTTTCTAATGGTTATAACAAACACATTATGAGGATTGGTAGATAAATTTGAGTTTTTAGGCATGGGATCTATATGGATATACCTTACAAACATGTCATAATGTTTTCTACCATTTCAAAAAAAGGCTTGAGACATTTGTAGGTGATTGTTATAAGAAAATGTAATTTCTCAGTTTGTGCGAACATGTACTGCAACTTATCAAGGATCAAAGTTTCTGGTCTGCAATTAATATCAAGGTGCTATACCCACAGATAAAAGAGCCATACTGAGGAGAGTACTTAAACTTAATACTATACTAGTGGATGATGGGGACTCCCTAGCTTTAGGAGTTGTCAATGCAATTACCACAATAACTATATATATATAACATTGTACAGTCCTAAAACTCACAAACTTTTATCACATATTACAAAAAAAATTGCAAAATTGAGAATCTTGCATCACAATTGAGCAAAGACCATTTTTACTACTCATCAAAGACTATCAATCAGATTGTGTTTTTATTGTTGATGGAGTTCATAATCTATAAGTTGGAATGTTGTTCATAGTGAAAAAGTGATTAGTTTATAATGTTCTACATTTATGTAGAGCTTCTACTAGATTCTTTAAAAAAGAGAAGTTTTTAATGGTTCTTTAAACCATTTATAAGTAGTCATGTATGACTTTACTGGATAAGATTAAGCATAAATCATGAATGGTGTATTCCTAGGTTTATTCTTTAAGGTGAATATATTATGACAGAGCATACTCCTTTGAAAAGACTTGAGGCCTCTATATTAAGAAGTAGTGTTTCTTAAAGCCTATAGCTTTTATGGAAAATAGATATTGTTAATACAGGATTACATGCTATACTTACAAAGGCTTTAGGGAAAAATTTTGCTCAAACAAAATCTCTATTCTTTTATAAACTAAAATGGAAAAGCTTTATGGTGAAATTTCCATCATTTTGTCTAATCTTGCATAATTAAAATAGGAGATTATTGTTATCCAAATTTTCAATTGTAAAACTTCCATTCTACTTGGAGAATGATTCTTTTAGGAATAAGAAAGAGCCTCATTGCTTATAAAAAGAAGATGATTTGTAATTACCCTTAAATCCCACCATTCCCTCAACCTTTCCAATTTTTCCTAATCAATAAAAGAACAATGTTTTATTAATAATAAAACAAAATCTTTACCCTTTTAGCATAATATTCTATCAATGCACTATAGCACATTCTCTAAGTATAATATAACTATAAATCCAATATTTACTTTGTGATGGTAATGATTTCAACACGAGATAGATTTAGGAGCTAATAATTAAAAAATTATGGCTTTATGAACTTTTTCTATTTGTATGGTGTATCTATCTTACTGTGGTCATTTGTTTTAGGTTATAACTTTGAATTGTTTTCATTGTTCTTAAAAGGATGCATGAACATTGACAATTATAAAGTGTTGTCACTACATTAGCTACTTATAAAAACTAAAACACAAAGTGCAAAGATCAATCTAAGCATCATTATCAATTAGATGGAGTGACAAAATTGAACCTTTACACAAGCAACATCAAAAGAGGAGTTCATCATTAAAGAAGGAGAAGTTATTAAGGACTCAATTTCTAAACACAAAAGTTTATGTTTACAAAAGCTCTCAATTGTGGCATAATTAGTTCAAATTCTTTCAAAAGTGAATACAAAGCTCCTTATTCCAACTTTTGTTGTTAATCAAAGGCAAAAGTGAAAATTTTCCAAATTAATAATTTTAAAAAGGCTCGATTTTCAAACTAATTGGGAATTTAAGCTAAAAATAAGGAGAACTATATAATTAAGGTTTATATAAATAGATTAGGCAGAATGTTATTCCTGATTGGAAATTTTGATTAATCAAGATTAAATTTAATTAATTAATTAATTATATTATATTATATTAAAGTTCAATTAGGATAATTAAGTTTTATTAAAATTTAACATAATTAAAAAGTAATTTAATTTAATTTAAATGTGACATGTGAGTCTTACTATACTATATACCATTAGAAATATTAACCTCATGCTAAATTAGCATTAATAGGGCACATAATAGATAGAGACTTAACTTCATTTGAATTCCTGTCCACTCAAGGTTCTTTTGAAAGTTTTACAAAAATTAAGGTTCATTTTAAATGTTCCGAAATGTTATGATTCAATTTTTTTAATGAAAACTTTAAGGTTAAATCTATACTTTTTGTAAAATCATAAGAGACTTTTATATTATACCTTCATAAAAAGAATTTAGAAAAAGGCTTATTGAGAATCCAAAGTTAAGTTTGGCTTTATTTCTCTTTTGGGTTGGGAACTAGGACTTTAATTTTTAACATGGATAATAATAATCCTTGCCTAAAACTCCCCCTAAAAATCTTCAATAATTGGTAAAGTGATGAGACAAAAGAACGAGAGGCAATATAGGAAGAAGAAGATCATAGTTAGAAGAATACGACAATAGTTACATAAAGAGGGAACAAAAGAACAATGTTGTCTAGATTAGTGATGTAGTAAAATAATGAAAAATTGAAATAATATTAGCGGTGGATGTATAATTGCTAGTAGAGATTAAAGGTAGATAACAATTGCAAACAATTAACGACAAAACACTTTCTATGTAGCCTACTTCTTCTCTCTATTTTGTAATACATCCATTCTTTCTTTGATAATTAAAGTTACACTAATGTAACTACAACATTTGGTATTAGAGCTTAATGATTCTTAAACCTATAGAAGAAGGTATATGTTATTAATATTGGAACATAATTGAAGAAAATATGAAAAATCATATACAATAGTTGGGAATGAAGTATGAGCAGGGAATACAAGAATTGAAGGTGTTGATGACTCAAGTTCTTCAATAAACCCATTTAGGATAGCAAGTTGATAAGAGTGCAATAGAAGAGCTTCAAAGTTTAAAGCAGTAGAAGTACATAATAATTATCAGTATTATGCGATAATCATATATTCTAAGATATAATTTTTAGCGTTTAAAGGAGAAGGGTTAAGAAATTAGATATATAAATATGAGTATTATTGTTGGTTCCCGTTTCCGAAATCCAACTACTTATACAGATTCCCTCATACTTATACCCGATTTTCTTGGAAACAAAGAAACATA
>JANZLX010000213.1:38879788-38893209 GCA_025531955.1 Erythroxylum orinocense
TATCTCTAAATCATCTACAGAGGCTGAATATAAAGCCATGTTGCAGGTTGCCTATGAAGTTACATGACTTCTAAGGCTTTCGGAGGAATTGAATACCTTGAATCTTAAGCATATTCTCTTACAATGTGACAATTAAAGTGTCTGCACATATCTAAGAATCCAATTTTTCATAAGAGAACTAGGCATACAAGGTTGGATTGTCACTTAACACACGATAAAATCATGGGAGGTCTGTTGCAACCCACATATTTGCCCACAAAATGTCAACTTGCTGATGTTCTCACCAAAATCCTTACTTCTGCTTAGCACTGGCAGCTTCTACTTAAGCTAGGAATGGTACTTTCTTCCTTCAGCCAACGTTCTCCGGCTTGCAAGGGGTGTTAGAAAACTTCCTGCCACGTCAACAAGTTTGTTATGACCAGTGCAGTGATCTGTGGATGATACCTCAAATGTGTCATGGAAATATTTATATGATCTTCAGTAACGTTACAAGGTTCTTGAGGAGAGAGGTAATGTTGCAACAGAAGATCAATACGCAATGCGGGAAGAAGAAGAAGAGAGTTAGAAGGATACGACAATGTTTACACATAAAGAGGGAATAGGAGGACGATGTCGTCTAGACTAGTAATGCAGTGAAATGATGACAATTGTGAATTCTTAAGGTAACTAACGGCTGTAAACTAACAACGAATAACACTTTGTCACTTCTAGAGCTTGCTTCTTCTCTCTGTTCTGCAATACAGCCATTCTTTCTTTGATAATTAGGGTTTTACCATTAACTGAAACATGAGGCTTCATCCCTTTCCAATGTTTGGTTGATACAAAGCTTGGGCATAATTTTCTGAACCTGTAGTTATGCAATTAAGCATTCATTTATTTGCTGTTTAAATTTGATTATTTGATTTCATAGTTTAATTTTGATTATTTGAAATTTGAAGGTTTTTATGTTTGTTCTGATAATAATCTTTGATCTTTACCGGAAATAGAAACGCTGCAATGTTGTGTTTAGAAGGCAGGGATTATGATAGCTCGTGGGTTCCTATTAGACACCTCCAAGATTAATGAACCGCAAAAGACAACAGTCAAACGGCACCCAAAATATTTCATTTATCAAAGAATTGAAAGTCAATATGATCTTGAGGATTGTGAGGAACAAAATCCTGGAAGAGCCTGGGGATGTTATAGAGGAGATAATGATTCCAAAAGAACGTCTATTTAACTAAGCAAGAAGCTGAGAACGTGGCAGTTAAGTTATTTGCTACAAGAATAAAGCACGCTTTTTGCTTAGACATATGCATATGTTTTGTCATTTCTTAGACATCATATATGATTACTATTACGAATTTTTAAGCTTGCATGCTCTTTTGCAAAGAATTTGCTGGAAAATTTTTGCACCGAACTGTAAATTTGGATATTCAATGATGTAAAGATGTTGAGATCGTTCAATTGCTTTTGCTCAATTCTTTATCCTGTTATTGATAGCTGTTGTTTAATGGAAGAAATTCGATTTAGCTTCCTCTTGTGCCTGGCGGAACTACTTACCTACAGGTCATTTACAACTGTTTAGCTGAGAATGAAACTATACGTGAAGAATTTTCTCTTCAAGTTGTAAGACAGTAAGAGGCACTGGTGTCCAATTTTATGGAACAGGTGACTAACTAGCCCATAATGAGTGTTTCCTGTTCATCAGATCCATTTTTCGTTTTCTTTGTATGCACTGCATTTTAAGGACATGAATCCACTTATAGTTTTTGCAAGGAACTCTTGTGCTTCCACAAGTTCCGGAATATTCTATAAATTTTATTAGATTTGCTTCACAAGTTATTGATGTTTCCACTTGTTGTAGAGGGTTGATAAATAATAGCTGGTATGCAGAAATAATTCTCGTTCTAGATGGTCATCCAGGAGCTGTATCAAGCAAGTAAGCTATCTTCTCTCCAGACCAATTTCTGTTTTATTCTCAGGCCTATGTTTTGTAAGCTACTGTAGTTGGCCATGTAATTGATATCATGTAATCTTCATTAAACCTAGCATTGTAATTGTAGTTCTGTGGCATCTGAATCAATGGGATGTTACTGCAATTTGGCAAAAAAGGAGATCTTTGGAGGAGAGATCAAACAATAATTATTGTGACTTGTCTCACTAATTGTCTATTTTGTTCTTGTGATTGCTGACAGAGAAAGCATTAGGTTTTCAACGTTCATTATAACAATAGGTAAGTCAGTAGGCAACTTAAATATCTTTTATTTGATGGGAAGAACGCATACAGTCTGGATAGGGCCAGAGGCAACATTGTAGATATAGAACTCTGTAGATTAATGGCAAAACTGGGTAACTCTGATTATGGTAGTGTGTGGGTTATGACCAGTTACTCTGATCGTATGAATTTAAACTATGGGTGAATTTAGTAATGTTTTGGCATGGAAACTTCATACTACAAAACTGCCTCGTAATATGTATTAACAGCAAGAAATTGCTTTTTCAGTTGTTGCATAGATGTTGAGAAGTATATGATGTTGTAGTGAATCTTGGTTTTATTTAGCAACAGTTAGTGATAAATCCACCTGAACAGACGAGCAACAAAGCAAGAGTTGAAACAGAATGATCATTCTTTCAATCTGTTATTTTCAAAAGTTGGTGTTGGCCACTAAATATTGCAGCCGCATTGATTGACCGGCATTGTAACCGATGGTGACATGGAGAAGGCAATGATGGTGAACATGGAGATCAAGCTCAAAGATTTGGCATATAGAATCCAGGATCATCCAATAGTTCAGGCTTCCGAGCAGTGGCTACGTGGTCAGGATGTTCCTAAAGTGACACGTAAATCAAGAACAGTTTTGACTCTAGCATCATCGGCATTGTTTTGAAGAAATTAGAAGCTCACTTGGAGTGCAACAAGGATCACCCAAATGCCACGCAAGAAATGTGGGCCGTTTCAAATTTAGACAATGGTTCGTCCCATCGCTTGAGTTGGAATTTACTTGACGTGGATAGAGTTAGTGTCTCCATCAGCAGGCAGCGTCGTGGCCAAAATTTTGGCCACTGTAGCCCCTACTGTGCTACATTTCATCTTGCGTCAGCCTGCTTTAGTGACATTTCATCCGTGTAGAATGTAAGTCCACCTTCATGGTGGCATTGCTCCAAGACAAAGCAGCAAGTGACACAGGATTGTTTCTACTGAAAATGGGATAATTCGTGTACCCGTGAACTGCAGTTCTTTCAATAAGATCTTGTTGATTATGTTGGATCAAATGTCAACGTTTCTACGTGTAGCTCAGAAAAGTCACTAATCTATTGGTTCCTCTGTGCTGTATAGCTTACGCGTAAACTCTTAAACCTGACCGTCAGATGGATTTCAAAATATGCAGTTTGAGGTCTTGTACTATTAGGAGATAAGATGTTGGATTTCTTTGTCGGGACTGTGATTTTGATATGGGTTCCAATGCCATTGCATGTGACCAGGGTTAGTTTACAAGACATTATTTTGCTTCTTATAAAGAAAGGTACGATGGTCCTGCAAGTCCATGTGCTTCTGAATTAGGACATGAAATAAAAGAGTCTTTTAAACTAAGGTTAGCCTATCTTAGAAGAGTTGTTTTTGGTTCATCGCTGTAAAGTCCCTCTCAGACAGCACATGAACATGTGAGTTTAACGAGCCTGGGGACCATGTGGATGGAAATACTTTGTTCCACTGTGTTCGTAGCGCGGAGATAGAAAGCGAAAGAGGGAATCCGATTGCATACATCAAATACAATTGTATAGATCCAGAGCAAGCAATCATTGGTCCAGCTTTTGCATTCTCTGCGTTCATTCTCTTGCATCTATCCAAATAACAAATTGCCATCCTACTACCTAGTCTACCACCCAAATTTATCAACTCCAAACCTCTCAACTAGTACTTCTTGTTAATATTACTATCCATTAGAAATTATTGATTACAACTTATATTGCCAGGAATCACAACACTATGAGAAAAGAACATGAGAAGGGACAAAATTATGCTTGACTTCCCACTCCGACTGTGCTCTTTTCACTAATGTCAGATGGAATCATCAGAGAAAGCAAAGGAGCAATTAGTAGAACCTTGTGAAACTACAATCCTAGCGGTAGGAGAACAATGAACTGTTGTTAGAGCAGCCTTTGAAATATCAACTTCAGGCCTTAAGGCCTCAACGTGTCGAATCTCCTTTAGCATTGCAGCCACGTCGTTCATTGTAGGACGATCCTCAGCTCTGCTACTTATGCAGAGAAATGAAACAGATAGTGTTTGGAGCATTTCATGCATAGTAGGGTCAGCTCTTCCTCTAAGCTTTGGATCAAGAATGTCAACTGGGTCTTTCTTGGTAGCTAGGTGGTCCCTAACCCACTGAACCAAGTGCGAACCACCAGGCAATGTTGGGTCTAAGGGATGCCTTCCTGTTAGAACTTCTAAAAGTACAACACCGAAACTGTACACATCGCTTTTCTCTGTGATACGTTGCATTGATGCGTGCTCTACACAATCATAAAAAAGAAAAAAAAATCAACAAAATTTAAGCAAAGATAACGAAATCTTCCTTTTGAAGTGAACTGAAATGAATAATTCGACTGAAGAGTACCTGGAGCCATATATCCATAAGAACCAGCAAGGTGCGGTCTTTGACAGGGTTTTGATAAGTCATCTGAAGTAATGCTGTTCACAACTCTTGCTAATCCAAAGTCAGCTAAATAAGGTTCGTAGCCCGGTCCTAACAGCACATTCATGGCTTTAACGTCACCATGAAGAATTGTTGGCACACAATCATGGTGTAAGTATGCTAGTGCATGAGCCACCCCTAACACAACATCGTATCTGGCTTCCCATTCAGCCCCTCCTTTGCCAGCACCATGTAGAAGCGAGCTCAAGCTTCCGTTAGGCAGATAGTCATAAAAGAGGAGCTTCAAGTTTCTGTTAGAACCCCAGCCCAAAAGACGGACAATGTTTCGGTGTCTGATTGAACCAAGTGTCCGAATTTCAGAATTGAATGCCGTATTCTCTTCTGATGACCACATCTTCTTAACAGCTAGTGTCTCACCATTTGGAATCATCACCTTGTACACTACTCCAGAGCTGCCTGTGCCTATTACATTTGATGACGTTAGATTCTTAACTATGTCATCAATGGAGAAGTCAAGCTTCTGATATAAAGTTATCTCCCAATTATCATCTTCCATCATCCTACTGCTGGCAATACGAGTTCGGATTACCATGTAGATTGCTAGGAGAACTAAGACTGCACTTGCACTGAGGAGAATAGACATAACCATCTTCGCCGCTGATCTAGCACGCCCATCTGCTCCCATTCGATCAGCTGGTGTCACTACTGCTCCAGCAATGTAGAGACCTTGGTTTGAAGCAAGGTCACTGAGAGGAATCTTACGGAAAAATGGGGTGTTGGGCAATTCACCAGAGAAGTCATTAAAAGAGATATTAAGAGAAACAAGGTTTTGAAGGGCTGCCAGAACATCTAGCTTGCCTTCAAGCTTGTTGTGTGAGAGGTCAAGCACTCCAAGCTTGGTGAGACCGGAGAGTTCAGACGGGATCCTTCCAGAGAATTGGTTGCAACTAAGATTGAGAGAGATCTCCAGAGAGGGAATTTGACCAAGTTCCTTAGGAATTTCTCCAGAGAAACCGTTACCCCCAAGATTTAGCAACTGTAGCCTACTGCACGACAATATCTCAGCCGGGACAGCACCAGAAAGTTGATTCTTTGCCAAATTGAGCTTGGTTAGTTCTGTCAATGAACCAATGCTAGAGGCCAATATACCTGTAAGCCTATTATCTGAAACATCAAGAAACTGTAGGCTTTTGGGTAGAGTGGAAGGTATAGAACCTGCGATTCCATTTGAATGGAGATCAAGAAATTCTAGGTTGTTGCATCCAGCTATAGACGGGGGAATACCTCCAACAAGATGATTGTCACTCAAGTCAAGGAAGTTCAAAATCTTCAAATTTCCAACTTCCGATGGAATAGTACCAGCCAGTCTATTTCCATTTAACCTGAACCTGTACAAGTTGGTGCTATTTCCTATATCAGGTGGTATGAAGCCGGACAATTCATTTGAAAGTATCAGTAGCTTGGTGAGATTTTTCAGTCCAAAAATCTTTCTGGGTATAGAACCAAAGAAGTTGTTATAAGATAAATCAAGAGCTTCGAGGCTCTTGCACTCTGACAGAGTCTCTGGTATGTTACCAGTTAGATTGTTCTGCCAGGCAAAGAAAAGAGTCAATCTCTTAAGGTTTCCAATAGCCGCAGTTATCTCACCCGATAAATCGTTGTTGTCTACTTCAAGATGAGTGAGGGCTGTACAATTTGAGATTTCAATCGGTATGGTGCCTGATAACTGGTTAACACTAAGTTGAAGCTCTTGAAGTTTCAAAAGGTTTCCAAAACTTCTAGGTATGCTTCCTGTCAGAAAATTTTCAGATAAATCAATAACTTTGAGCTCAGAGCAGCTTCCAAGCTCGTCTGGGATTGTATCTACTATACTGTTCTGCCACAAGAGTAAACTCTGAAGCTTGGTGAGTTCCCCGATTCGTTTCGGGATCGGACCAGATAAAGAATTCTGATACAAGTATAGGTTCTGCAACTCCTTACAGTTTCCAATCTCTTCTGGGATAGGACCAGACAAAAGTGCAGTATAAATGGCTATAGTTTGAATTCTTTCCAGCTTTCCCATCGATGAAGAAAGATTCCCCGAAATGCTGGTCTCAGACAGGCCTAACACAACCAAGTTGGTGCAGTTTCCAATCTCCTGAGGCAGCACACCTTTAAGATTTTTATTCCCACCAGCTCGGAAAATTTGCAGCCTCGTCAAAGCTCCAATGCTCTTTGGAATATCACCACTGAGTTGATTGTCAAAGAGAGTCAAATACTCTAAACTTGAAAGGTTTCCAATATTAGCTGGAATCCCACCTTCAAGAGAATTTGTGTTGAGAGATAACCTTTGCAGTTTGCTTAACCTGCAAATTTCCTCTGGGATTTCACCTGAGAGAGAATTATCACTGAGGTCAAGGAAACTAAGCTCATGGTATTCTCCAAACTCCTTGGGAATCGAACCGGTGAGGTTGGTAGATGAAAGGGCAAGGGTCTTCAAATACTTGAGAGAGTGAAAGTTTGATGGTAGTGGACCTTCCAAATCAACTGCTTTCAAGCTTATCTCGATAACGTTGCCATTTGAGTTGCAACTGACCCCGAACCATGTGCATGGACTTTGGTCTAAAGGATTCCACGAATTCAACACACCTGTTGAGCTGTTTAAACTGTTCTTCCATGTCAAAAGAGCTCGTCCTTGTTCATCTACAGAGTGACAAGAAAGAAAGAGAAGAGAATTTATTGATAGAAGCAAGGTGAAAGAGAAGATATTGGGAGAAAGTGAGAGATTCCTTGGGGATGCAGGCATTGTTAAGAGTTGAGAACAGTTTATCTGTTTTGGGATTGTTGAGGGAGGAACCCCATGTTTTGTTTATAGAAGAAATGCAGAAGATCTGGATCCAAGGCCACCTTCTTTTTTACAATTTTTTTATTATTAATGGCATTACTCTAGTTGTTAGCTAACAGAGGTTGATGCAGATAGATGTTTGGTTTTATTCAAGTGGGTGTTCTTGTAACGCACTTTTTGGTTGTTGCTGTCAAAATCTCAAAAAAGAGGTTATTTTGTAGTTCCCTTTCAAATGCCAGCTCTGTTTCTTACAGTACATATGGTAGCAAGGACATAACTTGGATCAATTTTTACCGAAAAAACTGTAGTGATTATACAATGACTGCTAATCCAAGTTTCCCTTCTTTTTTTTTTAACTCTTTTTGCAGTCATGTAGAACTATCTTGTTTCATCCTTTGTAGTCATGTCAAAGTTAGTTAAGAAAGTGAAATTCATAAATCTAAGATTCTTGATTGACAGATATGGTTATGGTTCATATTGGTTTAAATCAAAGATTAGTATCTCTTTCTTATTGTTGATTGAATTGAACTTTACCCTGTAACTGATAAATGTAGATACAAGATCAGATACAGTTGAATGTTTTCACTCTAGATTCAATAAAGTAAAGATGATTGTGCCTTTTCGGGTGGTCCATGAATAAATGTGGTCACTGTTTATATTGAACTTTTAATTTTTCAATGGATTAGAAAACCTTACTATAGACTTTGTCCATTTTCAATTAAATTAACTTCTGAATTAACTAAAGATCTACTAAACAGTACATCAAAAATAAAAGGTCAACTTAATTGTCATGAGAATAGAGCTGCTATAAAAAGCGAGTCTTTTTCAATCATTTACAGCAATATTACAAGTATTTAAGGGATCTGAATTTGTATTCATTATTCCTATTCTGGTTTTGGTTATTGATGTTGATGTGGAATCTGGCTGAGTAGCGATCTGCACATGTTAATGTGTGAAAAATTGAAAGTATGTTTTTATAGAACTGCAAAGCTAGTAATCCTGTCGAGTGGTCTTAGTTATGATGGATTAAAATTTAGCAGAAAATAAAGATTGGTTTCCAGTGGAAGGAACAACAATCGCATCAGCTTATATTATAGATTGTGGATTAACATTCAAATAGTTCACAAAAAGAACGAAGAATAGAGATTGCTTACAATTAGTATTGGCTGATGAGCAGCACTAAGTGGCACTGCATTTGGCATTATTATTTCACCAACACCATCTGAAACTAAAGTTTTAGGCTTTTTTTTGTTAATTAATTTGTCTTTTCTTTTACCTTTCTAGTTTATTCCTCAGGATTTATGGAAGTGGTTCTTTTCAGGATCATTATGACAGTTTATTAAAATGCTGAAACAACTCCTGGTTTGGCCATGAAGGACGAGAAATAAAATAAAGCAAAGCCTTGATGATAAGAACATAATTTTGGTTACTTTATGAATGAAATTGGATTGATATGCATCTATTCTGGTAGACAGGAGCGACGGAAAATTCGGAAGAAAGCAGAAGTTTTCATGCAATTCCTACTGAGATTGAATGCGTAAAATGATTGGACATTATAAATGAACGGACCCCAAGGGCCTTTTGTTTTTGAAGGTAGATACATAACTTTTCATCTTCACCTGCCATCTCTGTCTGAATATAAACCACAATTTGACAAGTAGAGCTGGAGGGTGTTCACGTAAATGTGCAAAACATCTATACTATGCCATGATTGTAAAACTTATGCAAAAGAAAAAATAGTAATAGTAAAGGAAGACGTCAATGAGCCAAACTTTGAGAAACAATAAAGGACAAGAATAGCATCAAAAGAAGAGATGAGAGACTAGATGAAACATGCATGGAAGAACAAGTATTACATGCATTCAATGGTCCCTCATCCAACCTTCTTTTCTTTATTACCTTTCTTGGTCACAGGCAACTTAAAAAAGCTCCCCTATCTTGGAAATTAAAAAAAAGAGAGGTTACATTTGTAAGATAGCGATAGTTTTCTGATACAAAAACAAGGTTGATCCCATTTTTCACCCATAAATAATGTCTGCTTAAGTTTTTTCCTTGAGAAACTAGATAGGTGAAAATCCAGTGTGTTATGGATCTAGATCAAATACACAACTAAACTTGCAGATCTCATCAACGCCAGGTACTTGTAAATGGAATCAGATCATGTGTATGGCTTAGTAGAAACACTAGGAATAGAAGGGCACATGTTCTGATAAAAGAATTGCAAGTTTTTCATGCGTGGCAGAAGATGTAAATATACTTTAAAAAGGGTAGTGGAAGCTGCAAAGAGCAGACAAGCCAATGTCTTCGGCTTAGTTTATAGATATCATGCTCATGCCAGTACCATGCGGCCTACTACCTGCCCTAGTAGTGCAGGTATTTAATATTCTTATTATTGTCCAGTTGTGGTTTTGGCAAGATGAGCTGCACATGAGAGGGGTGGTGGAGATGGGAGAGTCCTTACTCTTTATTGGTGTCGTGTACCTGAATTGTGGATGTACAAGTGAAATACTCTAAACGTTACAATTATAAAAAAGAACGTAGCCATCCACAACTTGTAAATGCACATGTTCACACAAGCACGAAGTGTATGAAGAAGCTGCTCACTGGGTTTGTAAAAGATGGTGGACCCTGAGAATGGTCTGGTCTACCAAATGATGCCATATGAGACTTTGATCTTCTTGGTACTTGGCACACGTGCAATTAGGTTGTCAAATATGACGTGAAGCTCTTAAATTATAGTTTAGTCCCTAATAATGCAACCGCACATCATAGATCCAAGACAGGATTTGTCATTTGCTTAAATGAAATTCCATCAATTACATCCATTGGGTCCATGATCCTCGAAAGGTTAATTTTCCCATCTAATCAAACTGATAAATTCAATGATTTTGGTTACTGCTCTCACATATGTCTTCTTCATTTTCTCTTGCCTCCAACTTCAGATTTGACTCTTAATAATTTCGCCAAATCTATGTCCTACAATGACAATCGTATTATCCAATAATGTGTCCCCATCTTCCCAAGTTGATCTAAATAATTTCTGAATATTACAGAGTTTAGATCAATTGGCTTTTGATCTTTCTCTTGTTTATTTAGCTAGGATCATCCATTCAAAGTCGATTCAATCATTCTTTGCATACAAAGTAGATCATGTAATGGACTCTCAACCAAAAAGCATGAATAATTCCAAGTTACCATCAAAGTAGAGCAGAGGAAACTTGGACAAATCTTTCTTCTTCTGCATCTTTTTATCAATGGATTTTGTATTTTAGGCCAACTGTCCAGCTAATGATATCACCTGCAAACTTTGTTCTATAATTTGAACATAACTTTGGCTTTGTGCTTCCTTCTTTTGCTTTCTGTGAATACCCTTTTCGCTAAAACACGGCTTTGTCATGTATAAGCACCCAAAAGGTCAACTCCCTGCTCCTTTTACTGTTTCTTTGATGTCCTAATCTTTCCATAATTTCAGGATTCCTGTTCCCAAAACAAGCCTTTCTTTTATCTCTTTGTTGTTATCATATAGTATACACCACGTCATTTGTATAGAGTGGGGAGGATTCCACACACAAAAGGACTTTCTTATATTCCTAATCAAGGTCAATAGTCAAAAGCCCATCGAACATGGCCTTTACCTAAAGTTTATTAGACGCATTATTAAGCTAAACCAACAAAGATTCCATTGTTTATAGACCCATGAAAGCTACTTGTGTGTCATTGATGGGAAGCTATCTTTTCCTCTTAACTTCAAGCTCTCTAATTACTAACAGAAATGGGTCTAAATATTATTAAGAGCCCACAACTAAGCAAATGGAGTCCAGCACCCCCACCAGAAATAAAGAACAGAACTGGAAAGGCACGGCACTTACCCTCGACAAAACAAGAAGCTTTTGTTTATACTTTCTAAAATTGAAGGACCGGACTAGACTGGACAGGTGTGTATTTCTCATAGGGATCCCCGAAACCTCCATTGGCCACCATGAGAGGAAACGAGATGGCAGTGGCGCAAATATATTTGCATATCCAGATCAACGGACGGACCCAATTGCACAAGAAATGAGTTACTAGAGATGGCACGGAATGGAAGTCTATCAATTGTTCAACAAGATTAAAGAGCAAAACCTTTCATCTAGTTTTTTACAATAATAAAGGATTAGTATGCAATATAGCTGTGGTGCACCATGGAAACATTCCATGCCGGCCCTCGGCAGGGGGGCCATGATGAGAGGGACTCCCTAATCCCATATTTTGGCTTTTGACTTTCATAGTCATGGTTTTGAAACTCGGATCAGATTGGCCGGTTTGACCGGTGATCGGTCAGCTATTCGGTCTAAGTGACTCCTAAAAATCAGTCCTCAATTGAACCAGTGAGAATCGGTAAGAACCGGTCGAATTGGGAATGGTCAAACCGATTCAACCACTGGTTCAATAAATTTTTTTTAATTTTTAAATATTTTTATATTATTTTGTATATTTTTCTATTTTTTAATATTGCTAATATTATATATAATTAAATATAATTATTGCGTAATTATGACGTCACACCGATCCGACCGGTGGTCGAACCAGTGACCAGTAAGGCCTCTGGTTCGACGTCTGGTCCGAGTTTCGAAACCTTGCCCACAGTATATAACTAATTCACTCAAAATTAATTTAACGTTGGTAGTGTTTCGAAGAGTAAACAATAGGCAAGTTCCAAGATTGCAGGTATGCAAGTTCCAGGATTGCAAGTTACGTAGGCTACAGGTAAAGGTAATAATAAATAATTTTAACGTTGGTAATTTTTGACGTTATAAGTTAACGTTAGGCAAGTTTATTTAACATTATAAGTTAACGTTATAAATTAACGCTATAAGTTAACAACTTATGCATATAAATAGTCTTGAAATATTTATGTGTACTTTTACCTTCTAATTTTTTTATTTTCATCAATATATGTATTTAAAGTACTCCAACTCCAAAATTTGCAACAAAAAATTATACGATTCTATCTTTTGAGTTCTGAGTATAATTTAAAGGTAAAGTTTCTAATTTTTTAAATGTATTTTTGCTCTTTGTTTTTTATTTTAATATTATATATTAAATTTTGCTATTTATTTTTTTTCCTCTATCACAGATATAATACCATTTATATATCTTTGTCATATATTATGAAGCTGTTGGAGTTTGGTTATACCTGCATACTTCTTCCAGTTCCATATAGGTGCTTTTGTTCTTTTTCTAATCCAATTGTGTTATAATTAGTTTATATTATGTTGCCTAAAAAACATTTGTCTGAAAGTGAAAAAGGAAAAAAAAAGAAAAGAAAACAAGTAACACAGTTGATAAAAACCCAAAAAGGAGCAATTAATAAATGTATTTAAAAAGTAGGCTCCTCTAGCGAAAATTCTGAGGAATTAGGTGAAAGTGGTTTTGAATAACATAAAGAAACTTAAGTGATGAGATTCATATTCACGAGGATATTAGAAATCTAAGTGAGGATGATCATGTACCAAATGCATCCACTTTAAAAAAATTAAAGGTAGATGAGCAAGTAAGCCCTATATTGGACATTTATGATCCTAGAAATTAGGATAATCTTGATAATAAAGCAAGGGGTATTTTAGTTGAAAAAGGACCTGTAAGAGAGTTGAATCTTATGTTTCCTTTTGGACAATACCTCTCGTCATTTTTCATATTCTTATTATTATAAAAATTTGAGTAATGGAGAGATTATGATAGAAAATGATTGGTTTATTTTAAACATGTAGATAAAATATATGGTTTTTGTTGTAAGTTGTTCAAATCTATTAACAAACAAAGTGGATTAGCAAATGACAAATTTAAAGATTGGAAACATCTTAGTGAGAGACTCAAAGAACATGAGAATTGCATTGAGCGTATGACTAATATGAGAACCTGGAATGAATTAAGAGTAAGATTGAGCAAAAATCAAACAGTTGATAAAGATTTGCAAC
>JANZLX010000213.1:38901425-38911733 GCA_025531955.1 Erythroxylum orinocense
GTTTGACATGTGCTAGTCTATCCGGATTAACGATGTCCAGTTTCATTAATCCTATGACTAGGGATAATTTAGATACTAACATAATTGCACATGATAGGAATCTTAATACCATGATCACATCATAATTTCCTTCATGCTATATCATATATAATGGACTTCATTAATTTGCTTATAAATCAATATCAATTTATAAATAATGAATACCAAATTAATGAAATGTGTCTTTCTTTATTATTGAAAATAAAGTCTATACACAACTTTGTACAAAGCGCGCTAAAAGTGGTTGCCTTTAGGGCACTACTCTAAGAAATCTCCCACTTGACCTAAAGCCAATCGCCTTGGGTATCTAATACCATAGGTGAGTACATGAGAATCAAAGCTCTTCTGTGATAATGGCTTTTCCAACAGATCAACAATATTCTGGTCGGTGGGAATTCTCTCTATCTGTATATCACCTCGACCAATGATCTCCCTAATCAGATGATATCTGCGGAGTACGTGCTTAGATCGTTGATGAGACCTTGGTTCCTTTGCCTGTGCAATAGCCTCATTGTTGTCAAAATACAACTGTATGGGCCCATCACAACTAGGAATCACACCAAGTTCAATAATGAACTTCTTGATCCAAACTGCTTCCTTTGCTGTGTTTGAAGCGACAATATACTCTGTCTCAGTTGTTGAATCGACAGTTGTCTCTTGTTTGGAAACCTAACAAAATCAATATATGAATTTTTATGAAGGATGAAGCCCACTTAAGGATAAATGAATGGACAAACAATTGGAAGTGGAAGGGTCTGGAAAGGATTAAATTATTTGTGGTTAGCAGCCAAGGATCAACTCCCTACATGATGGGAGCTAGCTAGAAGGACTATAGTTCAGGATACTCAATGCATAAGGTGTGAGGAGGATATGAAGACTTTGATCCATGTTCTACAGGACTGTCGCTGGGCAAAACTGGTCTGAAATCAACTAGTGTCGGTGTCTTGTTGGAATGATTTCTTCTCTTTGCGTTTCAAAGATTGGTTACAGGACAATCTGTCTAACAAATGGGGTATACGTGAGAGTGGGGGATGGGAAATTTGCTTTAGAGTTGCAATTTGGAAAATATGGAACTGGAGAAACATACATACATTTCAGAACAAAGTCTAGATTCTAGCAATACAAGTCACATATATCTGAAACAGAGTTCACGTGATTAATATAGCTCGTGAGAAAAGTTTTTTTTAACTAGATATGTCCACAACAGAATAGAGAGAGGACATGGCAGCCTCCCCTGCGTGGTTGCCTGAAACTGAATGTAAATGGAGTTGTTAACCCAATTACTAGAGCTTTTATAGTTGGGGGGCTGTTGAGGGACCACAATGGAGTCTGGATAAAAGGTGTTGTCGTTAATATGGGTAAGGATTCCATTCTTAAAACTGAAATTCTAGGAATGTATCATGGATTGCGGTTTGCAAGGTGGCATGGAACCAGAAAGGTGGTACTGGAAATTGATTATGAGGTAGCCATTAACAAGGTGTTATATGGAGAAAACACCGATGGACATGAGTAGTTAATACAAAACATCAACGAACCACTTGGAAGAGAATGAAGAGCAAGCATCCAATATTTGCCCAGGGAAGTAAATCGATGCACGAACCTTATGGCAAAGCATGCTCGCAGACTTATGACGGGTTATCACACTGTGCTCTATCCTCTGCTTGGGATGAGAGAGCTTTTGATGGCAGATAGTAAATTTCATCCTAAGGGAGAATAGGCTCTAGGTTGTTGCCTCTGTTAACAAAAAAAGGCTTATGTACCTCTCACCATAGACAAGATTTAATAAGACAAAATGAAATGTGAACATTTTAGGTACTATAAGTGGGTACAATTAATACGTACTCCAGCCTATACACTAGAAAAGGATTTGTATGGTAATCTTTTAAAGAGTGATTGTCTTCAGTATGTGGGTTGCAAGATAAGAAGCAGAAGTTAAGATGAGAGGACCAAAGACACTATGACAGAGTTGATCGATTTCTCTAACAAATGAAAGCGTGAGATGTACTTATGGCATGTTCTAGAATGAGAACATCAAAGAAAATAGCAACCATATGATCAAATTCAAATAAGCTGTTTAATATCTGCACATCATGTTGTAAAAATCAACCAGATTAAAGCAGGTTCGTAACTAAACAGAAATGCAAGGAATAGTAATGAATTGATAGATTTTACATGAAAAATCCCTAAATTAGGATAAAAACTACGGGCAAAAAAAAAGAAATTTCACTATAAAATTTAGAAGTAAAACTTTTCTTTATTTTACAAAGAGAAACACTAACTCTCTCATTAAATAAAAAAATATTCTCTAAAATTTTGCGAGGATTTAATAGAAGAAGAAATTTTCTAGGATTTTTGGAAAACTGATAAGACAAGGCCTATTTATAGGCCTTTCATACGGATACACCCAGTTGTGGACAGACTGTCCACAACTGGCCTCTTTTTTTTTTCTTTCTACTATTCCTAACTTTATGCAGTCGACTGCTTTCTTTCTTGTCTTTGCTGCAGTTGGCAGTAACATATCACCTATGCCAAAGAGATCCAATAACAAGGAAATGGATCTTACTTAGAATTCACTAAGGGCATTGTTGGCCGTAGATAAACTTTTCTGCAAGCTAATCCTGAAGAGGAAAAAAGGGTTAGAAATGTTCAAGTATCATAATTTGCAATAGATGAGGTGGTAAAGATGGCCAGTTAATTTAACTTCCAACAAAAAAAAGAAGAAGATAGTCATTCAACCATCATTATCATTAGAACTAGGAGGTCACAATCAACAACCTTTGCCAATATACTTATCAGAAAACACTGCATTATGCAAATAGTCTCTAACATAATGTCTAACTTGGAGAGTGATTTTTCACTTGGAACATTTCCTCTTCCCTTTTTAAGTTTTGGAGTAGCTAAGATAGATCAATTAATCTTCCTAGTCATCTCTTTTATCATAATAGCTCTTTAGCCTGTCAAAGTTCCCTCTGTTTTTTTCACTTGTTAGCAAATTCCTTAATGAATTTGATCACAACCAACAAGAGACATTATTTCAGTTAAGAACCATCATAGATCAAACATTAAGTTGTTGAACTAACATATAGCTTTATCCAAATCAAAACTTTTTAAACTGCAGGTGCACACTCATACACACACCATACATATGTGAAGAGTCAAATCTAATACAATAATACACGAACAATCACATAGCCCAAACTCGCTACCAATATTTGGTATAAATATACAAACACTCATAAATCAAATCCTTACCAATAGCTTGGAAAATGATAACATTTTGGGCTTGCGTCATAGTATAGCTGAAAATTTCCAAAACCCCCACAAGGCCATTAACCTTCCAAACAGATGCCTAAAAGTAAATTTTATGCTTACACGTTGAAGGCACCGGAAACGTTGTCATTGGCAGGTCGGACGGCAGCCTCAAGAACGAACACGAGACCCAATCCAGTGCTTTCACTAGCTGTATATCTGGACAATACGTATGAGTTCCAACATGAAAGTAGCCAATAAGAGGGGTTTTTCTATTGATCTTCACTACTGCCACCTGTAAACCAAGCCGATGTTATCTTTTCCACGTTTCTCTCTTCGCTTTGTCCTTTTCAAGTGTCAAAGAGTTGTTCTTGTTTGTACGTTAAGCTTCTTTCTTGTTGGTTTCCTTGGCGCACTCAAATGATTTGTTAAACTAGAATCTTATGGGTAGATTTTCCCGGGGCCAACCGAAATTTTGCAACTTCCTCGTCGAACGAGGTCCATTACAAGTGTTCCCTGTGCTAACTAGTATGTTTCTTTTTTCTTTTTTTTTTGCTAAAGGGAAAGAGTCAACACAAATTACAACATAGATTTGAGGAAACATATCCCCGACTTATCCTCAAAGAAGAAATGGCGGCACCCGGTAGGTGCATAATCATAATAGGTAACTCCAACAGTCAATGGTGCAGCCTGAGAGGCAAGCCAGTCGGCTCATCTGTTGCACTCTTGGTAAACATGTCGATAGACAACAGACCAATTTCGGGAAAACAATTCATGAATACTCTCCACAATAGGGTTGAACACTTGAGACCGGGTGGCCGAGGAGGATATGAGAGTGTGAACCGCGAGGGAATCCACCTCTAAGATAACGTGACGGAAGCCCAAGCGCCAGGCGAGAGAGAGGCTGGTGAAGACTCCCCAGAGTTCAGCGGACAACAGGGAACACCAACTTAGGTTCTGAGTGAAGCCTCCAAGCCAGTTACCGTCACTATCGCGTAAGAGGCCACCTGCAGTAGCTGTACAGTTGCGATGAGAGCTGGAACCGTCGGTATTTAATTTGATCCAACTCGGCGGGGGCGTACACCAATGAAGGTGGAGCTCGTGACGGCGGCGGATTCGGGTGTCAGTCCGGTTGCGTTGCTCAAAAGACCTGCGGATTTGATCTGCAAAAGACAAAAAAATGAAGTCAGGAGAGGTAGGCTAGATAAAATGTTGATCAAATAATGACTTGTTCCTCCAAGACCAGAGGAACCAACAAGTGATGCCAAAAAGGGACTGCCCAATCCCGGTCCAAAAGTCTGCGGCTGGTATGGCTATTGGTGAAGAGTCCATCGCGAAGAGATAAATCAAAGAAATCAGTTGCTGCAAGATGAGGGGACAAAGTGTTCCACACTTGGCGCGCCCGGAGGCAATCACGCACGACATGCAGAGTTGATTCTTCAAGAGAACAATGAGCGCAAGAACTATTCGTTGTGAGCTGCTTCCGAGCTCGGTGTTGGTTCGTGAGAAGACTATCATGAGCAAGGAACCAAAGAAACGTGCGGACACGCTGCGGTCCCGACCACTGCCAACTAGGATGTTTCTTTTGCAACTCAAGTTGGGTTTAACTAACAGATCGGAATGGGTGATGTCGTGCCAAACCCAAACTACGCCTAATGAAGTTAGTATGTTCAGCAATCAAATCACTTTTATGGCTACCGATACTTGGTTTTTTTGCTAGGAAAAGCTGACGCTTGATACCATGGGCGGAGCCACAGTGGGGGCAAGTGGGGGCACTTGCCCCCACTGCTTCTAAATATTTTTAATTTAAAATTATTGTTTTAAATTTTAATTTCATAAAAAATTTAAAAATTTTCCCCGATTAAATAATGGTGACAAAAAAATATTATAGTTATATTAAGATATCAAATAAAAAATAAAATTTAAGTCCATTTATTTTTATTAAAATTACTATTATTTGAGCCCATAATTTTTTAAATGAAAGCTTACAAATAGAGAGATAAAAATTATATATTTAATTGACTTTTTTTTATTCAGATTTTTCTACCCTTTTGGCTTCTTCATCACATTACTTTTTGGTTTTTTGGCTTTTTTTCCCCTAACTCCACAAGAACTACTACACTCAAAGCAAAAAAAATCTATATTGAACGCAATTGTGAAAATGATTCCTCCACAGGCCTCACCCCATTCTAGTGCTGATAGGTAAATTTTCACTTTTTTCTTTGGAAGAATGTGTAGTACGTATAATTTAGAGATAAGTTCTTGTAAATTATAATAGAGTTGATACAGTTTTAATCTTTACATTCTTTTAGACTTTTAGTAAAGACGCAAGATAAAATTTCTCATTGTAGACGAAAAATCGTAACATACAAAATCGTAAAAATGAACAAAAACAGTACAAACCATCTAACACTAGTGATAATAGGAATAAAAGAAGTATCCTAGATGCTCCTAAGAATAAAAATAGACAGGCTCAGATTTTATTTTTCATTTGATATCTTAATATATCTATAATTTTTATTTTTTGTCACTAATTAAATTAATGAGGGCAAAATTTTAATTTTTTAATAGAGTTAAAATTTAAATTAAAAATTTTCAATAATATAATAGTACTTTAAATATTTTGCCCCCACTCAAAATAATTTCTGAATCCGCTACCCCGTCATAATAACTCGGCCAAATTTGAATGCTCTAGTGCGTACGGCTCTTTTGGGAAATGATTATGAGATTGAAAAGGTGTTAAGATTACCAGTAGAATTCCCAAAAGTTTACGTAATATAAGGCTAAATTTAGCATCTGAATTCCAGTTCCAACTGCACCGTTTCTGGCACGCAGCTACAACAACACAAAAATAACAGGCAACCTTGCTCCAGCTTCATATTAAACTATGGATAGAAGCATCAATGGAACGACAGATGTTATAGGAGTTTCATCAGCTTCACTTCAAATATCAAAGGCTCATCGGCATGAGATAGAATTCTGCGTCTGTGGCCAAACTGCAATCAGAAGCCATTGGAATGATTGAAGCAACTATGGACAATAATGGAGTTACTTGGAGAAAAAGCAGATGATCAAACCTCGTCCGGTATTGGTTTCAAGTTTTCATTTACGTATCCCAAGGAAGGAGGTATTAATGCTCTTCTTTTCCCTACAAACAAACAACTCATGAAAGAGACGCAGGCAGGAGATTCCAATCTGATAATGGAAAGAAGACCAGATCATGAAAGTTGTGAATGCAAGTGATGTAGTCAGAAGCCAAATATAAAAAGGATGTCCATCTCTCAAACTTACCTCCAACTTTCATCCCAACCAACACCTCCTTCAGGCCCTTAATAATCTGTCAAGAGAAGAAACTTGCAAGATGACAAACATGTTTGATGATGGAGACGATTATTAGACAATGAACACGACCTCGATTAAACTACTAAGATCATAAAGTCCATACGGACACAATGATCATTGTCTACCCATCTCAAAGAAAGCCCAACATCGCGTATCATTCCATTTTGTTTACGTGAACTGAGTTCGAATCAAGAACTTCAGTCAGTTATCTGTAACAATGTTTCTACGGGACAAAATTATTGTACCGGAATTTGCAGAACAAATGAATCAGAAGCTCTATTAGTCACCTGTTTTTCGTCCAAAGGAAGTATGACAGGTGAGCTTTCCCCATTAAACTGGTCAACGGTGCTGCATGCAATTAAGCTGTCTCCACTTAATATGTGATAAGACTCAGAAAGCATGCAAGACTAGATCATGTAATGGGCAGCTAATCCATATATACCTGAGAAAAGTTGTAAAAATTTACCTATGAACAAAATACCCATTTGACCGGCGGCATACATAATTCACTTCAACTACATCTCCTTCATGAGCTTCTGGTCCTTGTCCTTGAACAATCTCTATGAATCAAAGTTTGAGATAAGACAGAATGATTGAAGCTATATCACTTCAACATAAATCAGGAGATTCTTCCATCCTTGGAGCAAGGTTCACATGAAGCAGGCTTATCAGATAACAAAACTTTTTGCAACTACCTGTAGCACAATTTAATGCATGTTTTTGGAAATAAAGCATAATGCGTTTACGGTTTTACACAGCAATTCAATGAAAAAACCAGATTGTTATCAAGAAGCAATTTCCAAGAAAGCCACTTAAAGAGAAAGAAATAATGAAGATCATCAATTGGAGGAAACAAGGGATACAAAGGCTTCTCACGAGTAACAACTCATTTCGTTATAAATTTTGTCCAAATTAGCTTACAGGCAACACCATCACAGTTGCTTATTTAGTACATAAAAATATATATATTAATTCTGCAGGAAACATGGTGATATTGAAGTTGGGAAATAGATACCTTGAATCCAAACCCCACTTTCGAGCTTCACAGTCCTGGACTCTTCGAATCCATAAGAAAAATGTCATACAAAAATTATAAATAACATGTACTGAGAAACTATTACTCCCCATTGATGCTAGCCACCGTAGTAAATGAACAAAAAAGAAGGCTGGCACGAACGGCATTTACCGCACAACTTCAGGTTCCTTCATCTCCGGCATTGGTGCAGCAAATACAGGTTGAAGATTCAACAAGATAGCTTTGAAACTAATAAAATTCAAAAGCACCCTCCTTGGTAATCTTCTCCCAATCAGTGAAGGTAATTGTTCATGCAAATCCACGGCCATAACATCCTTGGGCCTTTTACCACTGGTATATTGAAAGTACCATACAGTCAATGAATATAAATCAATTTCTATTCGAGAATTTGGGTTAACTTGCAGAAATTGGTGAGAAATTTTAACGGTTGCTTTGGGCAAGCACGAGTATGGTATGCGAAGCTTCTATAGTTTTGGGCAGAAACGCGCTTTGAGCTTAAAGTAGAAGGCTCCATGACAGAAATGATTCTGCTTTAACCATTCTTAAATTTTTACAAACAAGAGACAAAAGACAACAATCAATATTATATGTAGCATTAAGGTCCAAATGTTTTCCACCTTACAGCTTCTTCTCTCCAGTCAGATCCAAAAGGCAAAGGTGAAATCTTTAATTATATGAACAAAATTTTCTCCCAGTTTTAGTTTTCATTCTGCACGTTTAAGTTCTTAAATTTCTCCAAAATACCCAATAACACTCGATGTTTCAATTCTAAGGCTAGCAGGTGATGAGTTTAACAGGAAGCAGTTAAGACTTCTAACTGGTAAAAAGACCCGGCAAAACCAGTCTCAGAAGCATCCAAATCAACCAGAAGATAATCTTGTAATCTGGTAGTAAACACGAAGAACGTTCAAGTATAATAACCAAAAGTGAGTAAAAGTTTACTACATGGCAATGTTTAAAAAAAAAAGAAAGAAAGAGAAAAGATCAGAATTTCAGAGGATTCTTACCATGGAAATTGAAAAGGACAAGGGAAACGAAGTGAAGTATGCAGTGGAGTTGCTTCCATGACGAGAGCCAACAATGGAAGGATAACACATATAAAATGGACTGGAGATGGCTTGAGGTTGAGGCTATCAGGAGGTCAGCATAGGATGACCTGAGGCGTGGCTTAATGGCCTTGGTTCGTCTGGTGTCATGTGGACCTGGATTCATGATTGGCTGGTGGGAATTGGGAAAGTAACAAGAAATTTAACCAAAGTAACGTTATTTTTAATTTTCAGGAATAATTAACATTAATTCATAAGTAACGGATGATATGTCTGACTTTTCTAATTCTCCAAGAAAACAGCTAAAAGGTCGCTATCAACGAAAAAGAAAAAGAAAAAGAAAAAGAAAAAGAAAAAGAAAAAGGAAAAGGAGAAAATGGGGGTAATGGAAGAATCTAGAAACCCTAAATATCACTCTTTATAACCTTCACTTAACTTCCTCTTCTTGTAGCAGCCCCCTCTATCAAGCGTCTCCTTGTCTTTGCAGCACTCTCTCTTGAGTCTCGTTGTTTTAGAATTTGTAAGTAACGGCAGCCAACATGTCGTCGGATACCGAGACCTTCGCATTCCAGGCGGAGATCAACCAGTTGCTGAGTTTGATCATCAACACTTTCTACAGCAACAAGGAGATCTTCCTTCGCGAGCTCATCAGCAATGCCTCTGATGTAACCCCCTTTCCCCTCTTTTTCTTTCTATTGATCCCTTCGTTTCTGCTTTTTTCGTTCTTGTGTTTTGTTTGTTTATAGTCATATGTTTATGCTTACTCTTAAAGTATGGATCTTTTTCAAGTAGCATGCGATTTTCCTTAGAAAGATCTGTTATCTAAAGTGTTCAAAAGTGTGTTGGAGGATGGAGATAGCTTTATATGTGCTGCTTCATTACACTCGATGGGGGTGAAAAAGTTATGAACCTGCCCTGGGCTATTTCCTCGTAAGGATTGTTTGTGAAAGAGATTTTGGAGGAGAGAAATGGCTTTATGATAAATCCAATTAAACTGTCCAACACAGTTTTAAAAACCCGCCTATAATTTGCTGCAATTTCAATGCTTCTTTGTTGGGGATCCTGTTTTGCTTTTTTGTCTGCAACTTCCCTTTGTTTATTCTGCTGAGTATTTTGGCTTTAGTGTCCTGTAATCGTTATATGTATTCTCATCTCGTAGATTCGAAATGATTGATTCATATTAAACTTGCAACAAATAGATGAACTGAAAAGGGTCCTACTGATATTGTGGTTTTGTTTTATAGGCTTTGGACAAGATCAGATTTGAGAGCTTGACTGACAAGAGCAAGCTTGATGCACAACCTGAGCTGTTCATCCATATTGTACCTGATAAAACCAACAACACCCTGTCCATAATCGACAGTGGGATTGGTATGACCAAAGCTGGTAAGTAACAAATACTGTGGTTATA
Organism: Erythroxylum orinocense; assembly: GCA_025531955.1. NCBI lineage: Eukaryota > Viridiplantae > Streptophyta > Magnoliopsida > Malpighiales > Erythroxylaceae > Erythroxylum > Erythroxylum orinocense. Next base: position 38,911,549 of record JANZLX010000213.1, read on the forward strand.
CTGTTTGTTTGCACCTATACGTGGTTATGTTTACTCATTATACCAATTCCATTTTCTGCAGATCTGGTGAACAACCTTGGTACAATTGCAAGGTCTGGCACAAAAGAATTCATGGAGGCATTGGCTGCTGGAGCTGATGTCAGCATGATTGGGCAGTTTGGTGTTGGTTTCTATTCTGCATACTT
>JANZLX010000213.1:38912112-38924695 GCA_025531955.1 Erythroxylum orinocense
GAGTGGTCGGTGGTGAACAAGCAGAAACCAATCTGGATGAGGAAGCCTGAGGAGATTACCAAGGAAGAATATGCTGCATTCTACAAGAGCCTAACTAATGACTGGGAGGAGCACTTGGCAGTCAAGCACTTCTCCGTTGAAGGCCAACTTGAGTTCAAGGCCATTTTGTTTGTTCCTAGGAGAGCTCCTTTTGATCTGTTTGATACAAGGAAGAAGCCCAACAACATCAAGCTTTATGTCCGCCGTGTCTTCATTATGGATAACTGCGAGGACCTGATTCCTGAGTACCTAAGTTTTGTGAAGGGTATTGTTGATTCTGAGGATCTTCCCCTCAACATTTCTAGAGAGACGCTTCAACAGAACAAGATCCTGAAGGTCATTCGCAAGAACTTGGTGAAGAAGTGCATTGAGCTCTTCTTTGAGATTGCAGAGAACAAAGAAGATTACAACAAATTCTATGAGGCCTTCTCTAAGAATCTTAAACTTGGAATCCATGAGGATTCTACAAACAAGACAAAGTTGGCCGAACTCCTCCGCTATCACTCAACCAAGAGTGGTGATGAGCTGACTAGCCTCAAGGACTATGTAACGAGGATGAAGGAGGGTCAGAGTGATATTTATTACATCACTGGTGAGAGCAAGAAGGCTGTAGAAAACTCCCCGTTCCTTGAGAAGTTGAAGAAGAAGGGTTATGAAGTCCTCTACATGGTTGATGCTATTGATGAGTATGCGGTTGGTCAGCTCAAGGAATTTGAAGGTAAGAAGCTTATCTCTGCAACCAAGGAGGGTTTGAAGATTGATGAGAGTGAAGATGAGAAGAAAAAGAAGGAAGAATTGCAGCAGAAGTTTGAGGGGCTCTGCAAGGTTATTAAGGAAGTGTTGGGTGAGAGAGTGGAGAAGGTAGTGGTCTCTGACCGAGTTGTTGATTCCCCATGCTGTTTGGTGACTGGTGAGTATGGTTGGACTGCCAACATGGAGAGAATTATGAAGGCTCAAGCTTTGAGGGATAGCAGCATGGCTGGCTACATGTCGAGCAAGAAGACCATGGAAATCAACCCGGAGAACTCTATCATGGAGGAGCTAAGGAAGAGGGCAGATGCTGACAAGAATGACAAGTCTGTCAAAGATCTAGTCTTGCTGTTGTTTGAGACCGCTCTCCTCACCTCTGGATTTAGCCTTGATGAGCCCAACACCTTCGGCAACAGGATCCACAGAATGCTGAAACTTGGTCTAAGCATTGATGAGGATGCTGGAGATGCTGATGCTGACATGCCCCCACTGGAGGAGACTGACGCCGATGCCGAAGGCAGCAAGATGGAGGAAGTAGATTAAACATTTCAATAACATAGTTGAACTTCACCTGTGTTTCTCTGAAGCTGAACTTCTCGTGTCTTTCCCTCTTATAGTTAGATTTTGTTTTTGCCTCCACAGTGTGACCTTGGCTAAGTTCCGGAACCGTCTTTTTGAATGTTATCTTAAATATAGCTACGGTAGCTTTCGATGATGTGGACGTGATCGATGGCTAAATTTCAGTGGAGTTTAACTCTCTTTGTGATACAGAGTTTTCACTCGAGTAAGGGCAGGGGAAAGGTGATGCTTGTTTGGAAGTTAGCAGATCAGTCTAATGGGTTTGGTCCAATTGAGTTTTTGAAATTTTAAATGCTTTCTTGTTCTAAAGAATTAAAAATTATTATCGAATTACAAAAATATAAATTTTGTATATTTGTTTTGTTGTCTGTTGCAACAAAATTTCAAAACACAAATCTTATTATTTCTCTTATTAATTTATTATAATAAACTAAACATATTATTTACTTTCCGAGATAAAATCATCAAAGGAGAGTCTTATAATATGTATGCAAAAAATGAAGAAGATAACTCCACCAAGAAATTTGGGATGAGCTGAAGAATTAATGCAAACGTCATTGTTCGAACCACTACATAGCAATGCGGTGTTTAAATAAACTTATACCATCTTCTTCTAATATTCTCTCAAATTTATGTATTTCTATTTCTCTCCCTCTCTTTTTCTGTGTTTCTCTCTTCCTTTCTCTCATCTTTTGAACGTTAACGTAACCACATCCAAAAAAGAAGAGGTATAGTGCAAGGCAGGCATCTGGAAAGGGAAGGGGTCAAACTACGGTCTTTGATTATTGAGAATAGTGACTGTGTGATAATGAAAACAACAAATATGGGTTCAGGGGTGATGAGCAAAGGTGGAATGAAGAATGAGGAGTCATCCATGTCTGATGAGGAAGGGAATACTGATGTGGGGAGTGTGGACACAACAGCCTCCGTTGGTTCAGAGGAGGATGAGCCAGCACAGAAGGTGTTTGACAAAATGCCAAATCCAGTTTGCGCAGACACCGAAGAAGGAAAAAACAAGCCTTCGCTTGTAAACCTATTCAGAAAAAAACCGAGAGCTGAAACAAAGGATGCAACTAGAATATCTGCAGGTCGATGATGAAGTCACTATGGAGGAAGAGGACATAATACCAATTGAACAAGAATGGGGTTATTACCTTGTAGGATGCTTCACGGGGAGGTTCCCAGGAATGAAAGCACTAGAAGGCCTGATTGCAAAATGGGGAGTGCATTGTAAAATACTACCGCACGACCAAGGTTGGATAGTTTTCCAATTTGATGCAGAAGAAGACTGAACAAATATGTTGGCAGGGGGACAATATGTCCTGTATGGGAAGACCTTCCTGCTGAAAAAACTCTCTCAAGGATTTGCCTTTAATTACCAAGATTTCATGGAAGTCCCAATATGGTTACAATTCCCGAGTGTCCCTTTGGAATTGTGGAATGAAAAAGGGTTGTCAAAGCTAGGATCCCGAGTGGGAAAATCAATTTGCACAGACAAGATTACAAGTAAGAAATCAAGAATCGGTTATGCAAGAATATTGGTAGAAGTGGATGTATCAAGAAAGCTCGTGACTAGTTTCAATGTCAATATGTTGGGGGATGGTCGATACATTCAAATGGTGATCTATGAGACTTTCCCTAGCTACTGTTGCCATTGCAAGCAATTCGGGCATAACCCTTTTGAATGTAAAGCTATTGGAAGAACAAACAAGAAGCTGCCGAAGGAAACTACAAAAGTGGGGGGCATGAAAGATGGCAACTCAATGGACAAAGGTGAAGTCAATAAGAATGGAGGCCTTAGGAATCAGGCCAAACAGGGGATGGAGGTTGAGATACCTGAACAAATGAGAAGCTACACGGGACCAAATAAAGAGATATACCTAAACAAGGAAAGAGGACAACAAACACAAACAAAAGTGAGCAAGGAAACTACAATGAACAGTGAGGCAGAAAATGAAGCAAGGGGACAAAAGGCTATTTAGGCTCAGAGGGAGCCAAAAAAACGATAGTGAATGACAGAAGGTACAAAATTATAAAAACAACACAAAGCCAAGGCTGTGATGACTTCCAACAGAAGAATGATTGAAGGAGATAATGTGCATGTAAGGCCCCAAAATATACCCTAGTTGAAATAATACATGTTTATGAAAGTATATGTGTGATAGGAGTCTATGATTAGAATATAACAGACTTATGACTTGAATTTTTGATCAAGTGAATTATAGTGATTAAATTGGAATTAATTGATAACAATAGAGAATTGAGGTATTTAAATGCATATTATATTAGGAAAATTTTCAAGTGGTAAGATAAATTGATATACTCAATCCCTCAATTCAGATTTATTTTACAATTCACTTTTGGGTCCACTTTGCTCAATTATTCTCATCAAGAAGGTGAGGTAATTAGGTAATACTTCCTTCTAGAAAGTTTTTTCTCTTTGTCTTAGATTTTCAATGATACCAAGTTCATCTAATTTGGTTTAGTATTCAATGAGTTATGCTTAAAATACCACAGACTGTGTACATTTGAAATTTTTGGCTAATGAATGATCTGCCTCCAAGTTGTATACCTCATAACTCTCAATTCCAATATCAAAAAATTACAAACTTTATGCCAATTTAAAGCTAAGAGAATAAGCTTCAACTTTGGTGAAGACACCTCTGTTTAATTTAGCCTACATCAATACAGTTTATTCAAAAACCACAGGATATGATTTCTGTCCCTAGTAGTGCGACAGCCTAAGCCAAGACTCAATTTCATACCAAATTTTGGGCTTGTATCTAATATATATATATATATGTGTGTGTGTGTGTGTGTGAATTTGTTTGTAAGTTTGTAACAACGATATTCAGTTTGGTTTGGATTTTTCAGTGAGTTTGTGTTAAGTACTATATAATTTAATGTATGTTTGCCTGAATCAATTACTGGAAGTTTGTATGCTTTGATTTGCTTGTACTGTTTTGTGTGGCATTATATATCCTTACAGGGGATATGTGGGTGTTACAGTGTAAGCCTATGCGGGTGTTAATAGCGAAGGAAGGGATAAGTGTACTGCAAAAGAAACCAAGAGAAATGGAAAAATGAAGATGTTGTGCTGGAACGTCCAAGGTTTAAACAAGGCCTGGAGACAACATAGTGTTGTCAATCTTATTAGACAACACAATGGTAAATTTGCTTGTTTTCTTAAAACCAAGTTATCTATTGATGGTTTGTGTATTATGATGAAAAACAAGTTCCAAGGATTGGACTTTAGTCACAATTTTTGTTCTATTATGGGAGGAAGAATTGCTATTGCTTGGAACTCTTCATTTTATCAATGCCATGTGTTGAAGCAAGGAGAACAATTTGTTTATTGCAGTGTGCAATGCCGAACATCTCAGATGAAATTTCTAGTGACTTTTGTGTATAGGCTATATAGTGTAACAAAAAGAAGGGAGTTATGGTAGCATCTGATAGAGCAATGTATGGATCCTTTGATGCCATGGATAATAATGGGGGATTTCAATTATGTTTGTGCGGCTAGTGAAAGACTTGGTTGTCAACCACCCTCTACCTACTTGCTTAAAGACTTACAAGATTTTCGAATGACTCTGGGATTACAAGATGCTCTATTTAGAGGGGAGTTCTTTACATGGCATAAAAACAATTTATGGGAAAAATTGGATAGGGTCTCATAAATCAAGCATGGGAAGCATTGGGTTTGAATTGTTCAGCTTACTTCTTACATATGATGGAAGATTCAGATCATTGCCCTGTAACAGTGGACTTCAAACAACAGGAATTTCAAGGTAACAAACCTTTCAAATTCTTCAATATGTGACTCAACCATCCTTGCTTTCAGGATATAGTTGCCAACACTTGGGACACGAAAGTAGAGGGGACAACACAATACATTCTGCGTGCGAAGATGAAGGTTCAAAAGACCCCCTTGAAAGTTTTGAACTCTGACACTTATGGTCACATCTCAAGCAAAGTAAAGAAGGCACAAGAGGATTTCTAAGCTATGTATAAGGCTTCACTAAGTAGACCCGATGATGAAGAGTTGAAACACGAAGTGAATATTAAAAGGAAGCAAGAGGGATTCATGCAAGATGCAAAGAGGCAATTTTACCAGCAAAAGGCTAAATGCAAGCACTTGATTGATACTGATAAGATTGAATTGTCTTATATTTTCTTATGTATTTTCATGTGATTTCAATCATATTCTCAAGATAAATTACTTAATTTGTCTTCAATTTGTGTTGACTACTAGGTTGGAGATGATGTTATATTTGAGACCAAAAAGAAAAGAGGTTCAAAGCAAATTGAAAAGCAATTGTAAAAAAAAAAAGAAATGGTTGTGCAGCGTTTCACGCAACAACACATGGGTTTAACGCATGCGTTAACGTTGCGTTACGCAATGTTTAATGCACAGAGAAGCCAGCTGAGAGGATGCGAGAGGGTTTCAATTAAGGAGCAAACTTATTTGTCTTGTCATTGCTACAGTGGCAGCTGGAGGAATAGAATGTAACGCTGGACATCAACAGGGAAAAAGCGAGAGTGCAACACAGAAATATACAACAAGAGTAGGCTAAAAAGGAAAAAATAAATTCAATAGTGGCAGCGTAACCAAGTAAGGCATGGAAAGAAGACAGGCGCGTAACACGGTAAGGGACAAGCAGCTACAGTGGAGCCAACGATAAATGGAAATTATGAGCCAATCTTGGAGCATAAAAATAGACATAGAGGGTTAGTTTTCCGATGCTGGTTCAACGAAAATATCAACACCAAGTCACGGTTAAGTTATTTTTATCATTTTGAAGTCATAATTTTTTTTTCGGATTATTGTGTGGTTGGTATTGATTTTAATGGCTTTGGGATTAATGATTTTAATATATTATTTTGATCGTTTTATTTCAGACCTATTGCTAAAACATTGATTATAATCCGTAATCATTACTTTTGATGTGTGAGTAGCATTTAACGATCGTTAATCGTTAGGACTTAGGAACAACATGACTTAGGTTAGATAACCCGAGCGTATGAGGTTACTGCTTTTATTAATTGTTTTTCAATTCAAATATGACTGCTAAATTGAATCTAAAGATTGTTTTATAGTTAGATTTAATTAATGATTGTATATTAATTAAATACAACCTAAGAAAAAACTGAGATTTGTAGAGTGTTCTATTAGTCTCAGATCAATAGTTCGAAAAGAATTGTAAAGACTTTAGCATGAAGAAATATGCTTAATTGTGTTTAGGCCGAGATTGACCCTAAAATCGGACCTTACTTATACTTAAAACCTTTCTCATTTTCGATTATTTGACTTAATTTGTTTTTGATAGTTTAATTTTGCTTTTAATTTCTAAATTATTTGAAATCCAAACACCCCCCCCCCCCCTCATGTACTTTCCTAGCATCGGTTAATTTCATTACGAAAATTAATCGAACATTCCTTGTGGATTCGATTCCAACTTACCACAACTACAAATTTTAGTGTGCAAAGTCAAGTAAATTTTACAGTGCACTCAACATACGCTGTCAGAAGCTGATAAAAGTACTAGATATTTCATGCAGTAACTCGGAAGAGAGGAAGGAAAAATGTAATTTCCCATCTCATCAAGGAGGATGGATCAGAAACAACCTTAATGGAAGAAGTGGCCGAGTGTGTTGTAAGCTTTTATCAAGGGCTGCTTGGTACTGCATCCACACGGGAAAGAATAGACATAAATATGGTAAGAAATAGTGTGGTATTGGATCTGGAAACACATGACTCATTGACTACCCCAATCACAGATGATGAGAACAAGCGGGTTATTTTTGATATAGGCAATGACAAAGCCTCAGGGGTCAGACGGATATACAATTGCTTTCTTTAAGAAACAATGGGATTGGGTGGGACCAGATATAATTGTAACCGAGAAGGAATTCTTTGCTACTGATCATATACTGAAGCAGATAAACCATACAATTATTACGTTAATTCCAAATACAAAAACAGCACCGAAGGTAACTGACTTTAGACTTATAGCTTGCTTGAATGTTATTTACAAGGTGATCAAAAAGATTCTGAATGAGCATATGGTGAAGGTTGTAGGGAAACTCGTAGATTTAGCTCAAGTAGCTTTTGTGCCAGGGAGAAACATGCTTGATAATGTTTTTTTAATACAGGAACTAGTAAGGGGTTATACTAAGAAGCGGATTTCACCAAGATGTATGATCAAACTAGATATTACAAAGGCCTATGATACAATTGCATAGCAGGGGTCTACGGATATGAGAGAGAGAGTATCATGAAAATGGTGGAGTATCCCATAGGTGACTTTCCTATCTGATATTTTGGGGTCCCTTTGACACCTATGAAAGTTTCGATGGCCCAATTTTCTATGCTTATTGAATCAGTTGAGGCATACATCAACATATGGAATGGTCAATCCCTATCTTATGCAAGTAGAATTGAGCTTATAAAGTCTATTATTCAAAGGTTGCTCTCCTTTTAGCTCTAAGCATTCCCCATCTCAACAACCATCCTAGAGAGGATAACCACCATCTTTAGAGTGTTCTTATGGGGTGGTAGACATTTTAGAGTAGCATGGGAAAACATTTGTGCTCCAAAAGATGAGGGTGGACTAGGACTAAAAAGTTGTAAGCAATACAACTCGGCACTGCTAGCCAAAGTGCTATGGAACATTCATGCCAAGGAAGACTCATTATGGGTAAGATGGATTCATGAATTGTATTTGAAGAACACATCAATTTGGGACTGGGTACCACATAGTTGTGACTTACCATTGTTAAAAAAACCAGCCTCAATTTGGGACAAATTGGTGAAAAAACTGGGAGGCCGAAGGGGAGTGGAGAATGGCATGCAGAAGTTGTGTGTAAATGGACTCCTTTCACCACAAAAAATTTATGAGCTATTGAGAGTAAAGCAAACAAGAAGACCATGGATGGCATTCATATGAAAAATTACATAGCTCTAAAATTCTCCTTCATTGCATGGCTTAGCCTCCGAAATAGACTACCAATAAAAGATAACATACTCTTTTTGAAGATAGACCAAAAATGTGGTTTCTGTAACGTTGAAATAGAAAATGTTGACCATTTATTTTTTAAGTGCTCTTTTATAACTGAAGTTTGAAAAGCTATCCAGGAGTGGCTGGGACTGACTCGAACTATGTCCACACTATCTAGTGCTATCAAATAGATTTAGAAAGACTACACTGGAGCACGTCTCAGAAGCAAAGCTGCTAGACTTGCACTCATGTGTACCATATACATGGTATGGAAAACCAGGAATGTTATACAACTAGAGTTTACTTCTACTACAAGCTTAGATGTAATTTCCAAAATTAAAATAGTTATGTATAGGATCTTATATAGATTGAATCCCATGGAACTTATTACTTTTTGATATTTCGGATGTTCTGGAAAACTTGATGTCTTTTGATATTTCGGATTTACTGGAGATTTAGATGTCTTTTTTATTACAACTTTTGATCAGGGTATGCCCCAAGGATCAATATACATATGTTTTTGATTCAATATATTATTTACCTTTCATAAAAAAAATATACAACATTTGGTATCACAGCAAACGATTAAGGAAGAAATAATGATGAAAGGTACGAGAGCTACAGAGATGTCGAGGCTTAAAGAAAATGAGAGGAATTTGGTAGAGATGTAGACAAAATGTTTTTAGAATTTCAAAACAAAGTTGAGAAGATAGAGAAGGAAATGTTGGAGTTACAAACTATGTTTATGCAATTTCTACAGAAACAAAGGAGAGAACCAGAAGACACAAATTCAAGGTTATCAGAACCCACCTCACAAAGTAGTCATCCAAGGCAAAAAAAAGATGAAAACTCAACACCGAGAGGTTGAGTCAGATTGAGTTCTCTTTAATCAATAGCGACGACGTCAAATTGTGTTTGTATTGCTATGAGCAATTTTTCCAGTTGGATCAAATTTTAGAGAAAGCGAAGGTTAGTATATAAATTTTGCATATGGACGAAAGAGCTTAAGAATGGTGTCGATTATACGTCAAGAATCGTCATAAGGAGGAAATGGTTGACTTTGACTCGGAGGAGTTCACTAAGATCCTCAAACAAAGATTTGATGCAGAAATTTTTTACTACCCAATAGGAGATTTCAAAGAATTAAAACAAAAATAGAACAGTGTTGGATTACTGCGCTCAATTTGACAAACACTCTAACTAGTTATCGCTACTAGAAGAGTATTTGATTGGTTTCTCTGTTAAGTGACTCGAACAGAAGATTGGCGTGATTGTGAAACTGCCTAAACCTCACTCGTTATATCAAGCTTACATGTTAGCTCGCAAACAAAAAGCTATGTTGATGTTTAATGGGAGCACCTTATTAAGTCAAGGAAATATAATGAAGAATGTAGACAATGGTGGAAATTATAACACAGTTTCGATACTGCAACACACAACAAACATAAATAGAAGCTCAAGCTCTGGTGCAATATTGCCTAAACCAACAGCCACGTCACCACCATCATCAATTAAACCTTTTAAACCTACTAAACTCATCAGTATCAAAGAGTTCAATGATAAGTGAGTGCGAGAGCTTTGATTCTGGTTTGATGAAAAATATATTCCAGGTCATAAATATAAAAAGAAACAATTGCAATTTTATGTGGTCAATGGAGATGACGACTCGGGTCGAAGTAACAACGCCTCCTGGGAATACCTTTCTAAACTCCAGAAACGATTTCCAGAGGATAATTTGGTAGATAAGGAACTGAAGGGGAAGGGGATTGTTACAGAGGAAAATGAAGAAGATGACTTCACCAGGGAATTTTGGATGAGCTAAAGAATTAATGTAAACGTCATCGTTTAAACTACTATATAGCAATGCATCTTTTAAATAAACCCACACCATTATTATCAGAAACCAACCCTTATACTAGTCATCCCTTACGTGTATTTAAGACGTAGTAACAAATAGTGGAGGCATGTAACATAATGGATATTGCCTTCCTCCTATAATATTTTCTCAGATCTAAGTATCTCTCTTCCTCTCTCTCTCTCTCTTCTTCTGTGTGCCTCTCTTCATTTGAACGTTAACGTAACCACGTACAAAAAATATACATCATAATCCTCTTGCAATTCACTTTATTTGATCTATATATTGGTTTATGTATATAAAATGGTATTTTAAGTCTAGTCTTGAGTTTTATTTGATCAAAGTTCATGAATTGGTTGAAAATTCTTTAGGAGAAAGTTTTTTCCTTTCCTATTTTTTCTTGATTGTTTTGACATTTGATTGTTGGATCACAAATAAGAAATTTGCTTTTGTTTTTGAAAAAATTAAGTCTTTCTTATTTTTATTTGATTAAAATGGTGTTCGAACTTAGAATCCTATCTATAATCCTCTGTATACTCTTATTGTCATTTCTTTACAAATTTTTATGTCATTTTGTATATGATTACCTTTCCTTTTTTGTTGTTTATTTCTCTTGTGTTGTATATAAACTTCATAAGTGAAGTAAATAGGGGTAAGAAATTTAAGGTCTATTTGCCTTCAATTGAGATAAAGCTTCATAACATTCTAAAAAATTTCGAAACAAAATTATAAAATTTTGTGTTTTTTCCTTAGTGCGCACTTTATATGTGTGTGTGTGTGTTTGTGTGTATATTTGGTTATAAATAAGATACAAATAAAATCCTTACGAAAGAAGAAATAAAGAAATACAATTAAAAGGCTTTTGACCAAAGCAATTTGAAATGGAGAATATGGTTTTGTATGTTGTATGAATTGCCTAAAGTCAAGCAAGTTTTATAATAACAAAACTCTCAAAGCTGCAAGTATATAGATCATATCTTGTAGTATTAAAAGGTATTGTTCCCACGAGGACTATAGACATCTAAACAATTTGAATTGAACGTTGTTTAAGGTACTAAGAATTTAATTTGAATTAAATTAAATAACAAATAATAAAAATAATAAAATGAAACAAATAAGCAAATAAACAATTTAGCTTCCAATAAAATTGAGATTGATCAAAATTGAATACTTATGAACTATTTTATCCTTATTTTGTTTCCCTTTATTGTGTTGAATCAATTTATGTTTGATCCAATATTTCTTAAGGTTTTGATTACTCTTTCTTAAGATCTGATCAAGTAGTCCTAATTAAATTTGATATTTATAGAATTGTAGTCTCTCGATATACAAACTACTCATAACTTATTTATTTAGATCTAAAGCGATTCTATAGATAATTAATTTCATAATTAAGATTTTTCTTCAATTGATTGTTAATCTAATAATTGTGGGTCTATTAAGTTGTCAACTCTTATTGCACACCTTAACACTAATTACTTTGATTCACTCTCTCGATTTATTACCAAGTACATGCATAAAAATTATCTCAAATATTCAAAGATGTATTTAACAATACACTATAATAATCGTGGTTTTGACTTGGTAAATTACCGTTGATTGTAAATATATATTGGGTACACAACAGCTAGTTAAATCATAGGCATAGATATTGGGATTCAGTTTGTTTTTGAATTCCAAATTGATTTGTTTTTCAAATGTAATTGTAATCTATCAATGAGTTTAAATACTCAGCATGAATACAAGATCGGTACAGCTTTTTACAATTCTTTAGTATTAACAGAGTCGAGCTCTACGACACAGACTCAACGCTCTCAACTGCACTACCCAAATCAGGTATAAACGTAGTCCGTTGCTCAGCTCTACGACACAGACTCAACTTTCCTACTATCCTCTGCTGCTGGTGACCAGACATATTCCGACAACTGGGTCGAGACCAACATCTCAAGGTACGACCCCTCCACACAAATTGAAGCCATTGCTGTTGGGAAAAGAGTGTGGCTCGTCTGGTGTAGGGTTATTATGTTGAAATGGTGGGTATTATTGGGTTTGAAGTGCCTTAACATTTTTATCTTTGGATGATATGGTAATTGAGAAGGTTATTTATGCGGATTTTATTTTTATTTTGGCGCTAAATTTTGTTATTTTGGCCCTTTTCTTTTGTATATTTTGTTCCCTCTAATTATCTCTACCTCATACCCTAATTCTTTTATATCCTAACCGCATCCACGTTCCCCGGGCAGACTTCACGACTCTTCACCGAGTAGACTCCACCGACTCTGAGTTCCTCTGTTAGCTCTGTTTCTCTCCCAGATTCTTGATTTCCCTGTTTTGGTATGTATATCTTCCTCTTGCATAT
>JANZLX010000213.1:38928347-38948883 GCA_025531955.1 Erythroxylum orinocense
GAGTGGTCGGTGGTGAACAAGCAGAAACCAATCTGGATGAGGAAGCCTGAGGAGATTACCAAGGAAGAATATGCTGCTTTCTACAAGAGCCTAACTAATGACTGGGAGGAGCACTTGGCAGTCAAGCACTTCTCCGTTGAAGGTCAACTTGAGTTCAAGGCCATTTTATTTGTTCCTAAGAGAGCTCCTTTTGATCTGTTTGATACTAAGAAGAAGCCCAACAACATCAAGCTTTATGTCCGCCGTGTCTTCATTATGGATAATTGCGAGGAATTGATTCCCGAGTACCTAAGTTTTGTGAAGGGTATTGTTGATTCTGAGGATCTTCCTCTCAACATTTCTAGAGAGACACTGCAACAGAACAAAATCCTTAAGGTCATTCGTAAGAACTTGGTGAAGAAGTGCATCGAGCTCTTCTTTGAGATTGCAGAGAACAAAGAAGATTACAACAAATTCTATGAGGCGTTCTCGAAGAATCTCAAACTTGGAATCCACGAGGATTCTACAAACAAGACAAAGCTGGCTGAACTCCTCCGTTATCACTCGACGAAGAGTGGTGATGAGTTGACTAGCCTCAAGGACTATGTTACGAGGATGAAGGAAGGTCAGAGTGATATTTATTACATCACTGGTGAAAGCAAGAAGGCTGTTGAAAACTCCCCATTCTTGGAGAAGTTAAAGAAGAAGGGTTATGAAGTCCTCTATATGGTTGATGCTATTGACGAGTATGCAGTTGGTCAGCTCAAGGAATTTGAAGGTAAGAAGCTTGTCTCTGCAACTAAGGAGGGTTTGAAGATTGATGAGAGCGAAGATGAGAAGAAAAAGAAGGAAGAATTGAAGCAACAGTTTGAGGGGCTGTGCAAGGTTATTAAGGAAGTCTTGGGTGATAGAGTGGAGAAGGTTGTTGTCTCCGATCGAGTTGTTGATTCCCCTTGCTGTTTGGTGACTGGTGAGTATGGTTGGACTGCCAACATGGAGAGAATTATGAAGGCTCAAGCTTTGAGGGATAGCAGCATGGCTGGCTACATGTCGAGCAAGAAGACCATGGAAATCAACCCCGAGAACTCCATCATGGATGAGCTAAGGAAGAGGGCAGATGCTGACAAGAATGACAAGTCTGTCAAAGATCTAGTCTTGCTGCTGTTTGAGACCGCTCTCCTCACCTCTGGATTTAGCCTTGATGACCCCAACACCTTCGGCAACAGGATTCACAGAATGCTGAAACTTGGTCTGAGCATTGATGAGGATGCTGGCGAAGCTGATGCTGATATGCCCCCACTGGAGGAAACGGATGCCGATGCCGAAGGTAGCAAGATGGAGGAGGTAGATTAAGCATTCCAGTAACTTATTTTGACTACCTATAGTTTGTTTTTCTGAAATTGAACTTTTTATGCGACTCCATTTTAAGTAGCAAGCTTTTGTTTTCGCCTCCACAGTGGAGGTGGTCTGCGCTCAGTTTTGAAACCGTCTTGTTGAACGTGCTTTTAAATATTAATGTAGTAGCTTGTCTCTCTACGATGATGTCTGTATGAAACACGGCAAATTTTCTTTAGTTAACTGTGTGATCAGAACGTTCTTCATCTTAAAGAGTTTTCACTCGAAGACTATGAACAAGTTATGAAGACAACATACTTGGTGAGTTGATCAACCACAACCAGCACCAACACTTTTCCATCAACCTTTGGAAACCTCAGAACAAAGTCAAGAGAGATCGACATCCAAGGCCTCTCTGGAATGGCAAAAGGCTGTAACAACTCTTGCTTCTGCCTCTCCACTTTTTCTTATTGACATGCAATACATTCTCGGTAATAAGCTTCAATATCCTGTTCCATGTGAGGCCATACATAAGAATGGAACAACAACGCCATCATCCGCTCATTCCTTAGATGTCCTACCCATTTTGCATTGTCGGACTCATACCACCAAAATTAAGAATATGCAATCTACCTCCTTTTCCTACTATTAGCTCATCATCGAGCCACTGGTGTTTTGTTGTGCCGTCACAAATTTCCTGCACCAACCGACAATAATTAGTCTTCAGCTTACCACTTTCGCTAATTCGATACCCCAAGTCCGATTCTATCCAAGATAGGTTGCAATAAGCTACCATTACCTATCTTCAGCTAAGAGCATCAACCACTTCGTTGCATTTCCCCAGTTTGTGCTCCCAAGTAAAATCGTGTAACGCCAAAAGCTCTTGCCACTGAGCATGTTTAGCTGACAACTTGTTCTGCACTTTGGAAAGGTATTCACCACATTGTCCATTCGAACCACAAACTTTGGACCTAGCAATTAAACATGTCAGACCCACAAGCAATATGCTACTGTCACTGTCTTCAACAAATCGGTGTGAGGAGCTACCTCTCTAGAGATTGTGATAAATTTGTGATTTCTGCCCACAAAATGACCCAAGAACTTTATTTTCATCTTATCGAATTAACACTTTTCCATCTTGACATTGAGCTGATTTTTCCGCAAACATTCCATCACCTATTTCAAATGAGCTATGTGCTTCTTCATACGCATAAGCAGCTCCCACCTCACTACTGCCATAGATTCACCATGGAAGCAACTTCTCTATCAGCTTCCCCTTCGACCACAATTGCATTCGACTTCTCTTGCTTCAAACATTCCATTGCAAGATGTGATCCATTGCAAATAAAGCATCTAATTTTTTTACTACTCTTCTGCCCATTTGTGGTAGAACTATTACCATACATTTTGCCTTTCCTTTTGTCACATAGATTCTGCCTTCCCTGGTGTTTCAATTTCCCGTTACCGTTCCTCTGGTCCTTATTGTGTTTGAACTGATTAGCAGTCTCTACAACTTATTTGACTTTGTTTGGATGCAAATCCACTAAACGATCACCTGGTGCTATTGCACCCGATAGATCTTGAACCCCTTGCAAACCAGCTAGAAAATTAAACAACTTATCCTCTTCGGACGTACTCCAAATATCCAGCATCAATAAAGTGAAGGCTTTTACGTAGCTGTTAACTGTCCCCTCTTGTCGTAGCTTCCGTAAAGCTTCACAAGCAACCTACGAAGTGATACAAGGAAGGAATTGTTTGTTCAACTCACAAACCAGTATATCCCACGTATCAATTCTTTGCCTCCCTAAATTCAAATTGTCATCAATTCTGGCTCTCTACAAGAGTTTTGCATCACCAACTAGGTATATGCTTGTAAGTATGACCTTGTCTGCTTCAAGAACACGAGCAACTTCAAAATACTGCTGCATGTCTCACAGAAAAATTCTCCAAAGCCTTTGCATCCCTAGTGCCGTCAAAGTGCTTTAGATCAAGAACTTTTAGCCTTGATCAGTTTGCACCACCCACTGGAACAGTTCGGTTTCACAACAAGGTTAATGTGTATTCCAGTGCACCAATCCGACGATTCCCTTCACCCGAAATGTCATCAAGCTATCTCTGAATCCTGACAACAGATTCCTCAATCTGGTCCAAATGCACAGAAACCTGCATGGTGTCATCCTCTGAAATAGGTCCCAACCCATGTTCAAGACGAGCCAGCCTTTCTAGAATTGCTTCTACTTTTTGTCCACCAACCATAAAATGCCCGAATGCTTTCTGAACTTTGCTCTGTTGCCATTAGTTACAAGGACAAGTTTAGAGGTTTTTCACAACGTAAAAACTTTCCCTTGTAATGGCAACACAATACCACTTATGTTCTAAGCCGCAAAAAGTCAAACACCTAGCAAGCGTGACAATCTATCAAACAGCTTACGTGCGTATCATTTCAACAAACACTTGGTGCTCATGTCATTTTTACAAACACCTGGAATTCATTTTGTTTTGAGCGTACAATAGGGTAGGACTTTATCAATCTCTTCAAATTAACTTACTACACATATGTATAGTTTAGCATTTTCATAACCTCGCACCCTTTCAGACATCCTTATCCGTTGTTGCCTTTCAGTAATTATTACAACATCAGATAAGGTTGAAGAACTGTTAACCACCTAATAAATGACCAACTGTCGAGCAACTGTCAATCGATAACACTACCATAACTACGAACAGTTCTACTTGCTCCTGAATTCTTGTTGAATGTCCTTAATTAATCTAGACCTTAGCCAAATTAGATCAATGTTTAATGTTTCCCATCTGCAATGTTAGGACTTTATTCAAGGTACAAGTTGAAATCGCTTCCTTGCTACAACATGCACTCATGCTTTCACTGTTTCGGCCAACAAGTCGCAAAGAGTTGCTTGCTGCCAAAATCATTTGAAATTAACGGCGGAACATACAATCACCTTGTTTATAGTACTAGGAGCTGTTTGATCGTCAGGGTACTGGCGTGTCCTTTCTCCTTTGAGATGGCGTCTGATTATCAAAATTCATATAAATTGGATAAAATAATTTATTTCTTAGATAATTAAATGAGATTGTCAGATGAGCAAAGATCACCATACTTGTGGGATCCTTCATTTTGCGACAACTGAAAACGACGGTTGGCAACCAACAGACAGTAAAACCAGAGTTAAGTTGGAAGCTGAGGAGCATGCTCTCTCTTCAGCTGTCTAAAAGTTATGACTACAGAGCATGGGAAAGAAAAGAACAGTCTTAATACAAATGAAGAAATAAGCTTCACTTCAAGGGCTAAGCAACCGGCAAAAGGATGTAGAAGTTAACGTTCCCTCACTGGTATCTAATTATGCACAATCAAAGACCACCAAAATTAAAACCAATAAAGTAAAATCTCTCTTCTGCCCTTCAGTTGTGAAAGGGTCATCTTGTTTACCCAAAAAACAAACCAAACCAAACCAAACCAAACCAACCATCACTTGAACGCCCCAGACTCCCCCCAGAAGATGAAAGAAACATAATAATCAAATTGTGATTGCGAATGTTAAGTTCATGTATCTTCAACTTGCGAGTGGAACACAAAGCTTGGAAATGTAGTCGTTATGTCCCTGCTCGTATAAACAAAATGATTATAGGTAAGATAAAGTTGACCGTCGTGTAATGGAAAGGAAGCCTAACTGGAATTGCTTTTCCATCAACTCCCTCGGAAATATCAACAGTTTATCTCATAACTCTGGAACAATAAACCAAGGCAACAATTTTCAGAGCTTACTTAAGGTACTGTAGGGTCATGTTCTTCAGTAATGATGGATGACGCAAAACAAGGTTTCTCCACTCTTCCTTGTCGATTTTCCCATCGTGTTTTGTATCAGCTTCCTCAAACGTCTGAAACAAATTTGCAAAGTTCACACTTCTCAAAGAAAAAACTGCATCTCAGCTTTTAAGGCCATGCAAAGTAGATAACTGAAATGATAAATTCAGAATCAGGGAGCACCTTGTCAATTATACTTTCTATGACATCGTCTGAAAGGTTCATACCGGATTCTGCTAGGGTGGCCACTACCATTTGTTTCACCTATTCATCAAAACTTGGATAAACATCACATCTTTATGGTGTACAAATGAACTATATAAATTCAAATACCAGATGAAGCATATGGAGAAGATATTCTATATGCTAATGATTACCTCCTGTCTCTCAATGAACCCTTGCTGCTTGAGATCATACAGCTGAAAAGAAACTGCAACAAATATCATGAGATTTATAGCAACAGGGATTGATGCTTCAAAATTAAAATAATGAATTTTAAAATGGACACTATCAGCTGGATTGAGCACGTGGCCATTAGATAAAGTCACAACAAGAAAGGATCACTCTCAAGATATATACATTCTATCTTATCATCAATTGGAGCATTTGGATGAAACACAGAAAGAGCACGTGCGAACTCTTCAAAACCTAGAATCCCATTGTGTTTTGTATCAAACAAGTCAAAGACCTGGAATCCACAAGCAGACAAAAAGGATTAGTAATGCATTTAACTACAAATAAACAAACAACTAATCTGCTTATTATATAAAATTTGAATAAAGATCAAGAAGTACCCTATCAGCAAATAAGCTCTCCTTTTTGTTTGTCTTGAACAATGCTAACTGAAATTCTTCCTGCAGTGGAAGTGTTGAAAAAATTTGCACATAAGTTGCTCAATAATCACAAGAACATACAGTGAGGAAAAAAAACTGGTTCAAAGACCACTATGTTAAACTGAATATTTTGGGCGTGTATCAAGATATTAACCTTATTGATAAGCCCATCATCAATCACGGCGCTGCTGATCTTCTTAAAAAGTTCATACAGGGCCTCTATTTCACTTACACTGACTGCAGAGAATCCAAATGATCTTCAGGAAAATTGCTATGATGAACAAATGCATTTGGTATAATGCACAGAAGATATGCCATGGTTGTAACAATAGAATGTGTTCCTTGAAAACCCTACTTCAAAATATTGGTACCACTTCCAGAGATACTATCTATTTTATTTTTATAAAACATTACTGTGGCCATAAAATTTCCCCAACACAAGCACCATATAAGTAGAATTCCATATTGCATATAAGTGTCCTAATTATCTATATGCTAAGTGTACAAAGAAGTAATATGGGAAACTATTAGAACTCGTAGATCAAAGAATAAGTGGCATTAAAGACACTAGTTAAGCTGCATACAAACTGTCTCCCTAGCAAGAAGTTCAGGATCTTCAAGGCCTCTTGATTGTTTGTATATATCAAAATCACAACACCTTAAAATGTAAGCAATGAATCCCTCTATACACTGCAACATGATATATTATGAGCATTAGAACACTCCATCCCTGCAAAGTAGAGACAAGAGTCAGAGGTTCTCTAAGTTCAATAAACAGGACGATAGCAAACCATGCATACGCTACAAGATGAACCTTTTAACCATTTCCTGCTTCTGTTGAATTAAGCCAAACTGCCTAGCTGTAAAAACTTGAGCGCTCAACAATACAACAGTTCCACCTAGATGAAATGGATTATGACTGCAACTTCAGAAAGATATGATTGTAAAGACAACTTCAAAAGCCAAAATAGTTATAATATCTCCTCTTTTCCGGGCATGATTATAAACACAGACATGAAAACTGAAGAAGGAATGCAAGGAATAATTCAGGAAATGTTTTATGTTGTGAAGAGAAAATTTTTGCATCAAGTATTTGTTTTATCAATATGGTGACAACTAACATGTACAGATGTTTCCAAAGAAAAAGGCATTTCAGAAATCAAGATCAACAAGCAAAAGTAAATATCCCCAAAGAAGCCCCTGAAATGCAAAAAGGTAATGGAATTGAGCAAGTACATAAAAGAAAATTCCTGAATTGGTAAGATTTTGACATACACAGTTGCCACTGTGCATGCTTGCCTACATGGAAAAGTACAACAGTTTCTCATTGTAGAACAAGAGGGTACTACTGAATAGCAGGTATAACACTCTCCTGCTCAAATAATGTACCAGTTTTGCAGCTTGATCTCTATCAAATATGAACTAATTCAATGAAACTCCAGGCCTTAGAGAATTTAGATAAGGTAATTCAAACAGTTTCCCAAGTGGAAGCTGAGCTGCCAGAGTAAAGGCTCAAGTGATTCTGTAAACCACAGCACGAAATTCCATTGTTGCCATCAAGCAAAGGATTACCAGCCCCCAAGTGAGTGATACAGAAAAATGGAAGTGAACTATTGCGATACCGCATTCTAAGAACTTATCGAATTTTTGACTAGTCACACACTCATCCCCTGATCTAAGTAGCCATCCATATTTGGGTGACTCAATTGTATCTATTTCATTTTTCATTCAGCTACCCCATTAGATATATTTCAGTTCTCATGAGAGCAAATTTTGACAATTAAAAGATGATGCCACAAAAATTCCTAAACTAATCCAAACTCTGGCATTGAGTATTCAATATACTTCCAAATCACAAATAAGACACAAACCACTTGAAAAGAACTTTTGTCAAGCAACGCTTTCTCAACCGAGAAATTTAGGAGTTCACAAGCTTAAGAAATTCAAAAAAGATTAGTAAATCGAAATCCATAAAGTGCAGAGTCTTTTCTCATTGAAGCTCTTCCACTAAATCCTTAAGAGTTGCAGCGAGCGTCAGAATCACTGAACAGGTAATAACAAAGCCCCTTATAGCTTCAACTAAGCCGCATAGACAAATCATAATCAGAAGAGAAGTGAAAAAGCACCGATCTTGACGTGGCAAATCATTGACCACGATCCAAGATCCAAAATATAAAACTAAGCAAAACCCAATAAGCTCAAACCTCTCAATCAAGGCCCACCATGGATCTATAAACCAACATGCAGTCAAGACCTTCAAAATTATCGTCTTTAAGAAACGATAAAGCTAATCTTTTGGGAACTATAGAAACAGGAGAATCTTCACACAAAAAAAGAAGAAAGAGCATGAAGGAAAAACATTAATCGTGAAGATTATTCCTAACAAATACAGAACAAAAGGGAAGAAACGAATGTTTCATGCACAAAAAGCCATAAAAAGAGAAACAATCTCTAACCTGGAGACAACCGAAAACAATGGAAGAAGAAGCCTAAGGTCGTGCAGATGTCCGGTGAGGGATACTTTTTTTTTTCCCTATTTCCTTTTTCTTTTCATAAAACAAAAAACAGGGCTAAAGCTTACGCCTTTACTATTATATCAGAAAAGTATGTTAAATATTAAAATAATAAGTGCCATTGACACACTAATCATGCCATGCGACGCCGTATCCTCGATCAGTTCCATTTCCTAAGTAGTTGGAATTTTGATAGATATTAACGTACTGTCGGATTTTCTCAACCGTACTTTAGCGATATTTCAACTGAATCAAAGTAAAGTGTCTTTTCTGTAATTAAAACTTGGGTAGGAGGAGTATACGGGTGAGTACTGAGTACTCTAATACGGATAGGGATAGGGTCCATAGGGAAAGGGACTCAATGTAAGTGCTGTGAGCACTAAGCATAGAGGGTACAACAAATAATTGATAAAAAGGCCAAACTGTGGATCCTGTGCGGCTGACTGCTGCCCTACAGCTGCACGCCCCATCGCTCCCCGCAGCGCCACCGCGGCAAAACCCATTGGCTGGTGGCGATGCGTTGGTAGTAGCTGACAGTTGACACACGTGCAATCCTAACCGTCCTTTACTTTAACCCACAAGGGAACAAGGTCAAACAGATACACGGATGCCTTGTACATAAATAACTTTAATTTCTTCTCTATTTTTAAAATTTTATTAAATTAGATGGTGGTTGTGTAATCTTCTTTCCATGTCAGATCAGTGTTGGCTGTAAGATAAGATGAGATCATTCCATTGCATTTTCCATGCAGAGGAGGTTCCGATCAATTTAATCATACGTGAACTCAACTCAATGTTTTGACATTCTCGCCTTCCTCACAGCCAAATGTCCATTGTAATAACATCATTAGTAATACACACAAATGTGTGCAGCACATGCAAAAATTTGTTTCTACTGCATCATCTTCTTCTACTATCTCGGTAGTCCTCCTCGCTTTCTTTATCCTTTAACAAACCAAGAAACGCCAGAAAGCCAAAAAGGAAGAAGCCGCCTGACCAGTTACCTCCCCCGCCACCACCGCCACCCCCGCCACCGTCATCGCCTCCTGGTGGAAATCCAGGCCCTCCGTCATCAAGTTTGGGTGTTATTGCTGGTTCTGAAATTAGATTAACCAACAACACATTAAACCTATAGGTATCATGATGCACAAACATGAAGAACATATAATCAACAGGAAAGCACAAGAAAATTGGATGGTACGCAATCAAAAGCAAAACTTTATCTGCTTAGATGGCTAGATCTAACTTTTCCACATCAGAAGCACTTTCTTATCCTGGGGTTTTATCAATTTGTCTATTGCTCCCAAATAGACAGTAATTACCTCGTACAGGAGCCTTTGTGATTGTTGGCGCCTCACGTGTAACGGTTTGAGTCTGTCCTGAAGCACTGCATCGTGCATTCTGCAGGGAAAAGAAAATGGTTTAACCTTTAAATCTTATAATTCTTCACTTTATCACACTGTTTTCCAGAAACCGAAATAAAACACAATTGCCAAAAAAGAGATCATCCTGAAAAACAAAGCAATAGTGACTCCAGTGAGAAACTTTTAGGCCAACCCATTTGCACTAATTGAACATGTAGATTCCATGTACAAACTAAAATATTTCAAACTCAGTACAGCAACAGAGGGTTCTAATAACCAACAGTCCATCAACCATGCACAAAGAGTTGAAATTATTATCACGTTAAATGAATTAGAGATATGCTTAGCAACCTGAAGCATGCATGTTAAAAATTCTCACCTGGACAGCGGCACAAATAAAAGGTCTTCTTCTTTCAACAGCTGGTAATTGCACAAGCCCTAGTGGTCCTGATGCAACCAACTTACCATGCCATCTGCTTGCATGAAGAGATCCAACTGGACGGCATCCTCTACGCTTAATTTGACCTTTGCACAGAGCAAATGCTCCAACTGTAAGAAGATTAAAGTTTCTCTTCATCAGAGTCTAATGCATGGACACCTAAAGCACAACAACTCATTTTAAATAAGAATAAAAAGTTACCTGATCCTGCTAGAGGCAAGGAGCTGACAGTACTTGTGGTCATCACTTGCTTCTCGGCGGCAATGCAACAAAATAACCACAAAATTAGCTTTTACATAGCATGAAATTCATATTTAAAGAGTAGGAGGCAAAGTTAATCCATCAAACAATTTATTGTCTCAACACCCATTTATCAAGTATAGAAATGAAGTTATGTATGCAAAAACCGAGGAATATGAAGCAACATCAGCATAGAAGAGCATTTTAGGAGGTAAAGTTAATCCATCAAACAATTTACTGTCTCAACATCCATTTATCATGTCTATAAATGAAATTATGTATGTCAACTGACGAATATGACACATCATCATCATAGAAAGCATTTAACACCAAAACCCTAAGGTTGGGTTAGCTAATTGGAATTGCAAGCATATCATAGTAATTTAGTGATAGGTTCCAGCAAAATAGGTAAGAAAATTGTATATATTGCTATTGATTTCTGTAAAAACGAACACAAGATAAGCTGGTTTCGAGGACCAGCAACCTCTCGCCTAAGGCTCACTCCACTCACAATATACTCAAGATGCTCCTCTCTCCTCATGCCTCTGCCTTATTTATACTAAGAATCTGTTATTCCTAACAGATTCGGTTAGCTGACAACCCATCATGAGGTTGTCAGCCCCCTCCCGCAACTAACAAGATATACGTATATATATTTATATTTACTATATATGTAAATTCATTTCTGAGCTGGCCTGGTTCTACCAATACTCCCCCCATCAGCTTCACCTTGTCCGCAAGGTGAAAGTCTGGAAATCTAGCTTTCATGTCTTCATATGCGGGTCTCCTCCTCCAATTCCTCCTCCTGTTCGGTTTCTTCATCCATGACTGCCAGAACTTGGAGCTCTATTTTGTTGCATCGGTGGCCTGGGCTGAATTTCTCATCGCATCTAAAGCAAAGCCCCTTAGCCTTTTTGTCTTCTAATTCACTCACCGTCAACCTCCTAGATCCTCCCCTGTTCGGACTTCTGCCTTCTTCCCTATTTTTATGCCTAGTTTCCATAGTGGCCCAATTATTAGCTAACTCCTCCCTCCTTTTCTCCACTATCATGCTGTTAGTTCCAGCCCCCATATTCCCCAGCCCTGTGCCTGCACCCCATCGGTGCCACCTAAGTTCATTCATGCGCCGAAACTTCTCCTCCACCTGTTGAGAGAGTTCCATCATTTCAGCCAAATTCCTCGGCTTGAAGAGCTGTACTTCCAGTCGAATCTCCTCCACCAGCCCATTCATGAATGTACTTTCCAGAACTGCATCGGGCAACTCAGGAAGAGGGGCGGCGAGTTCCAGGAATTTGCTGGTGTAGTCCACCACCGTTCCGACCTGCTTCACTGCTAGCAATCGTTGGCACTGGTTACCCTCGTGAGCCGGCCGAAACTTCTGCGTCATCAGTTTCTTGCACTCTTGCCAATCGACGATGGGTCGTCGGCTCTCCACCCACCTAAACCACGTGAAAGCATCTCCCTCCAAGCTCATACCCACTAACTCCATCTTCTCTCCTTCGGTGAACCTCCCCACCGAGAAGAATCGTTCGACCTTATATATCCACCCATCGGGGTCGGTCCCTCCAAATGTCGGCATCTCAACTCGTCTTGGTCGGCAATCTCGCCGGAAGTCACCTGGGCGTGCGAACCCAGGTGGCAGCTCATCGCGGAAGCTGGCTTTGTTGCGCCAGTCGTTACTCTCCAGCTGTTCTTCCGGTACTAATGGAGCCTTACCTAAATCCCTCCGTCTACTGGGCTTGGGTCGAGGCGCTTCGGGTGGACGCTCGTCGGGTCGGGGCTCCACAGTATCTCCTTCGGTCCTTTTCCACGTTTGCAACACCGACAGCATCATACTTTTTATTTCAGACGTTAGGCGTTCTCCCATTTCGCGATTCATTTTCTCCATCTTCTTCTGGAGTTCCAAGCCGTGTTCATCCATGCACCGTTGCCAATCCTGGTGGGTCTGACTTAGCGATCTTTGCATTTCTTCTCCATCCCGTCATCTCTCTTCTCGCAACAGTTCCAGCTCCCTCTCTAGTACTTCCATCCGATTATCAGCCTTCTTCGCAGCCATTTCCGGGACCGTATGCTCTGATACCAGTTGATAGGATCCAAGAAAACAGGTAAGGAGAAATAGAATTTGCTATTGATTTCTGTAAATGAATACGAAACAATCTGGTTTCGAGGACCAGTACCTCCAGCCTAGGGCTCACTCTCTCCACAATAAACTCACCGATCCCCTCTCCTCAAGCCTATGGGTTATTTATACTATGAATCTGTTAAGAATAACAGATTCGGTTAGCTGACAACCAGTCATACGGTTGTCAGCCCCCTGTCACACTGGTAACAGCCAGATTTGGGAGAATGATTCTTCCATTTTTTCATTGATAATTTTCCCATGTACAGAGTCTGTCTAAATATAGTACATTAGGCTAACTAACTATGGTAACTATTCTATACTCAATGCATGATATTCTCTTAATGTATACAATTAAGGCATAATCTGATCCTGATTCTCCATGATCTCGTAGAATATTCTAACACTCCCCCTCAAGTTGAGTAGTGGGATCTCCAATACCCAACTTGCCCAAAACTGTATTGAAAATCCTGCCATTGACTGCCTTAGTCAGAATGTCTGCCAATTGGTCTTCTGAGCGAACATATGGTAGATCAATGATGCCTCCTTCCAATTTCTCCTTGATGAAGTGTCGATCTACCTCAATATGCTTTGTCCGATCATGCTGGACAGGGTTTTCTGAAATACTTATGGCTGCCTTATTGTCACATAGTAGCTTACTTATGCCTTTGGGTGGGAACCCAAGCTCAGTCATCAACTTTCGAATCCAGAGGACTTCAGCTAGCCCTCGTGCAATTCCACGAAACTCCGCCTCTGCGCTGGATAATGCAACCACCTTTTGCTTTTTACTCCTCCAAGTGACTAAGTTGCCACCGACCATAGTGAAATATCCTGCAGTTGATTTTCTGTCATTTGGATTCCCGGCCCAGTCTGCATCCGTATAACCTTTTATCTCTAGATGTCCACTCTTCTTGAAGATAATACCCCGACTTGCTGATCCCTTTAGATATCT
Organism: Erythroxylum orinocense; assembly: GCA_025531955.1. Taxonomy (NCBI): domain Eukaryota; kingdom Viridiplantae; phylum Streptophyta; class Magnoliopsida; order Malpighiales; family Erythroxylaceae; genus Erythroxylum; species Erythroxylum orinocense. The sequence continues at coordinate 38,941,945 of JANZLX010000213.1, forward strand.
TACAATCCTGAGAGCTGCTTCCATATGATCTTCCTGTGGACTATGCATAAACTGACTGATGACTCCGACAGCATATGCTATGTCTGGTCGAGTGTGGGCAAGATAGATCAACTTTCCCACTAGTCTCTGATACTTCTCCCGATCTGTAGGTTCCCCATCTTCTTTCATCTGCAGGCTGTGATTTACTACCATTGGAGTCTCTGCTGGTTTGCAGTCAGCTAGCCCTGTTTCTGTGAGTAAATCCAGGATGTACTTTCTTTGTGATATAAAGATTCCTGTCTTCGATCTCAGTACCTCAATTCCCAGAAAGTACTTTAACCCTCCAAGATCTTTCATTTCGAATTCTTTAAATAATCTCCCCTTGAGCCTTGCAATCTCCTCTTTATCACTTCCAGTGATTATCATGTCGTCCACGTAAATAATGAGACAAGTAATCAGTCTCCCCCTCTTCTTGAGAAAGAGAGTATGGTCTGAGTTACTCTGCTTGTACCCATACCTCTTCATTGCAACCGTAAACCTTCCAAACCAAGCCCTTGGAGATTGTTTTAGTCCATACAGTGCCTTTTTCAGTCTGCACACTCTTCCCTTCTGGATCCCATCTGTAAATCCCGGAGGTCCCTCCATATACACCTCTTCTTTAAGGTCTCCATGGAGAAAGGCATTTTTTACATCAAATTGCTGGAGTGGCCAGTCTAGGTTTGCTGCTAATGAGAACAAGACTCTGATGGTGTCTATCTTTGCTACTGGAGAAAACGTTTCAGAATAGTTAACTCCGTATGTTTGTGTGTACCCTTTCGTCACAAGTCGTGCCTTATACCGCTCCACCGTTCCATCTGCCTTGTGCTTTATGGTAAACACCCATTTGCATCCCACTGGTCTCTTTCCAGGTGGAAGTTTACAAATCTCCCATGTCTCGTTCTTTTCTAGGGTCTTCATTTCAGCCATCATAGCATCCCTCCACTCTTTCTTGTTTTTTGCTTCCTGCACTGTTCTTGGAACCTCCTCAGTGTATAATGTTGTTGTGAACACTTTAGCTTCTACTGATAGACTCCCCCTTACCAGGTTTCCCACGGGATACCTTGAAGCTCTCGATTGATGTTCCGGGCTATATCTCCTGGGAGGTATCCCCCTCGTGCTTCTCAGGGGTAAAGTATATCTCTCCTTTTCTCCAATTGTTACCTCAGGCGCATCAGGTGTGGACCTGTCATGGTCAGATTCTTGTGCCATAGGAAAAATTTCATCATCACCAGTGGGAGTATCAAGATCATTTGAATTACTTACCTCTAGGACATTGTCCACAGGAGTTATATTGGTTGTTAGCTCTGGTTCGGTGGATTGTATCATGTTATCAGAGAGTGGCTCGGTGGTACTGCTTACTGGCTCTGTTGGAGCAACATCTGGCAAGACTGATCCTTGCAGCCAAATCAGTGGATCAACAATGGTACCACTACTCTCTCCCTGATCACTGAGTTGGGTGGAATAATAGTACTCAGTCTCAACGAAGTCACAGTCCATAGTGATGTACATGGGCCGAGTGGAAGGATTGTAACATTTATAGCCTTTCTGGTGTACTACATATCCCACAAAGATGCATTTGACAGCGCAGGGATCAAATTTAGTTCGTTCTGTTTTGGGAATATGGACAAAGACGGTACAACTAAACACACGTGGTGGAAGGGTAAGGGATGGTGGAATAGCAGTATGAGTGGATAGAGTGTGGAGGGGTGTTTTGAAGTTGAGGATCTTTGTGGGTAGTCTATTGATAAGGTATATTGCGGTTGCAACTGCTTCAGGCCAAAAATACTAAGGGACCCTAGACTCAAGCATTAATGCACGGGTCATTTCAAGAATGATACGGTTTTTACGTTCCGCAACACCATTTTGCTGAGGGGTATTAGGACATGTGGTCTGGTGAATGAGCCCCTGTTGTTGGAAAAAAGTACTCAGGGTAGAATTGACGTATTCTCCCCCATTGTCTGACCTAAGAATTTGAATTTTTTTGTTGTACTGAGTATGCACCATATGATAAAAACGAATGAATTTTTCTGAAACCTCGGATTTATTTTTCATAAAGTAAACCCAAGTCATTCTTGTGCAATCATCAATAAAAAGCAAAAAATATCGGAATCGAGCATTATTTGAGTTTGGGGCAGGACCCCACACATCCGAGTGTACTAAAGAAAAAATGACTCTACCCGAGTGTTACTAGGAGAAAAGGATGTCCTGTGACTTTTGGCCAAAATACAAGTTTCACATATAACATGTGATTTATTTGAAAACAAAGATGGAAATAACAACTTCAAATACCCATATGAAGGATGACCTAAGCGGCGATGCCAAAGCCAAACTTGCCGGTCAGTCGTCCCGTGAGTCAGCATGGCCGCACCTTGTTGAGCCACCTCATCGACAAAATACAACCCCCCTTGCTCAGTACCACGCCCAATGATCTCCTGCGTACGTATGTCCTGCAAAAGGCAAAAGCTTGGATACATTATAACAGTGCAATTTAATTCCCGAGTAACATGACTGATCGATAGCAACTTGCAGGACAAAGACGGCACATATAAACAATTTGACATTTTTAGTTTCGGAGAGATTTCTACTGAACCCTTTCACTTCTGAGAACCCACCATTAGCAGTTTGAATACGGGTTTTGGTAGTAATAGAGGAGTTTATAATATCTGTGGGATCATAGGTCATAGTATCCGTGGTTCCACAGTCAAAAATCCACCGTTTTTCCTTTCCTTCATTAGGATAGTGAATTATGAAAGCTTTGGGGTCCATTAAAGGGGGTTTTTCAAATGTGAGGGCTGGTCTGGTATTTTTTTCAGAAGAAGGGGCTGATTTGGTACTGGGCAAGTTTTCAACGTCAATATCTCCTGGGCCTTCTAACATATCTCCAAAACAACCATGATAAAAGAAATGAGGTCTAGAAATACTATTAGTTTTAGAAATACAAGGGTTTGAGTTTAATTTCTGAAACCCAAACCCTTTACCTTTGCCTCCATACTCGTTCTGGTCCTTCATTCCACTGGTCATCCCCACCGCTGCAAACCCTCCTTCTCTGTTATTGCCTTCTTCTTCCTGACTGCCGCCGTCGCTGCTAGTGGCCTCTGGGTTGCTCGTGGCGGTGGCGGCCTTACTGTTGGTTAATTTCTGAGACTTATGGCCATCTTCCCACCACTCCGGGAAGCCAACAAGCTTGAAGCAGGTTTCTTTAGTGTGCTTCGACATACCACAGTGGCTGCAGTGCAGTTTTGACTTGTCGATCCATGGTTTTCCCGATTTTTCGGCTTGATCTGTCCGATTCCTTTGTCCCCGTCCCTTTGATTTTTCTCCTGGGGCTTTCAAAATTAACCCAACGCCGACTTCTCCCGAGTTGTTGTCCCCGCTGGTTGCCGGTTTCAGTATACGAAGCCTAGCGGCCTCCTTCCTAACGGCGGCATATCCTGATTCCACTGAGGGAAGAGGTTCCGATTGGAGGATTTCTCGGCGGATTGAATCATATCTTCCATCAAGTCCTCCCAGAAATTGGAACAAACGGTGCTCCTGGACAATCTTATTGTAGATCGTGATGTCCTCAGTGCATTTCATCTGATTTGGTTGCCTTCGGTCTATTGACAACTACAGTCCCTGTAGTGTATTCCAGTATTGCTCTAATGTCTGCTGTCCTTGAACTTGACGGCTTGCCTGATTGTGTAGATCAAAGATCTGTAGGGCATCTGCTCCACTTCCGTATGTGACTGCTAAGGCATCCCACAATACCTTTGCAGTGGGGTATTCTGCAACATTGCTCATTAGGTTGGACTTTATATTCTGAAGAATCCATGAGAAGACACTCAAGTCTTCTTGTTCCCACCGGAGAAATCCCAGATCTCCTGCTGATGGCACTGGTGATGTTCCCATAATGTGGCCTGTCCGGCCTCTCCCACCGATTGCAACCCTCATGATTCCTGCCCACAGGGGATAATTATCCCCATTCAATTTGATGCTGATTGACATATTTTTAGAGTTTGATGATTGATTTTGAACTGAATTGATGCCATTTTTCAGGATTTTTGCTATTTGCAGGGTTAAATCATCAGGAACAACGTTCTCTGATGATGTTGGATTTTCTGTTTCGTTCGAACTGGTTACTGACATGTTTCTATTTTGATTTCAGGTATGTTGGGGTTTGAATAGGGATGATTTTTCTGAGTTCAGGGTATTGGCTGGTTTGAACAGATTGAAGGTTTTGAACGATGATGACTGATTCTGAGTTTATAGGCTGATTTGGTAAGTAATGAGCAAAGGTAATAACGATAATTTGGATCGTCAGCTGCTCTGATATCATCTTACAATGGTAACAACCAAATTTGGGAGAATAATTCTTCCATTTTTCATTGATTTTTTCCCCATGTATAGAGTCTGTCTAAATATAGTACATTAGGCTAGCCAACTATGGTAACTATTCTGTAGTCAATGCGTGATGTTCTCTTAATGTACACAATTAAGGCATAATCTGATCCTGATTCTACATGATCTCATAGAATATTCTAACAAACAACACTAACATTATCACGATATTCTAGTGTGGCAGAAGACCTAACAAACTTCTTACTTATAAATACCAATGAGGCGTTGAAAGAGAGTCAAAAAGGACGTGGATAAAGATTACAAGTGATAATGGGGGAAGGGTTGACATTATGATCTGAGAAATCATAGCAGGTAAAGATACAGAATGGTGAGACTAGAATGGAAAAATAGTGACAGTAATATTAAGGAGATGACAAGTCATATGTAGCACTTCAATATATAATGAAAGAGGAGACTATAACAAGAGCAGTAATCAGGGAAGAGGAAGACATAGTGGAAATATGAGAGGACACTGAATACAAGTCCCTAGAGTTTTTGCACCTAAAAGTGATGTGACCCATTTGTAAATCCTTTAAAAAAAACCACGGGGTCTAATTCAATTCTATTTAATTGTTTCCTTATCACGAACTCTTATTGTAAATTGTAATAATTTGAGAGTTAATGATATTTATTGTTTTTTATTGAATATTTTGATGTAATTATTATTTATTATATAATAAAATTGTAATCGTAATATTTTAAATATTTTATAGTGTTCTTAATTTTATATTTATATGATGATGATTGTCTTTTTGTTACATAAATTGTGGTTATTATTTATATACGAAATATCTGAAAATTATTGTTATTTCATATTAATTGTGATTATTATTTATTATTATGATTTTTAGAAATAGGGTTAAAAATATACATACCGTACAATTGCATGATATAATAATGAACTATTTTGTAATTTTAAAAATTTAAGAACTATTTTATAAATTTAAAAATGTTACCAAAAACGCTACCTGATATTGATCAAAATCGATACAATAACATATTAGAAGTCAACCCAATACTAAATTCGTTATGGTATTTGCAACATTGCTTTTGTTGCTTCTCTTTAACGAAAATAGTAAAAATATTGACGAAGGATGGATAATGCTCTACAAAATTATAGAAAACAAAGTGATAGTTTCCAAATTCGTGTAGGACCAAATGTAATCAAGGAATCTGAATCTCGAACTGTTCTATTTGAAAAACATTCAATACAATTATACTGATTTCAGATATGGGTCAATGCCAACTTTTTTCTTTTTTGACTGTCTATAAGATTTCGTAGAAGGGTCTCAATTATAAGAAGATATCTTTAAGCTATTTACATTTAGATTATTCTTTGCTCGAGTCAAGTAAATTCTTTGTGTAAGGCAAAATTTTAATATCAAATTTTAAACAACTGTATATACGAGAGCTTAGCTCTGGCCAACTATTTAAACTAGTACCGGTGAAATATCTAAATCAATGTAAGAATAAGTCGACTACCTCAGCAAACACTCTAGTTTGTACTTGGTCCACTACCATTTTTGTACGTCACAACCATCAAATATACATGAATTCTTTACTCCGTAATTATGAATATTTTAAAATAATTTATAAGTGCTTTTGTATAATTACCAAGTCAACCCAATTCAACAGCTTATGTAACTCAAAACCATATTTAAAAATAATTTAAAATAAATGACACGAAGTTCAGAAAAACGATTTATATAATAATTTAATGTTAAAAATATATTTAAATGAAATATTTGATAATGGTAAAATTGTAAAAAATTTAAATAACAAGAATATTTTTAAATTAAAAAATTATATAAGACAAAGAGGTTTGTATTTTTAAGTTTTAACTGAAAAAGAAGTTAAGAGGATTCTACCTCCGTTATTCTTCATTATATCCAGGAAGTTTAAGAGAGACGTGTTCCTTCATGGATTGTAGGTCCGGCTGGCCAGCCAAGCTTCTAGCCGGAGAAAAGGGAGATCGTCCTATAGCCGACGAGATTGCTTACGGACTTGGCGGGTCAACGGAACATATGTTCTCTAAACAGCTGTAATTACAGGTTGTTGAGCTGCTGACTGTTGAGCTTATGTTTGAGCATTAACGCAGAGGGATCTGCATTGAAAGTTATATAAATGGATGGAATTATTATCAAAGATACTAAGATTCTGTTACTTAACTCTTCTAATCCGCCTACTTTTCTCCTCCTTGGGCTCGGACAAATGTTAAGATGAAAGGAAAAGCGTAAGCTCTTGACCACTTGTGGGAGACCATAGCAAGTGGGTATAGAAAAAAGTTCCTTATGCTTGAAATTTATAATTCTGGCGGCTATTTAAAAGACAAACTCCTAAAGTTGCTTTCTACCATTACAGAGTCAAACTTTCCAACTGCTATGACTTGATTGATACATAGGGATATGTCAGTTGGACTTTGTGCGTACCATAAAGACAAGAGCAAAGATTCAAAAGTGAGTTGATGGATCTATACGCAAATGAAATTCCATGGAGCTGTCTTAATTTAACTTTCACCATGTGGGAAACCTAGCTAGGTACGTC
>JANZLX010000213.1:38975650-38990197 GCA_025531955.1 Erythroxylum orinocense
GTGTGCAGGCAACATGTATACAAGCCCAAATGAATATTAAATACGATTGTCCACATAATCATATTACTTAATTGAGATTAGAAGAAAGGGAAGTCAGCCTTTGCTTACACTCAAATACTCCCAACGCCTCCCCCCTTCAACTCTTAGGTAGCGATGGGTCCATGTGTCTAACATGTCTGCACCACAATGACAGATTCAGTTTCTCTTTTATTTTAACATTTATCATTTTCTTCAGCTAAAGTCAAGATTTATCAAAATATATCATTGAATCAATGAATAGCTTTTCAACAAGCACGAAACACGAGCATTAATATTGGGATGGGAATTTACTTGTAGTAATATTGTATTCCAATGCATATAAAAATCAAACTAAAGTATAAATTTGCAAGATTTGATCATCGGGACACTTAGCTATTAATATCTCCAGAAATTAATATATGAACCGAATTGAAAGGGAAGTTTTTATTTATGGACGAACTAATTTCAATTCCATTTCATGCGAACATCAAATTAAAGGAATTTTAGAAACTTCTTTACTAATTAGAAATAAGGCTGCATATTAATGAACCTTCTCAGATTACGCATGTTTACGTGATTTTTACTGTGTTGTTATTGTTGTTGTTATTCAGAAATGACAATGAGTCGGCCTATGAGTAAGCCCCTCCAAAATTTTAAGGGTTAATTACTTAAAAAAAGCAAATTTTTTTCAATTTTTTAATTATAGTCTAAACTTTAAAAAGCAGTAGTAAAATGTTTAAACTTCCAAATCTTTTCAATTCTAGCTGAACTTTAAAAAATAGTAATAAAATTATTAAACTTCTAATTTTTTTTCAATTCTAGACTGATGTTAATATTTTCGTTAAGTTTGTAGACATGACTTATCACGTATTTTAAAAACCTTAACTATTAATACACGTAAATCAAAATTAACACAATAAATAAAGATTAATAAAACGGTGTCGTTTAATCACATAATTAAAACAATATTATTATTTAAAAATGACCTAAATCAGATTATATAGCTCCAATGACCTTATGCTTTGATTTCAACTTTTCCCTTCATTTTCAGATTGTTATCTTAATGCTCTCATCTTTCGATTTTCAGATTAAGCAACCTCAACGTCTCACACTAAGGGCATCAGAAGTACGTTGTAATACGAGAATAGTTTGAGGTGTTAGAAGAACAAATAGAAAACAAAGGATTGAGAGCATCGGGATAACAACAAATAATGTCAAGCTATAATTGAAGAAAATTGAAAGTTTGAATATTTTATTGTCACTTATTAAAGTTTAGGCTATAATTAAAAAATTAAAAGTTTGGATATTTTATTGCCATTTTTTAAAATTCGGGCTATAATTGAAAATTTGACAAAAGCTGGAGATTTTTTGGTAATTAACTCATTTTTTAAAATAATTTTTTAAAATTAATAGTATAAAATAACGTCATTTTTAATTAAGTTTGGGCTTAGACTGTTTAGGTCTAGGCCTACCCAAGGCCCAATTTTTCTAAACAAAAAGATATTATTTTATTTAAAATAGTTAGGTGCCAAGCTGATCTATTGAAAATACTTAAGTTTGTGTCAATGGGTCAACTCGTTGTCATCTCTACTATTATTGTTGTTGTTGTTTTAATGAAAATAAGAGTGACATTACTATGCAGAGGTTTTTTTTTTCACTAGATTTGTAAAATTTAATTCCAAAATTTTAAAAATTGGAAAAAAAATTAAGTTTAAAGAAAAAGCCTATACGCTTTACCCAAAATTTTAATTTAGACAATTTTGTGGCCCAACTATTTTGGGCCAGCTTATCCCTGGGCCTAACTTTCACAAAGCATCCGACGTCGTGGCTGTGTTATTACTGACTAGAAACTCGGAATTATTTTGGCTAATAAATTCAAGAGTTCCCATCATTTTCTCGTTTCTTCTGCTTGTATTGGTTGGTTCCTTTTGGGATTAGGGTTTACAGATTGATTGAATTGGGATTAGGAACGAGTGATGACGACTGCTGCTAGGCCGACGTGGGCACCGGCGAAAGGCGGAAACGAACAAGGCGGCACTCGAATTTTTGGTCCGTCTCAAAAGTACTCGTCCAGAGACCTTGCTGCACATACCAATCTAAAATCTAGGTAGGTCCTTCGAAAGAATTCGTCTTGTATTACCTTAAACGCTAATATTGACTTTTGCGTGTTTTAGGCTGACAGATTTCTGTAAATGAAGTGTGGAATGATGGGTTGGTTGTCTTTTTTGTGCTTATTCTTTTTTGTGGTGAACTAAGTAGGACCCTGAAACAGATTTAAAACATTGTGGAAGAATTATGGGGATAATGAATTAAAATTCAAAGTTATTATGCATTTGAATTAGCGGCTTGCTCTATTTCTTCAATTATTGTGATATAGATATGCAAGTTAAAGTCGTTTTCATTTTATACTTTACACTTCTCTATGTTATTTTAGCTCATTGAAATTTTATTTTCGTACTTATATGTTCTTGGTGGCAGTTTTTTTTCCGTTAATTGGTTCTGCTCTCAAGGTCCATACTAACCAATACATTAATATCTGTGACAGAATATTTCTTGCTGACTTTTAGTGAATAATCTTTTTGTGTGTTATATAGGAAGGATGGGCAAGATACTCAAGATGAATTGCAGACGAGAAACCTTCGCCAGGAATTGGAAGAGCGTGAGCGGAAGCATTTTTCATCTAAGGACAAGTTTTACAGTGGTAATCCATTTGATAGACACAAAATTCTGTCTGCACAAAAATTTTTGTGCATTCACACACTTTTTTGTATTTCCATTTCGTACTTCATGTCGAAGCATCCTTTGAATTTAACAGAGGCTCTTCAAAAGCTTGCTAATTTGGTTTTTGTTTTTACTGGATTCTTTTTTCATGCAGATGACAGAGATCGCAGAAAGGCAAATCAACTACTTTTGGAAGGTTAAAGACAAACTCCTTTTATATGAGACTAATTGGTTTAGTTATTAATTCACCTACTAAAAGTAGTTGCTTACAGGTTCAAAGAAGGACACTGAGGATCGCATAATTCCTCGGAGTGTAGATGCTGATGATTCTGATGTGGAAGTTAATAATGAAGATGAAAGGTTGTTACTTTTGGAGCACATCAATTTGCTAATAGAATGAGTAATCAATTTAGACCTTGTTCCTTCCCATTTTGTTTGGGCCTATGTCGTGCATGATATCTTCTAGTTTCATACACTCATTTCACAGGCATACTTGTGTTGTCTTTTATGTCTGTATTAGCTTTGTTAGTTTCACCATTGCTCATTTTTCTGTATACTACAGTTTGCTTATTTTTTGGGTCTAGTGAGGGAAACCTTATTGATATGCTTAGGATGCTGAAGATCCTTGGTATGTGGATTCTACATAGAGCTCCTTGCCTATCCGAAAAGAAATGAATGTTGCAATGCATGGTTATCTTTATCCTTTGTAGTCTTAAACTTTGTTAGGATGTTAGGCTAAGAATTTTACTATGACTTTGTGAATCAGATAATTGCTAGATAATGAAGTTAGTGTTTATGGAATACCTGTTCTGGTGTTTCTGAACTAAAAGCTTGTTAGTCACTTCGAAGAGCTACTTTGGGAAGTTCATATATTTTAGGAGTTGACTATGAATTCATGCTTTTACATGTTGTATTAACATTTTGATGTGATCTTGATGACATCCACCTTTTTTGCAGTGATGATGAGGATGAGGATGATGATGAGGATGACACAGAAGCTCTCATGGCTGAACTTGAAAGAATAAAGAAGGAAAGGGCTGAGGAGAAACTTCGGCAGGTAAGATTAGATTCCTTAGAAGATACTCTACGGCTTGATACCCTTGGTTTGTGGAGAGTTCCTGAATGAACCCTAGTCATTTTAACTTCAAGTTTGCACCATGTGAAAAACTAGAACTCTTGATTTTTGTAAAATATTCTGTTTGATGATAATTGTAGATGAAATAAACTTTTGAGCCCTATGCTTGGTACGATGTACTTTGATTTTACTAGTTGGTTGATGTAATTTTGTATGACTATAGGAACAACAACGGGTGGCGGAAGAGCTTAAGGCCAAGGAAGAGCAGCTTCTTAGAGGAAACCCACTGCTTAACAATCCGGCATCTTTCAATGTCAAAAGGAGGTCAGTGGTTGGATTCTAAAACTAAAGTTGGAGTTTGTATCGTGATCCTTATATCTTGCCTTACATGGACTTATTGGCTCAGATGGGATGATGATGTTGTCTTCAAGAACCAGACTCGAGGTGAAACCAAAACACCAAAGCGCTTCATCAATGACACCATTAGAAGTGACTTCCACCGAAAATTCCTGCAGAAGTATATGAAATAATTCTTCTGGGAAATAGAACTTTCAACGGAATATTTAGAGCTTGGAGCTGAGATGGAAGTGGTTTTGTGCATGTCTAAAGCAGCAGTATCACTGTACGACCGTGATCTGTGTGATAGATTGTTTCAAATATCTTATGGACAACGTACTCATGAGCAAACTTTTACTTTTTTTAATCAATTTAACCGGTAGTCTGAAAGACAGAGTATCAGCTTGTGCCACTTTATAGATTGGATATCGGTTCTGTATACATGAGAAAAGTGTGTGATCAGTCCTTGATGCATTTTCTAGATCTTAGTATAATCGTACTATTTCACTCACAAAATTGTTAAAGTCGAGATTCTTACAAGCTACAATCATAACCATTCCAGGGGCGAGTGGGACTCACAAATTCTTACAAGAGTAAATACAAGATTTACAGCGCAATTTCTTTCATTTTTTGTATTACAAAAGAGGGAAGAAAACGAAAAAGAAAAACATTAAACTTGGATGAGCACGCCATATCAAAATATACTGCCAAGAATTGTCTTCTGGTCCAAGCGGCTGAATCAAAACGAATATACACGACTTGTCTTCACTGCTGCATGCATAACTTTGGATTGCTATTCGCTTCTATTTGGCTTCTCTAAAACAAATTCGGTATACAACTCCTTGAGACCGATCAGAACTGTGGTTATCAATGGCCCCATTATTGCTCCCTGTTCAATACACATTTGATAATATAAGTAAATGAAAATCTGACAGAAAAACACTCAACTGAGTTCAAACTAACCAATACAGTTAATTAAGAATGACTTGAACATCATTTGATTCTGGCAAAGAAAACTATTGTAATGTTCTGGGCAATGATTAAAACAGATTATGCTGAATCCACAATACAGCTTCTGAAGACTGAGTTTTGATGTTAAAATGCTTTAATTTCTAGATACAGCCAGTTGAATTTCAAGTAACTCCTTAGGTCCATGGTACTTGATCAAACAACTTAATGCTATCTTTCAGAAAAATGTTGAATTCTAAGCAATGAATTAAGAAATACCTCCACAGCAGATGGGAACAATGTCATTCCACCAATGATGCTAAGCCCAGTAAGATATTCATTATAACCAGGTATATCCTCCTGAATTTCTGATGCACCGTAACTCATAAGCACGAGGTGAATTGTTGATAAACCCACAGCTAGTATATATCTGCTTTCCAACACCAGTTCCACAGCCGCTGGAATTGTTGCCAACCAAGGTGGAAAAATTGGCAACAAGGGATTAAGGAATGCAAGCACGGTTGACATATATAAGAAGTGAATTTTGTACAGCCTGAACAGAAGCCATGTAAGACAGCCTTGAAAGAGTGCAATCTCAACAGTAGCCAGCAGAACTCCAGAAACAGCATTGTTAAGAACTTCAACACATCTGGCCCTTGCTGATATTGGAATTGGAAGCATACACATCACTTGTTCAGTCACCCCTCCAGATTCTGAGGTGATAAGATAGTACAAAAGCCAGAAGAATATTATTGACTGGGACAAAAAGTTAAGAACCTCAGCCGCACCAGAGATGACGGAATTGCCAATTGAGAACATAAGTTTGGCACCACCACCTAAAACAGACGCACTGCTAGCAACTACACGCTGGGAAACATCCATGCCTCTCACTGCCAACTCCTTTGCCTTCTCAACCAGGCCCTCCTGGGTGATTATCAATTCCCGGAAAACTGCATCCACTTCTGTGTAAATCTGCCCCCATTCCCGATTTGTAACTCTCTTCTTTAAACTCATAAGCTTCTCGGAGAACGGAGAGAGGTTCATTATACCAGATGATTCTCCAGAAGCATTAACTGGAGGACTAATAACTAAATGCTTAATCCCAGTGACAAACTCCGTCATATTGTACTGCATTGCCAAAGTATCGATTTGCTCGGACACCTTCTCATAGAACATGGTGGTATACCTGTCTACCATTCCAGGAACATCATTCTCATCCATCCAAGCCTTAATACCAATCTTTTCTGCATAATTACTCTCTTCTACATGTGACTTCACTGAAATGACGGCATCTTTTCCTTCAAGACCAATTTTATAAGAAAAGAATATTAATCCAGTCAAGAAACCCACTATCATTCCAACTATCAACCCGATTGCGACAATGGTTTTCAATCTTTTTAGGAGTCCTCTGGTGAAAAAAGAACCCACTGCGGTACGGCCAAAGCTGTTGCTCCTAAAAGAAGAAACTGCAGAAAATGTAGAATCCACCGTATTGCTGCTGCATAAGAACCCTAAGCCGAGAATCAACAACGAGCCCATACCACCAATACTCTCGTAAGCAATCACGAACACCCCAAACGACACTAGCCATTTTAACAACCTTGAAAACCCACTTCTTTTTTTCTTAACAGAACTCTCTTTTCTCGATTTTCTCAACAAAAACCTGAAATAAACCTCCTTAATATCTACAAGAGACCCTATACAAACCTTAACAATAGCAACGGGGATTGCAAGAACAGTCTCAGTGAGGCCAAGTTGCAGAGGCTCCTCCCAAAAATCAACAAGAGTCTCTTGTATCCCTCTCAAAGGTACAGAACACAAAATAGCCCACTGAATAGGCCTCAAATACTCTTGCAACAGCTTGCATACAAAATACAGGATAAAGATAGTCAAGGCAAGACCACCATGAGCCATGGCTATGTAGAGAGCAAGACGCACCTGGGGATCGCCAGAAAAGGTGCTTTTGCCACCTGGCTCATTGAGGTTCACCGAATTCGGTGGCGCGTGGGATGGTTTCGGCGGCGCGTCGGAAGCGGGATTTGTAGTTGGCTTACGAAAGGAACCCGATCTGAACATGTCTTGCCATGGAACGGAAGCAGATTCATTTTTGGATTTGGAGTCTCCGTATGGAACTAATGCCATTTCTAAACTTAACCAGTTATAACAAGACACAAACGCACAAAAACAGAGATTGGTCCGAATTTGCAGGAGACTTTTAGATAATTGCTGCACTGTCTGTATGTGTCGGAGAAAGCGACAGTTACCAATGAAAATCTGACAGATGGACTACAGTACATAGAGTTTAATAGATTGGAGATCGATAGACGGATATGTCTTGAGTCTGTCCCAATCGTTGCACGAAGTAGAAATAGAAATGCAAATGTGGATAACGAGGAATGGCCTTGGGTAAACTTCTCAATTAAGACTGTCGGGAAGTTTTGATTTCAAGTCATGTAAAGGAGAAAAAAAAAAAGAAGAGAATTTTTCTGATGTTCTTCTCGAGTAGATCTTTTATCTCCAGGACACAAAATAAGAGGTACAAAGATCTGTACCCTGTTCTTCTAACGTCGTAAGTAAAATGTTTTTTTTATAAGATCAATTATGGATGTCTCGCTTTTTAGTAATAATGTGAAAGTTAAAACTACTAGAGAAATGTCTTTTGATTCTTATAATATTTTTTAGTAGTTAAAAGGACTTTCAGTAGAGAGAGAAAGCTAGAGAGAGAGAGCGGAAATGGATTTTTGGTTCGTCGTGCTTTTGTGTGCACGTGTTTTGTCGTGCCTTTGTGTGCACGGTTTGGTATTGCTGTGTCAATTTATTTGTTTGTCAGCGTCGTCTTGAAAAGTAACGCCAGTGGTTTTTTCCCAATTTTTAGGGTTTTCTCTTCTGCTTTATGCATTATTTTCTTTTCTGATTTCTATTGGTGGGGTTACAGAGGACCACTTTTCATAGCCGACGGCAATGAGTATCTTAAGCTGGAATTGTCGGGGGTTAGGTAAACCTGGCGCGGTACGAGCACTCAGTGATCTCCTTTTTACCTATAGACCTACAATTGTTTTTCTTATGGATACGCTAGTGCAGCGGACTAAAATGGAGGAGGTTTGTCATTTGGTTCGCTATGATAATTGTTTTACAGTGAATTGTATTGGTAGGAGTGGGGGTTTATGTTTATTATGGAAGAATGAAGTTGATGTGTCTGTTAGGGATTTCTCGAGTAATTTTATTGATGCTACTGTGATTTTCCAGAATAATAGTTGGCGACTGACTGGTTATTACGGCTTTCCTGAGAGTTCTAGACGTCATGCTTCATGGGATTTGCTTCGTGATTTGTCGAGCAGAGACTCAAGGCCTTGGTTGTGCTTAGGAGATTTTAACGACTTATTGACGGCAGAAGATAAATTGGGTGGTGCTGCTATTCAGAGACATTTCATCAACGGGTTTGCCGATGCTATTTCAGATTGTGGGTTGAGCGATGTTCCTTGGGAAGGGTATCGATATACGTGGGAAAAGAAGAGGGATAATGTGGTGGTTTGTCGCGAAAAATTGGATAGAGCAATGGCATCTTTAAGCTGGTCATCCATTTTTCTTAATGCTGTCTCTAAGGCTGTTGTAGCCCCAGTTTCTGATCACTCTCCAATTTTGGTTCGATTGAATGGACGGCCAGTTGGTGCAAAATATAGGAAGTTTCGTTTTGATAACAGTTGGTTGGGGGACCCCGGTTTGGAACAGGTAATCAAAAATTCATGGAATCTTGCCTCTGCTACTGATTTTATGACAAGTCGTGATGCGTGTATAGAAGAGATTAAACGGTGGGGCAAAGAGCATAACTCTGCGTTCTGGAAAAAACGAAAACAGTTACAGTCGTTGTTGGAGGAGGCGAGGGACGTGTTTGATGATAGGAAGGTTCAGAGGCTTCGAAAAGAGTGGAATGTTATCTTGTACAAAGAAGAGTGCAGGAACCGACAAAATGCTAAGCAAAGGTGGTTGTTAAATGGTGATAGGAACTCAAAATTTTTCCATGCAACGGTTCGTGCCCGTAGAAAGAAAGTTTCGATTGAAAGGCTACAAAAAGAAGATGGAAGAGTGGTTACTGATAGAGCTGATTTAGAAGAGGAAATTAAAGATTATTTTGGGACAATTTTTGAAGGAGGGATCTCGTATGGTGACGACATTCTCAATTTGGTGTGGCCTAAAATAGGAGGGACTCAAAATAATATGCTTACTGCTTCGGTGACTCTAGATGAAGTGAAAACAACGGTGTTTGATATGAAGCCGGATAAATCGCCAGGACCGGATGGACTTAATCCAGCCTTTTATCAAAAGTATTGGCATGTGATAGGAAAAGATGTGTGGAAAGCTTGTAAACTGTGGTTGGATACAGGTACTTTTCCGGATACTTTAACCGATACTCATATTGTTCTTATTCCTAAGTGTGCTCATCCTTTGAGCTTGAAAGACTATAGGCCTATTTCATTGTGTAACGTGCTTTACAAAATAGTAGCTAAAATTTTAGCTAATAGGCTTAAAGTTTTGTTGCATAATTTGATTGATGAGAGTCAGTCGGCATTTGTCCCGGGGAGGTTGATCTCTGATAATGTGGCAGTTGCGTTTGAGTTGCTTCATAGTATTAAGGGTCGGAAAAATAATAAGAGAGGGGCTTGTGCTTTGAAAATTGATATTTCTAAAGCCTATGATAGAGTTAATTGGGACTTCTTGCAAAATATGATGATTCGACTGGGTTTTTCGAGTACCTGGGTGGACTGGATTATGATGTGCGTGAAAAATGTCAAATATTATGTTTTACTGAATGGGGAAGAGGTTGGGCCTATTATTCCGGGTAGAGGATTACGACAGGGGTGTCCATTATCTCCTTATTTATTCTTGTTGTGTGCGGAAGGCCTTTCTCTCTTGTTTCATGAGGCTAGTAGGGTGGGGGTTGTTGAAGGGTGTTAAAACTGGACGTGGTTGTCCTAGTGTCACTCATCTCCTTTTTGCGGATGACTCCTTTTTCTTTTTCGAGGGATCGGTAGTGAATGCGGTTGCTGTTAGGGATATTTTGCTAAAATATGAAAGGGCTTCTGGGCAGTCTATCAATTTTACTAAGTCGGGAATTTTCTATAGTCCCAATCTTAGTAGAGAAGTTACAGAAGGTATCTCTAATGTGCTTAATGTTTCTAATCCGCTGGGTGACAGTAATTATTTGGGGCTTCCATCTTTGATTGGGAGGTCTAAGAAGCAGGTTTTTGAATTCTTACGGGATCGGTTAGAAAAAAGGATGGGTTGTTGGTCTAACAGGTTCCTTTCGAGAGCTGGAAAGGAGATTCTCATTAAATCAGTTGCCCAAGCAATTCCTTCTTATTGTATGAGTGTGTTCAAAATCCCTGTTACTATTTGTGATGCTTTGCAGAAGCGGATGAATAAATATTGGTGGGGTGACAAGGCGGATGGGAGGAGAAGTGTCCATTGGTTAGCTTGGGATAGGATGTGTGGTGGGAAGAAATCGGGTGGTATGGGCTTTCGTGATCTCCATTGTTTCAATTTGGCCATGCTAGCGAAACAAGGGTGGCGTCTTATGACGGAACCTAATACTCTTTTTGCTAAGATCTTCAAAGCAAAATATTTCCGTAATAGGGATTTTTTGGAGGCATCTCTAGGGCGGTCTCCTAGTTACATCTGGAGGAGTATTCATGCTTCAATTGGGGTTTTGAAACAGGGAGTGCGGTGGAGGGTTGGGAATGGGGAGAGTATAGTGGTTACAAAACATCCTTGGTTACCTATTGACCATAATTTTGTGGTGAAAAATAGTAGGGCCTTTATTGCACCCAATATGAGGGTGAGTGAGTTGTTGGTGGAGGGTGAGAGGAGCTGGGATGTGGAGAAAATCATGAGCTTGTTTAGTTTGAGGGAGTTTAGGGCTATCCTTAGTATTCCTCTTAGTTTACATGCTTGTCAAGATCATCTATTGTGGCATTGGGATAAGAAAGGGAAATATAGTGTTAAATCGGGGTATCATGTAGCATGGCATTTACTTAGGGGGAGTGGGGAGGTAGTTGAGGGAGATTGGTGGGGAAAAATTTGGAAGTTAGACGTCTCACCAAAAGATAAGGAATTTATGTGGCGTGCTTTGCGGAATATTTTACCAACCAAGGAGAGGTTAAAGAGGAGAGGAGTTGAGGTTGCTTTAGGGTGTCCATGGTGTGATGAGGAGGAGGATGTGAATCATGTTCTTGTGGCATGTTGTAAAGCTCGTGGAGTCTGGAGGCAAGGAGGGTTTGTGGAGGAAGACACTAACCCTTCTTTTATTAATTTCTTCTTGCAGGTACTCAAGGGTGGTGACAAAATTCAGATCCAAAAATTTGTGATTTATGCCAGACACATTTGGATGGCAAGAAATAATATGCTTTGGTCTCACAAAAATACAACATGCTACACAACGCATTTGGAAGCTCTAAATTTCTTGGAGCTTTGGAATCATTCTAGGTTACTTGCGTCGGCTTCTTCTTCATCAACAAATAGATTATTGCAGCGTTTTTCATCTTCTTCTCCGACGGACAGCAGCAATAATGGTTGGCAATTTTTCATTGACGGAGCGGTATTCCATCGTGAAGGTAAGCTTGGCTTTGGAGCAGTGTTGGAGAGCGCTGAGGGAGAGTTTATTAGAGCTTTTTCTGGTCATTATGTTGGTGGTGCGGATCCCTTGATTACGGAAGCACTAGCACTTCGACAATCCTTGCAAATTCTAAGACAGCAGCACATTGAAGGCGGCGGCACTATTTTTATGGATTCTCAAATTTTATTTTTCGCACTTAGCGCACCGGACTTTGATCTTTCCGAGTTGGGTACTGTTATTTGTGATTGTAAGACTTTGTTATTATCGCTACCAAATATTTCTTATAGGTGGATTCGTAGGCAAGCCAATAAACGTGCTCATTCTTTAGCTCGAGCATCTATTCGCTTTGCGCATCTACGGATTTGGGTTTCTACTCCTCAATTTCTGAGTGAATTTTATCATCATGAATGAGAATTTAAGTATTTTGCTCTTAAAAAAAAACAAAAAAAAGGAAAGATTTTTTGTTCTTAGTTTTATGTTGCTATTGTCATCTTATCTTTTTAGTAGTTTGCTTTGTGACTTCTTTTTGGCTCTATCGAAGACTCTTCAACTCTCGCATTAATATGGATCTCTCGGGTATGTCTCTCTCTTTCGAGCACATCTCTTAATGTTTTGAATGGTGATAAATTGTAATATTGGCGTGCTTATGATTCTTCCGCTGCATCTATTGGTGATTATTATGATTATGTTTTTATCCCAAGGAGGAGACATTAGATTATTTATGGTGAATGTTCTATTCAAGGGGAGATTTCAAGGTATATGTGTGACTATTAATCTTACTTTTGGCATCTTTTTGTCCCAAGGGGGAAATTTTGAATGATTGGATATACTTAGATGATTGGATCACTTGATGTTTGATTAAGGGAGAGTATTTATCATATGAATTATGAATTTGATACTTATATGTCCAATTATGATTATTTATGTGAAGTTCAAGGGTTGTGAAAAAAAAAAATCCAAAAAGGGGGAGAATGTTAGGATATATTATATATATATATTTTATTTTATTTTGGCATTTTAAATTGGACATATAAGATAATTGGAATTATTATATGGATTGAAGATTGCATCTATGGTAGAAATTGAGAAGATGTGTGCTGCTACAATTCTATCCAATATGCCTCCTATTTTTGGTGTAATTTTCAAGTATATCCAATACATGTGAGTAGATCTCTTAGTTTTGGTAAACATCCATGTATTTACGCAAGTCACAAAAAACCTAGAGGATTGCGACAAAAATTAAAATAGTGTGGCTTTGTTTAAGGTTTGGGTCACGTGTACAAGATGGATGGGATTTTGAGCTGCGTAGATGAGGTTTTGAGAAGCTAAGTATTATGTCAATTGATTTTTGATTTGAGTGGCTTTGGTGTGTGCGTGAATCATTGATACAGTGGAGGTTTCATACGTTTCCAAAATAAACTTTACTGGGTTGCACAATCGTTCTTTTGGTGTTAAATTTTTTTCCTTGAAGTTTCTGGAGATGCTGCACTTTGTTCTTGTGTGAGTTACAAACGTGAGCCATCTTGAGGATATTATAAAGCAATCTGCGTCAATTACTTGTGGGCAGTGGACTGCGTAATTTTTTTTGGAAACATTGGGTAGTATGGGCAGCAGTGTGATTTATGCCACGGAAGAATTAACTATAGTGAAAGCTTTCAGCTGAGTTATTTTGAGAAGACAAATTCATAGGAAAGTCTTCTTTGTCTCAAGTATTTTTGTTATTTAATTTTCAGTTGATTAAATACTTGAGCTATTTTATTTATTATTGTTTTTGAGTGAAAGTAGTTAGACAAATCCTCTGACGAGGTTAACACGAGTCGGTCGTGTTATTGGGTGTGAAAATCTTTCACGGAAAGTGAGGTAAAGGGATAGTGTCAAGGGTTGAGTGGTGTCGACTCAGTAAAGCCTTGGGTAAAACTATTGTGCTTCGATGAAAGTGATTAAGCTGGGTGAGGGCTCCGCAAACGTAGGCAAGGTTTGTTGAACTACGTTGCCAAATTTCTGGTGTTTTTATTTTTTCAGTCTTGTTTGCTTTTATTTTTGTCCGTACTAAAGAAGTTTGCGAAATAAATTAACCCATTTCGATTTTTCAATTATATTGTGGGTCTCCTCAATCTTCTGAAGGAAGTCTCTGACCTCCTGTCTTAATCCCTTAATCTGCTCCAACCATAGGAACTACTAATTTCTTTCCTCTTCCCACCACACCTTAGCAATTACCTTTGTCAATCAACCTAGGTCAGTAATCATAATATCACTCTTTATAATTACCATTGTTATTATACTCTTTTTATTTTTATGAACCTTGCATCTATTGCAAGGCTAGTGTTAATCTTCTTTGGCAGAAAGCATTGATCAATACAAAGCCAAGCTTATAATAAAAGGATTTATACAGAAATATAACATTGAT
This sequence comes from Erythroxylum orinocense, assembly GCA_025531955.1. NCBI lineage: Eukaryota > Viridiplantae > Streptophyta > Magnoliopsida > Malpighiales > Erythroxylaceae > Erythroxylum > Erythroxylum orinocense. The sequence continues at coordinate 38,989,766 of JANZLX010000213.1, forward strand.
TATAAAGAAACATTTGCTCCTATTACTCGTCTCACTTTGGTGCATAGCCTCAAAGCTATTACTTTAGCTAAACAGTGGCAATTAGTTTAGATGGAAATCAAAAATGCCTTTTTGAGTAGAGAACTTTTTGAAGAGGTATATATGCAACCACAACCGAATTATTACATGTTCTCCATTTCTCAAATGGTTCTACTCATAAATAAAAAGCTTATTTTGACACGAGTTGAGCTGGAGACCTCACAAACAAACGCTCCACCACAGGCTACTGCTTTTTTCTGGGACCTTCCTAATTTCCCAGCATAACAAAAAGCAAACTATAGGGTGCGTTTACTTTTTGAAATTTCTCTAGTTTTTTAGAAATTTTTTTCATAAAATAGAAAATAATTAGAAAACATGTTTATTAATAAAAAATAGATCAATTTTTCAAGAAAA
>JANZLX010000213.1:38990297-39012409 GCA_025531955.1 Erythroxylum orinocense
TCTTCTTCTCCGACGGACAGCAGCAATAATGGTTGGCAATTTTTCATTGACGGAGCGGTATTCCATCGTGAAGGTAAATTTGGCTTTGGAGCAGTGTTGGAGAGCGCTGAGGGAGAGTTTATTAGAGCTTTTTCTGGTCATTATGTTGGTGGTGTGGATCCCTTGATTGTGGAAGCACTAGCACTTCGACAATCCTTGCAAATTCTAAGACAGCAACACATTGAAGGCGGCGGCACTATTTTTATGGATTCTCAAATTTTATTTTTCGCACTTAGCGCACCGAACTTTGATATTTCCGAGTTGGGTATTGTTATTTGTGATTGTAAGACTTTGTTATTATCGCTACCAAATATTTCTTATAGGTGGATTCGTAAGTAAGCCAATAGACGTGCTCATTTTTTAGCTCGAGCATCTATTCGCTTTGCGCATCTACGGATTTTGGTTTCTACTCCTCAATTTTTGAGTGAATTTTGTCATCATGAATGAGAATTTGAGTATTTTGCTCTTAAAAAAAAACTGCTAGAGAAATTGAAGGTTGTTAGGAACCTTATGTTGAGTAGGATCAGTGATCAATTAACAATTAACTAATTAAATATGTAACAATTTTTTATGTACAGAAGTATACAAGTTACATAAAAATTTGAGGGATATTGAGGTTCTAAATTTATCTCTCCTAAAATTCTTAAAGTGAGTTTTAAAATTTTAAAATTAGTCCGACTAAACTAAAATATCTAATACAATAAAAAATTGTGAATGTGAAGTGGTGGCAGTCATTAACTTTTCGACCACATTTTGCTTCAACCAATGATTACTTGACTATGAAATGACTAAAATACCCTTAATCCATGAAATATTTATTTTCTTTGGCTGTAAATCTTACACAACTTTTTTTTTAATAATTGCTTCTTAGTTTGAGAGTAGGACTATATACTTATATAAATTGTTAATTTGTTCTAACTTTATTCCATTAAATCTTATCTATATATTTATATAAATTATAATTATATTTTTTTAGGAGATTATAATTCTATTTTATTAAACCTTATTCACACATTTATGTAACTATGTTTCATTAAATCTTATCAACAAATTTATGTAAACTTTACATAAATGTATGGATAAGATTTAATGTAACAACAAATCCATTAAATCTTATCTGTATATTTATATAAATTGTAATTCTATTTTATTAAATCTTATGTAACTCTGTTTTATTAAATCTTATCAATAAATTTATGTAAATTTTACATAAATGTATAGATAAGATTTAATGTAACAACATTTTTATATAAATTTTACATAAATATGTGGATAAGATTAATAAATATATGGGTAAGATTAATCTAGAAGATATTAACTGAACTCACGATCTGATGTGTTTTGAGGTAAGCTTCAATCTTGAAGTAAAACTCCAAAGCACTGAAAACAAGAAATCCATGTTTTCAAAAGATCTTTTTTGTGTTGGTGCAAATCTTATAAATATTATATCGTCATATTTGTTTAGCTACAAGTACAGTTGACTTTAAGAAAGCACCTGCAGGCTGCAACTGCAACTTTTTCAACTCATCATAAGCTTCCCTTCCACTCCAGGGATTGTCACTTTGCCTTCTAACATTCGGTGCTCTGTCAGGCAGGAGCAATCTATTAAGTATCCATCTCGTCAATTATACTGCATTTCTTCAAACCACGCTCCGATTTTCGGGAGACGGCATAGAACTGCTCAAATGGGTTTGGCATATAGATCACTTTCAGAAGTTTTAGTATATATACCTTCAGGCAATATTTGCCATACCAGTTGCAGCAGAGTCTGTACTAGCTTCAACAGTGGATTCTGATTCTGTCTTGGACTTCGGCACTACGCTTTGCATTTGAATCAAAATTTCACTCGACTTATTTAAGCTTTGTAATGTGTATACTGTCATTCCTCCTAACGCTGTTATAGCTCCGCATATGCTAACAAACCCAGGATCTGACCCAAAAATGAGATACCCACCTAACAGAATAACACACGTCTTAAATTGTCCTAGAACCACATGGGAGGTCGCAGAAGTTGCCCTGTATGACAAAGATATCAGTATTAATTATTCCAATGAAGTTAAAAATCTTCTCTTTACTGGTCAAGGTTGAATACATTGCCCATCTTGAAAGGTCAAGAGAACGATGAACAGAAAGAAAACCTCACCCAAGCGCCAAAGCACCAGACCATTGTAGAAGAAAACCAAGCAGAGCTGATATGAGAATTGCGGATGAGTTACTGAGATCCCACTTAAAGGATAGCACTCCTGGTGGATCCAGCCATGGCATCAGAGCTAACAAGAAAAGTACCGTAACAGGGGTAGTCTTCCACATTAGCCTGTACACAGATTTCCTCACCCTTCCATTAGGTTGTTCAATGTAGTCATTTGACAGAAATGATTCAAAGTTACTTACGCCAGGGCAGTCCAGTTGGCTTGTTGTTGCAGATTAGACCACAGAATTTTGTTTATAGCACTAGGAACTATCCAGGCAATTGCAATACAAGCACCAAAAAAGTTGAACTCTAAATCTGTAACTGTCGCCACTGCTACACCTGCTGAGACTACAAGAAGAGCAAAAACCTGCAATGGAGTTACTAGACAGTTGAAACTTTGCTACTTGATTCCTCTAAACAACTTGTACCGGAACTAGAGAGCATAGATTTTTAATTCTTTATACAGGAATTGAAGGGTATGAGTTACCTTTCCATAGGAGACAGTTTTCCCGAAAAGAATGAACTCTGCAAGGACAATGGTGGGGGTGACCGCAATTTTAGCCATTTGATAAAAACCGACGCTGCACAGAGGCTTAAACATAAGAGATGAGGAAAAGGCATCAATTTTAGCTTCACAGGGACATGGTTGAGTCTGTCTGGAATCTGTACCTATTATGGTTCAGACTGGCATTGGCAAGGCCAGAGGCAAAGGACATAACAGCACCCAAGGAGAAGAGAGATGTGAAAGGTGTAGTTTTAGAGGGCGGAGAGACGGGAAGCAGTTGCAATACCTTGAATATGGCAAGAAGAACCCATGCAACAGAGTAGTGAATTAACGTGAGAAAAATTGGGAAATTAAACCCAACTCTGTCCATCACCTGATAACAAACATTGAAACCCAGTGTTTGTTAACACAACTGAAAATCCAGCAGGCAAAGGAAAGACCAAGTTCCAGAATCAAGAATTGTTCGGCTACTACAACGATAAAAAGAATCTTCCTCCCATTACCATTCTCTACCAACAAACACTAACAAATCCAGTGATACGAAAGACTCACAGATTCAACTGAAGAAAGACAGCAATATTTTTTACAGAATATCAATAATGGGTCCCTCCTGGAAAAATTGGAGTACTGCAATATATCAGAAGACAAGACAAGGGCACGTACTAATTTGTTGGTCATAATAATCCCAACAGCAACCATGAAATTGAAGGACATTGCCATAACTGGCCCGCATAACCGTTGCTGTTGGCGCTTGGCTCCTTCTGAAGTTCGAATATCATTGTACAGAGAACCTCTAATTTCTTCCAGTGCTCGACCTGATGAGATCAAGAAGGATAAAAAGTCAGAATTGAATCTTGGAAGAAAGCAAAAGGGAATGGAGAAATGATACTGAACAAAGCATCGAATTACTTTTTCCCATATTTCCCACCCCTAAAAGGTACAAAGAATGTGGCAGTTGGATAGACGACTGTTAGAAAAAAGTGAAAAAAACTGAACTTGGAACATCTGTACAGATAGATACATCATCACATCTCTAACTCTAGGTTCTGATGATGTACACAAATATGTGGATCCGGTGTGTTTTAAAACGGTAAGATGAATGTAAACCTGCAATGCTATGTTAAGACCATGGATTAATACTTGTTAACATGCAAATATGGCAGACGAAAATTGAAGAAGATATGCAACTAACTGAACCATCGAGAAAACTTTCCTTTCAAGTAAATGAAATGCTGCCAAAATGATCATTATTAAAAACATTAAACATTAGCCATCGAACTGTCCAACTTCAGAGGGGCGGCAAAAACAAGCATTCAATGGAAAGTAATGCATGTAACGAGAAGCCGACAGAAAGAATGATGCGAAAACGGAAGTGCTTTAGCCTTTAAGATACTTGTTTTAGAGGCAAAGAGAGTTCGAAGAACTTGAAATTCAAAAAGACCAGAAAGCAAGAACAAGAAAATCATGTGTCATTCGATATTTATTGTTCCATTCCATTTAGCTGCTCGCGACATAAGGATATTTAACTAATATATATATAACTTTGGAGACACCCGACAGCCATGATATGAGCAACCAAAGAATAAAGATAGAATACCGTCAAGAATTGTTCTATTTCTAACATACACTTCAGCATCAATCCATGCTAAAAGATTATATTTATCATCACAAAAGCATTGCCAACTCTGTGAGTCGTTCCCATAACAAGTGAGATTCTACAAAATCAGGAAAAGAAAAACACTAGAACCCAGATCAGTTCTATGACAATACACTTGATCAAAGTACGAGGAGACCATTTATCTGCATATGCATGTAACAGAAAGAAAACCTTCAGAACTTTTGCGATCTTATGAGAAATCAAGAAAGTTGCAGAATGGGTGCATGTTATCGGATCAATGAGAAAAATGGAAGAATTTAGGAAACGAAACAAACAAGAGAATTCCTTTGGTAGAACCTGCTTCTCCTGCATCACTGTACTTTCTCTTGAGGAACTTACTTGCATCATTTCCCAAAATATAATCAAACAACCCCATAACAACTCACTCTAGCTATATTAATGAAGCTCACTAATGAGATGAAGAGGACGGCAAAACGAGATAAACATGATGAAAACTACAATAAATATATATGGTATAGAAATGTGGCGTTGGATATGTAATCAAAGGAAGGTGGAACATGTGAAGATGACTCGTGCATTCCTACAAAGACTGGTTCTTTTCTCCTCCAATGAACAAAACCAGATATAGAATTACTTGAAGTGTGCCTAAATCGTAATTATGGATATAATTACAGCGAACCATATTACGCCACCTCCAGATTTGTACCCTTCTAAAAGTATCTATGAAAGGGTGGGTGTGAGAGAGGTAGATTTACGGTGAAGTTAAGGAAGCATCAAGTTTTTGTATAGCATTAAGAAAGGGTCAAATGAACATGTGCGAGAGTGGCAGTTAAAACTCTTCAGCTCATCAAGAATATCCGATAATTACATGGCCATGGGCTAAATAAAGGTTGAAACGTTCTGCCGCCATCTGGCAAAGTTTTAGCAATTTAGCTCTATATCAACATCAAACCCTAGAAGAAAATGTTAAAGAGAAGAGAGCAGATTTGCAGTTGCATGTGTAATGCCAATTGGAATCAAATCGTATTTGTTGGTGATACCATATTCTGGTCTAATCTCGCTGTTAGTAGGTCCAACAAACGGTTGGAATGAGTTGGTTCGAGGACCAAATCACCACTTACAATGTAATGCAACTATGCAAATGGCATGTCTCCATCCTAGGTATTGAACTGTCACCTACAAAACTGTCCCACCATGTTACCTTGTGATAAAGGCTAACCAAATCCCTTCTTTTGTTATTGAAGATGTCACTTCCTTCCATTGCCCGCATTTAGAAACATGACAAGGATAGGCCGCTGATGATGCCTGAGGATGGTTTTCTCTACTTTTAGCTCATTCACCTCTTGAACACATGAAATCTCAGCAAGCTACTTGTTGCTTGTTAAAATCTTCAGTTTTAGAATATAGACCGGTTACTATATTAAAAGATAAAGTACTACCAACCAGACCATAAACTCTTCTCTGAGTAATCAGGTTAGTCATTGCATCTTCAGTTATTGAAGACATGTTAAACCTTTAACTCATCCCAACATGAGATCTTGTGAGTTCAATTACCATGATATATAAAAGCTCGGAAAGTTACCTGTTCTTGCTTGTACATGATAAGAAATGTTGCTACAAATTACAGTAGGTTTCATGAGAACTATCTAAATGGCATTACAGTGTGTAGATTAGATTCAAATTCTACGAATGACAACTACCAAGCTGTAATTTGACCAATGGTTAAAATGGATCGTGGCAACGCGAAGAATAAGATATATCTAACTATCTTGAATGTGCCGCTCAAGGCACTCATTTTCCTTTACAATGGCATCAAGATCAGCTTGCACTTTGTTTATATTCAAGCTTTTGGAAGCTATGGCTGCTAGTTTCTTTTCATGTTCAGCAGCTTCTCTTTGAATCCTATCAGTAGTGAGGATTTTCTCAGAAATCTGCTCAAAAATCTCATGCAAGGAGGTGAGAAGCCTATAAGCCTGCCGCCCTGCAGGGTCTTTCTTTGCTTCCCTGGAGAAACATGCTTCTTGTCAATAAAGCAGACATTTTACAGTCTTTTAATGGAAAGAAAATATATCACCACATACAAGGGCCAAAACTTAAGAAGGAAAATACTCCGCACCTGAATATCATTTCATCTAGAACAGCATAGGTTCGATGAAGGCGCTCTTGGATAGAGTTGCTTTCTAACTGAAGCTCCCTAGTTTCTTTCAAAATTTTCTCCATGTCAGCATCCTGTTTCCAACTGTTTTTGGTGATCTCATTTATTCTTTCGATATAGGACGCTCTAGATGGCACCTTTGGCTGCTTCTCAAGGTCTGCAGAAAGCTTAGAATGTTCCTCCTCCCTACAGAAGACGAGGTATCTGCAATAAGAATACGCACAAATCTCCATATGGTTTGTCTACATAATATAAGTTTCATCAGCAACCTCCTACAAATTTCAGAGAAGATGGACTGCTCCTCCAGTTCAATTTCTCTCAACTTTTGGAGCTTTTCTTGAGCCCCTGGTACATCTTCATAAACAGAATTCTGTAGGCTTCTCTTTTTTTCTTCCAGAAGTTTCCTCGAAGCGTTCCTGAAAATGTTTATAATAGATGCTCTCAAATTATCATAGCTTAAGGCCATCTCTTCTGAAAAAGTTATGCTTTAGGTGTTAAAAGAAAAGAAGTACAAGAAACTAGCACTACAGTAATAACTTACCATTCTGACTTCAAATCCATGATACTACACTTCTTGGCATCTGCTTGATCATTCAGCTGCTGAAGGTAAAACTCAAGAGGATGTTGTTCATCAAATACCATTTCCGTAGCTGCTTTTAAAAGTTTAAATTCTTCTTCAAGATGGCCTAACTCTAAAGTCTTGGCTGTCAGTTCCTCCTTGAGCAGTTTTTCTTGGTATCGCACTTTTCCCATCTCATGTCCTATCTAAGAGAACAGCACATAGGCAACGGAAAAGAAAAAGAGAAGGTTAAATCTCATAATACTCATCTACAAAGGACTTTTAGATTGTACCACCCCATGCACCTAACCCGTCCTCCTCCCTTTCTCTAAGAAAGTAGCACATAATTCCTTTTAAAAGAGTAAATAACTTTGAAGAATACAACATATTTTGACCACAGTAATTAGATGGGAGTAATTCAAAATATACCTTGGAAGAATGGTCTGTAGAAGAAGCTATGTTTTGGACAATAATGTCATCCCTATCAGCAACAACATCTTCATTTCCACACACATCCCTTTCTGAATTCCCCTCTCCAGTTGAACAATCTTCTCTTACTGCAAAAGTTGGCACGTCAGCACTGAAAGTCAGTTTCCTTGGCATGCTTAGTTGGCCATCTTCCGCCTCAGAATCAAACAGTTCTGGCACTTCATCAACACTAAGATCTTTGAATTTTTCTCGAAGATTACTAAGACCAAGGCGACCATCATCAGCCTTTTGCATGCCGTCCTCCACGCTATTAGCTGAGTCATCTTTCATTTTCCTCTTAGCATTTATAGCCTTTACATCAGTCGGTTTGTCAGATGACTCTGAAAGCCTTTCCACCCAGAATCTCATCAACTTGTACACATCCTCTTCAGATGCATAAAGTAACTGCCGTAAGCAACACATACAATCTGTTCTAAGCATAATTCCAATACTATAGGACAAGACGCAAAACAGATGATAAAGAAAATAAGAAGTAAATTTGGCAATAACGTAGGGGTCCTAGAGCACCTAATTCGATTCAACCATCCGCAAGGTCTGATTATAGGAAGCAAAAGCATATCAATCGCAACAACCAGGGGCTAAATTCCATGGGTGCAAACGCACCTTCTACAACTTACACGGCTTAAAAGAAACAACAGAAATCAACTATCATAAAGCGCAAATATTAAAGATGTGTATTTTTAGTACTGAATAGTATATCATCTTATTTCAGCCTGATCCTACTTCCTGTTCTCCCGAGTTCAGAAGAAATTTAAACTAGAAAAGCGAACCGCACATGAACTTCTTATCCGTATCAAAAAGGAAACACAATTGATTAAGCAACAAACAACACACCAAAAAACAGGTCAAAGATATTCAAACTTTCTTTACTTCTGCAATTTTTCCACAACAATCAACTCCAAATCTCAGAGTTCTAACTTATAACAACAATAAGTACATCGGTGTGGGTCAACTCAGATATAGAAGTAAGCACCTTATAGTAGTTCATTTCTCCAGTATAACCCAGTCTCTTAACAGCCAAAGCGACGTCAGTACAGATCTTGAACTTGTCAACCATTAAATCAGGGAGAGAATTGGCGGAAAACCCAGTTCCATCGATAAGGTAAAGACATTGCGTGCAGATGGAAACCAAGGTTTCAGGTGTCAAGTCCTGAATCGCCGACACGTCTTCTGGGATAGAAACGCCAGAGTTCTTTAGCGAACTCAGAAGTATCTCCTGGGATTCTTCCATCCTTTCCTCCACCAATCTTCGTGAGAACCACCGCCGTCGCTATGGACAATGGCTCTCGGTGCTTCCGACGTGTGTATATATATATATGTTATTTTCTGTTTATTTAAAGCATATAATTATATATTTTATATACAATTATTGACGATCTCATTTAAATATGAAAATCTTTTAATTAAAATTAATAAGTTTGAAATTAAGTTTATAATTTTTACAATAAAATTTAAAATTTAAATAAAAAGTATATTAACTATAAATTAAAATATTGTATCTTTATAATATAAAACTGAAAATTAAAATTTCATTATTCAATTTAAATACTTAAATAGATAATTTATGCTATAATTATATTTTTACAACATGATTAAATACAACTAATTTTTATTTAAATTATTCAATATATATTACATTCAACAATTTGGTAAAATTGTATTCCAAATCTAATAAGTTCAATAGTTAAAAAATTCAATTAGATCTTTCGGTTCAACCAAAAAATCTTTAAATTATTCAAATTTTTTGTTTGATTTTTAATTTTCGATTTGATTTACTTTAATAATTCTTGTCGTTAAAAACTAATCAAAAAATTAATAAATTCTTATAAACTAAAATAAATAAATTAATTTTATTTAACAATTTCTCTTTTCAATTAAACAATAAATAGAAATGATAATGAGTTAGGGTGCTAGGATTCTAGTTCAAGACATCCACCCCGAGCTCAAGCTCGATAGGGCCAAAGGTAGCCCGACTAGGGCCTTAGCTCGATTTTTTTTAAACCAAAAACGAAGTTTTGCTTATAAGGATTCTTGCCCTAATGATCGATCAATTAAGACCTAGTTAGTTGACTTTGAGATGACTGAGCCTGTAGTTATTTGCTATTTTTAACTGTAAATTTTTATATGGATAATGATGATCTCTTTAATTCATAATTTAAATTTTTTTATTTAATTTAATATTTCATTAATTTTACAACAATTTAATGATCGAATCTTTTAAACCTTAGCTTAATTTTTAAATCATAGGATAAATTTACCTAAGACGAAAAAAGAAAAAACAGCCTACAGGATGAGAACCCAAAAAGCCCAGAAATTGATATAGAGCCTAAGCCATTATAGATTAGGGCTTAATAGTAAAAAGCCCTAAATTCATTATACCTCTAAAATCCAAAGACTCCTCTTTACTCTTCCCTTCAGACAATGTTTTCTCTTTGCAGCACAACTCTCTGATTATAAACCCTAAACCCTAGCCGACCCCTAAAAGAGGAATTCAAGCACTTGAGCCCTAGTTTCGGTTCAATTGACATCCTCCGTGCTGTCATTTTATATTTCCAGGTGAGTTGCAGCTTCTTTTTTTTATTCACAATGCACCTTCATGTTACTTTTTGCTTTTTCGGTTCACCTGTTATTTTGAGAATGGTTCTGGGAAAATCTGGTGTTTCCAAAATATTGTGCATTTGTACAGATATGGTAAAGGGCCTTTTTTCTTTTTATTTTTTCTCTTTTGAAGAAAAGCACACTTATTTCTAACTAATTTTGTTTGCTATGGTGAACTAAGTGGAAACTTTATTCCTGATCATTGTAATTCTTGGTAAAGCCGTAAGCTGATAAGAAACAAACCTCGACTTACACTACTTGATGATTGGAATTAAAGTCTGGACTCATGGGCTGTGTGAAGTCTTGCTTTTCACATAATGTTTGCAAATAAATTCAGTTCCATTTTCCTTGACTACCTACTTCTGTGCTGCACAGATTTCATGGCTCCATCTGTACGTAATAAAAAGAAAGGCTCAAAATTACAAAACCTACCTTCACGGAAAAAACAAAAGGTTAGGCTTTTTACTGAAAAGCACTCAAATAAAGATGAAATTTTGGAAGATTTGGATAGCCCAGATAAAGAATTAGATAATCAGGAAGATTCTGACGTAGATGACCAAGGGTCTGCTTCTGGTTCTGATATCCTTTCTGATGGTGATGATCCGCTGACCTATGATTTTCTCCAAGGAAGTGATGACCAAGGTACTGTGACTGCCAATTCTTATTGCAATGTTCATAAGTTCACGCTTCATTTCTTTGACCATTTACTGCTACCTAATACTGTTGCAGGTAAAGACTCAGGATCAGATATTGATGCTGACTCGGGCTCGGGTTCAGATTCTGATTCTGATTCTGATGAATCTGATATTGAGAAGAAGTCAATAGCCCTTGACAAACAAAAGGCAAGGGAACAAAAAGAGGCAGAAGAAGAGTTGCGGCTTAACATCACAGAAGAATCTGATGAGTTCAGATTGCCAACTAAGGAGGTCCACCATTAGCTTTGGTGTTTTGTTTCTGTAGTTGAAAGTTTGTCTTCTGACTCTTGTGTTGGTTCTTAGCAAGTGTAGCTTCTTGTCTTCCTCTTTTCTAGGATCTCCAAGCAGAAGAACAACAGCCACCTGATCTTCCAAATCTCCAAAGAAGGATAAGAGAGAGTGAGTAACTTTTTCCATCAGCATCTATGTGTCTTGATTTGATTGTCTTGAGCAGTTAAACTTTTGGTCTTTTCAATTGATTTAAGTGCTAACTGCAAAATATGTTATTTTAGTTGTCCGTATTCTGTCCAACTTTAGAGATTTGAAGCAAGAGGGGACCACAAGGAAGGATTATACTCAGCAGCTTAAGATGGATTTGAGTTCATACTATGGCTATAATGATTTCCTTATTGGAGCTTTGATGGAGGTGATTGATTAGAAGATTTTAATGTTCCTGCAAGAAGTACTATCTCCATGCTATTTCTGAACCTTTTCTGCTCAATCATCCTAAATGTATGTTTTGCACTCTACATAACAGATGTTTCCAGTTAATGAACTTATGGAACTTATTGAATCTTTTGAAAAGCCACGACCGATATGTTTGCGAGCCAATACTTTGAAGGTAAGCCAAGTTTATTGATTAATGTATTCTTGTAAGTGGCTGCATTTTACGTTTTCTGATCAATATTTTGCGCATGAATTTGAAAACCATTTCCTTGCCTGTTCATAGACGCGGAGACGAGATCTGGCTGATGTGTTGTTAAATAGAGGGGTAAATCTAGATCCTTTAAGCAAGTGGTCTAAGGTGAGAACTCCTGTATATTAGTTTGGTAAGTGGGTTTTCTTTATCCCCCCTTTCTTCACTTGACTCTTAATGCAAGTTTGGCTTTTGCAGGTTGGACTGGTTGTTTATGATTCACAGGTGCCTATCGGTGCCACCCCTGAATATATGGCTGGGTTTTATATGGTGTGTGTCTTTCTCATTTTTGCATTGCGCTAAACTTTATGGTTTGCAAAGTGCACCTAGCATTTAACTGTTTTACCCACAGCTGCAAAGTGCGAGCTCATTCTTGCCTGTCATGGCCCTTGCTCCTCAAGAAAAGGAACGAATTATAGATATGGCGTAAGTGGTGTTTCCTATCTAGCTCAACATAACTATGGTCCAAGATGCCTAGTGAAGTTTGTGTTGGTATCAACATGCATGATTTTTTTTTTCATTCTGAAATTGTTGCCTTCCAGCTTCTTGAGTTTAGGTTGAACCTAAAATGTATCTCCAAATTGATAGCCAGTTTGGTATTTTCATGTTGGTATATCTTGATGGACAATGTTTTGGAAAAAAGAGTTGTGATTTACTAATCGATATTTGTTCAAATATTGTTCGACTTGTTGATGTTTTTTTAGGTTCCTTATTGCTTGTGATGGAAATGTTTTCTTCCTCCAAACATTTTTTGACAAGCTTATGTATGATCAGGGCCGCTCCTGGTGGTAAAACAACTTACATTGCTGCTCTGATGAAAAATAGTGGTATGCTGCAATTCTACTTAGTTTTAGTTTTGTTTTCTGTTTGTAACTGAGTTTTAGTTTTACACTCAGTCTTCGACCATCATAATGACATGAAGTCTTCTTAGCTACAAGAAGAACTCCGTTTTGCCATTGTTTAAATGTGGCATTAGCTCAAGCGTGATATGTGTTCAATACGTCTTTTGCTTTCAAAGGGAGTTAGGGACCTCTGAATTTTAATCATTTTCCTTGGATCACAACTGCTGTGGACATTTATTTCATGGTGCTATCATATTTGATACTTTCTAATTCAAACGTTCTTTGTGTTCTAATTCTTTTGTTCTAGGAATAATTTATGCAAATGAGATGAAGGCACCAAGATTAAAGTCACTCACTGCAAATTTGCATCGCATGGGTGTCACAAACACCATTGTTTGTAACTATGATGGGAGAGAGGTTGGTAACTCTGTTATCTTTGTTTCTGTTCTAGGTTGGTAACTATGTTGTCTTTATTTCTGTTTTTATTATTTGAGGTCTCATAGAAGCTTTTTTAAATTAGTTATCTTGCCTTGATCACATCTTCTGGCAATCACATTCTATACCTACAAAAATGTCATTTTGGGTGCTGGAACTGTTATGATGAGTTTATATTACGTGTATCTTAGCATATTTGCTGTAAAAATGTGATTATGTTATGTTGTTAATATAATTAGATTGCCTGACTCTTTGCTTGTTCGAAATCCAGCTTCCTAAGGTTTTGGGGGTGAACACTGTTGATAGAGTTTTGTTGGACGCGCCATGCAGTGGGACCGGGGTAAGCAAACCGCAGTAAAGAGCTCCACCATAATTACTTGCTTCTTGTTGATTGCTAGTCAATAACATTGCGGTTTTACTTCTGCAGGTTATTTCAAAAGATGAATCTGTTAAAACTTCTAAAAGTTTAGAAGATATACAGAAATCTGCTCATCTGCAGAAGGTTTGTTTTTCCATTTTGCTTTCAGCATTTTGTGGTATATCTAGAATCTGCTTCATGTTTTCTTTTTCCGAGGCCCTAGAAGCTAAGGAAGGACAAGAGGTAGGGTTAACTTACATTTAACTCTATTAGCATTCTGTCTGCTCTAAGAAACTGAATCTTGCCAAGCCAGATGATCTGGTCGAGTTACAGTTAAGATTGTCTTCTTGTCAAAAGCTGTGTAACGCAATTACTGGTTCACATTTCAAAGGAGCCAGGAAATAGTTTTCTAAACCTGTTACTGTATTTTTTTTTCCTTGTCATATTTAGTTTTGTTAATTGGGTGCTCACTATGTTTCCTTTTCCCTGTAGCAACTAATACTTGCTGCAATTGACATGGTTGATGCAAATTCAAAATCTGGTGGCTACATTGTTTACTCCACATGCTCCATTATGGTTGCTGAGGTTCGCTTGAAGTAAAAAACCTTTTGAGCTTCTAGTCATCTTTTCATTTTTCTGCTATAATGACTATTATTGTTATCTTACAGAATGAAGCAGTTATCAATTATGCTCTCAATAAGAGGGATGTTAAACTTGTGCCATGTGGACTTGATTTCGGATGTCCTGGGTAATGATGATTCTCAAGCATCTACCTGATTGCTGCTTAAGCTTTAGAATATTCCTAAGACCAATCTTTCTTGTTTAATAGGTTTGTGCGCTTTAGAGAACACCGTTTTCACCCATCCTTAGAGAAGACCAGACGCTTCTATCCTCATGTTCACAACATGGATGGATTTTTTGTTGCAAAGGTATCTTGATCTGGGAACTGAAACCTATGATCTTGGGAAAGAACTCCTATTGCAAGCATACACATCTGCAAACCCTTTCTTCACTAATTTTTTTTTAAATTTGTGCATGTGTTACTACATCCATTTTGCATTTGTTTGACTGTGACCGTCCTTCCGAATGCATCCCGTTACCTCAAATATTGTATGAGGAAGTCAAATGTATTCCGAATGCACCCCTTTCCAACAATATATTGTATTTGTTTGGTGGGATTCATAGTGGTTCTAAATGCGTAGGGCCTTTGTTTCTCTGCATCAGCCTATTCCTTGAATGCATACATGTACTTCTTTTAACCTTTGCCTAAGTTTTATATATATCTGATCTGATTATACCCAGCATGTTCTCTGTGGTTTCTGGCATGTATAAGTATGCTTGCTTTGTTGCCAATAATTCTTTGAAATTTCATTGAAAGGAAAAGAGTTGAAAGCCAATGGGTTTCTCTTGGTTATTTATCCTGTGGTTTTGGTTGCACATTATCAATGATAAGCTGATTCCAAATTGGCGTTGCCAACATGCAATTAGCATAGAACAGATTCTGAGATCTGGAATCTTGCAATTTATCACCTTATCTACTCATGATTCAATTTGAGCTCATGAAGGATGAGAACTTTTTGATATTGAATTGAACCAAGATTAGTCTTGCGAGCTCCTTGTACAACCATAATCAGAACTCTGGTTGGGTTTATTTGGCTTATGTCATTGTAGTCAAATGGTCTGTGTACCTTGTTTCTGATGCATAAGCTCTAGTGCTTTATTCTTTGGTGATTATTCTGACTATTATTTTCTGTTTCTGTTTCCAGTTAAAGAAAATGAGCAATACGAAAGCCATGACTGCTCACTATGAACCTTTGGAATCAGTAGAGCAAGCGCACAGACCAGATGAGGCTAAAAATGAAAGTAAAACTACAGAGCATTTGACAGCAAAAGTGGCTAAGAAAAGAGATGTCGTAAGCAATAGTTCTCGTGGTAACGGCAATGTAGAGGCACCATCGAATTCCAAAAATAGGAAGAAAAGGAAATTTCCATCTAAAGAAGAAATCTCTAAAGCGAGGTAGAATATTGGCACTTCTTGCCAATTTTATTTGTCCATAAGAAAGTTTTGTGTAGCTTTTACCTGCTACTCTAATTTGGAAAGTGGGACGATAGAGAAAAAGCCTTCAATCTCATTCTCTTGACTTTCCTATTGCTAGAAGCTAACTTCTTAATCTGGTGCAGGGAGGAAAAGAGGAGAGCTTTTAGGGAAGAGGCAAAAAAGGCTGCCAAAAAGAGTAAAGACTGAATGTTGATCATCTGGTGATAACTCAGTTAAGCATGATAACTACTTCAATGCGTTTTTACTGCTTGGTGCTGAATCTAATTGGATAGCAGACAAACCTATGCAAGGAATACATCTCAAGCTTAAAAATGTAATGAAGAGATGACCCTACTGCACAATGTCTTCTTCAGCAGCATGTCCTCCCCTTGTCTAGCTTTTGCCTTAAAAATATTTGTAACATTTTGTGCGCCGGAATTTCCTCCCTGGGCTGTTCAAGTCCATAAAGTTTTGTATTTCACAGTATGAAATTCTTAAGGATTGCGTTCATGATATAAAATATAATTTATGAATTGTAGTTACAGATCCTTTTAAGCTACAATTCACGAAAGTAACAGTTGAACAAGATTGGTCTTGCTTAGGATTCAGGACGTTGTTTTGATTAATTACTCTAATGGAAATATGAAGGTAACATGCATACCTGAATTGTTATATGAAAAGCGAGAAATTGTCAAAATACTCATCATACAAGTCCTTTCCCTCCCTGGCATGAAAGCAACTGCACAGAATGCTTTAAGCGGTCCAGGGATGTGTGAGACATGTGATTTCTGTGCCTTGAATGTGATCAAATTCATTGTTTTATCAATATTTGTTGTTTCCAAAGCTAAGTGTAAAGTCATACGAGGCTATTATTTTTCTTTGTCCAAACACAAGGTCAGAGTCATATGATGCATGTGGTACCTTGCTGGCATTTGTCAAAAAGGGGGGAAAAAAAAGAAAAGGAATCTTGGTCTGTCCTGGCAGTTCACAAGCGTTCTTAGGTACACCACCGCTCGTGAATAGTCCCATATCACCATGTTCCATCAATGAACTATAACGGTATAACCTCCACAATCATAAACA
The DNA here is from genome assembly GCA_025531955.1 of Erythroxylum orinocense. NCBI lineage: Eukaryota > Viridiplantae > Streptophyta > Magnoliopsida > Malpighiales > Erythroxylaceae > Erythroxylum > Erythroxylum orinocense. The sequence goes on from JANZLX010000213.1 coordinate 39,006,819, forward strand.
TAAATTATGGATTATAGTTTTGTAGTCTCCATAGTAAACCATGCCTAAGCAATCAGACAGCAAAATGAATAAGTACGTTAAGATAAAAGGTCAGCATGAAGAATCCAGATTAGATCTTCTATTCTTGAATGGACAAGGATGGGTACTGGGGAATTTGGTCTCTTGGAATTGCATGACATTATTAGTGCAACATCAAAAATAAGATACATATTGTCAGAAGAAATGGCAGGTAATTCATACAAAGAACAATATGAGCTGTCCATGTTACCCAAACTCAAGCGTCATTTCTAACATTTGATGTTAGGATTGTTCTGGGAACATTCCTGTTCTAAACATATGACGTTTTCTGGTACGGAAGCCTCCCACCTCATCTAGATTAGATAGATACTGTAAGAATTTAATGAGGATTTCCTATTCCTGGAATTTGATGGATTTTTGGACTTCCCCTTTTGATTTTCAGTTAATCAAAGTGAAGTGTCAGGAATAGAGTGGTGTGCCTGCTAGGTGAACTCCACACCACAGACATAGTTCAGACTCAGGACATCTCATAATAACCTGCTTGCTCTTGATTATTCTGGCTTACATCTCCAGTCTTAGTCTACCATCAAAAAAACCTCTCCGAAACTGGGATGACGGCTAACTCACCAGTCACCAGTACATTGACTGTAAGAAAAGACTGACCAATCGAGACCAAAGTAAATCAGAACAAAACACAAGTACATTAGATCTAAAATTATCCAAATCTAAGTTTATCAATAAAACAAATTTTACAAAGGAAAATAGTCAATCAGAACAGATCTACTCCATGAAAAGGGAATGTGAGTTTACTGACTAATGTACAAAATCCTAATCATCTTTTATCTGTTATGTTAGTGAAGTTATTTTAGACCTATCATAAGGAGGTTTTAACAATCAGGGCAAGAAAAAAAAAAACTCAATTGCAAAGTATTCTTACTCATACTGTCCTGTTCCAGTAGTTTAGTAAATGTCGCTCATGATTAACATTCAATGAATTAGCATAATTGAGAGTGTTATCTAGCATATGCTTCAATACAATGAAATTCAGATCATATTAGGAGTTGATATCCTCTTTTCCTCAAGATAAGTTTAATCCATTCAATAACATTGTCCTTTTGTATATAATGATATGTCTTGAAGAATGAGAACAATACAGGTGAGTAGAGGCAGAGACAATGCCATTCACAGATCCATTGGCATTAAGGTAAGCGAAAATTTTGAAATGGGTTAATATAATTGATCTTTTATGAGGGATATCACTAGTCATTCTCAATAACTTGAAGCCCGGACAGCAAAATCATAAAGGCCTCAGGAAGCACAAGAGACAGCTTGGAGAGTGGAGACTTCCAAGACCCGCATCGCAATGGAAAAGAGAAAAGTAGAAAACCACTACCAGGGGAAAAGGAACATAAATAAATCTTAAAGTAAACGAAAATCATATTACGGTGGAAGTATTGAACTTGAAACCAAGAAAAAGAAGGAAAAGAGTCATCTTTAGCTTTGACCCCTCTTCTGTCACCGTTTCTTTCTCTTCTCGCTCCCTCTCTCCCCCCAACAAACTTGTCCAAAGGCCAAAAGCTTTTTTCTTTTTCCACCTTTCTTTCTCTTCTCGTTCTCTCTCTCCCCACACATTTTGGAGGTGGAAGCTCCCCCATATCCTCTTTTTTATCTTTCTTTGTACTGTAGGTTTGAAGTGGCTGGGGGCTAGTGAGTGCTCCCTTTAAGTCCCACTGCAAAAGTTTCCACTTTCAAAGCTCTGATCTTTTAAGCACTTGCAGGTACTCTTTCTTGGGCTTCCTTTTCTCCCCACTTTTAACTGGTCCTGCTATTTATTTAGTGGTTTTGCTCCTTTTGTTTTCTCGTCTTGCACTTGTTTTGCTTTTTTTAGCAAATGGGTAATTGTTGGCTATTGGATCCAAAGAGATGGGTTGTTTTGAGATTTGAGTGGTTTCTTCTTTACCTTGCTCTTACCTTTTTCTTTGCCTATTTGTATGTTATGAATTAAGGATTGACATATTGTGTTGGAATGTTAAAATTCTTCCACTCTAAAGGTAGAAGGCACAATTTTGTTTCCACACTTTCTCTTTTCTTTAGATATATACCTGATTTGGTGTCTGCATGCAATCCCACGTTATCTTCTTAACTCATTGTGGATTCTCAATGTAATGCATGCTTCTGTTCTTAATTCTCAAGTTTACTGTAACTCATGCTTTAGTAGAGTGTGTGCTTTCTTCTTTTCTTTTGCTCTGTACTCGTAGCATGCTTGTTATTAGTTCTTTAGATACACCGCTCAATTCGGGCTCCACTTGCATGGGTCGTCGAGTGAAATGGAGCCTTAGTTACCTTTGGTTTCATTAGTTATTTCATTTCAGGAACTTAAATTAATTGCATGCTTTTATGTTTAACTTTCCCATTTGATGGATTGTAGGATGTCTATAAATCTACTGTTAATGGTTTTGGAGATGAGTGTATGTGGGATTACTAGTGGAGGGGACTTGCTTGGGGCTGAGTAATTCCTCACTCTGATCGGTTTAACAAATATGCTCTTTATCGATGGCCTCAATACCAAGTGCCAGAACTTCCTCTGATTGTCAGAAAATATCCATTGGTTGTCAACCAGTGGAAGGAAAATCTAAGAGGCCTTCACCTATACAGATTACTAGCAAATCAGAGACAGTGACCCTCACGAAACTAATCCCAGTAGTGAAGGAAATTGGATCAAAACAGGCTTGTATAATAACAACTGAGGACAAGAAGTGGCTGACCTCTTCTCATTCAGAAAATGTCAATCATTTAGCCAATGAGGTAAGTACAGTTTTGGCTGTTGTTGATCCAAGACAAGGGCTCAGGTGTACCAAGGACTCATCTGAAGATATTGCTGATCCAATAAGGGAAGAATCTGAGCCTGATTTTGTCCCAACTTCTGACAAGGTTAGTAATGGAACTAATAGCCTTGCAAAGACTAGTGGGAGTGCTAAACTTAATGACCATTTGGATTTTGTTGAGTGTGGGAAGAGCGGTGTTTATAGAGGTAGTGCAAGCAGTGATGTGAGTGATGAAAGTACTTGCAGCAGCTTGAGTAGCAGCATCTATAAACCTCACAAGGCCAATGATCTCCGATGGGAGGCTATGCAGGCTGTACGGGCAAAAGATGGTGTATTAGGTGTCAACCATTTCAGGCTATTGAAGAGGTTGGGCTGTGGGGATATTGGGAGTGTTTATCTCTCAGAGTTGAGTGGAACAAAGTGTTATTTTGCTATGAAAGTTATGGACAAAGCATCATTAGCAAGTCGTAAGAAATTGCTTCGAGCCCAAACAGAGAGAGAGATACTACAAGGCTTGGACCATCCTTTCCTTCCTACTTTATATACTAATTTTGAGACAGACAAGTTCTCATGTTTAGTTATGGAATTTTTCCCTGGTAGTGACTTGCACACTCCTGCATTTCGGTCTACATTCACTAATCACTACTGTAAGTTAGGTCTTTATACAGGACTCATGTTAAAGGTTTTGTTTTTATTTCAAAGCAGTTGATGTTGACTATATATTCACTTAGATGTAATGAATGTAATGGGAAAAACTACAATTATATCTTAACATGCTTAAGGGCATGCAAATGATGAAAAATTATAACTGCAGAAGGTGCTAGTAGTATGGCATAAGTATTCTAAAGAAGCTTGATTTTGTACATTTGGAGAAGTCATCAAAATATAGTAATACGATGACATTCATTTTAGAATAGCATTTGAAACATTCTTCATGGAGTTGTGTGTGGTTTGGCTGGTTTTATATAAAAGTAGGCATGTTATGTGTTCTGAAGTTTGCGACTAGAATGGTTTTGACATGATGATTGAAGAAAACTTCATGAATGGTTTCATGGGATACGTGCATATGTGTACTTTTACTTCTTTTTTCCAAGCAGAGAAGCCATGGAAGATTAATGTGTCAGAAAAGAATTGCACAAATAAGTTAATTTCTTGGCTTAGCCTTAGCTTAGCGGGAGTGCTAAACTTAATGACTTAGCTTAAAATTATTAAAATTAGTAATAAATAATTTTAACGTTGGTGATTTTTGACGTTATAAGTTAACGTTAGGCAAGTTTATTTAACATTATAAATTAAGTTAATGTTATAAGTTAACATCTTATGCTTATAAATAATCTTGAAATATTTAAGTATACTTTTACCTTCTAATTTCTTTATTTTCATCAATATATGTATTTAAAGTACTCCAACTCAAAAATTAGCAGAAAAAATTTTATGATTTTGTCTTCTGAGTGCTGAGTATAATTTAAAGATAAAGTTTCTGATTTTTTAATATTTTTCTCTTTGTTTTTTTATTTTTAATATTAGATATTAAATTTTGCTATTTTTTTTCTCTATCTCAAATATAATACTATTTATATATCATTGTGATATATTGTGAAACTGTTGGAGTTTGATTATACCTGCATATTTCTTCCATTTCCAAACATGTAAAATTAAGTATATTGTCAACTTATTAGAATCTTTTTTTTTTGGTTAGCGCCTATAAAACGATAGGAATGGCCTGCCACCCTCTTCCCTCTCTTCTTTTCAATATAAGATAACTGACAAAAAGTAATCCATAATTTTGGGGCTCAAATCCAACTGCAAGACAGTGTCTATGCCGTACACCTGAGCAGTAATTAGGAGACTTTCGAGTGCTACGATACCAACCGAGATGGTCCTCGTAGCGAACACGAGCTTATGAACCTTCAATAGTCCTGATTCTCATCTACTGTGCCAGCAAGCTATAAAGTACACAGATGCAAGTAGAAATGCAATTTTGCATTTCTACTTGCATCTGAATCATAAAGTTGCATAAATTATACCCTGTTCCAAATCATATGAAAAAGTGAACTAGATTTGAGAGGATTCGTACGTAGAAATGTTGTGAACTCTAATATGGCACTACAAGAAAAGGAGGCTTTTTGCGTCGTTCTCTAAACATCGGGAAAGGAAAATTCCCATCGTAGAAACATATCTTCGACGTCTATTAAAACGTCGCAAACAACGTCGTAGAAGGTGGGGTAGGCATTAGTGATCTACAACTTCTGTTGGTAAATGTCGTTGACGCCCCAGATATTGTTTGACGTTTTACAGGACGTCAGGAAAGGTTCAAACATTGTTCGACGGCTGAAGTAAACGTCAGGGATTGATACGTTCTAACGATGTATGATGAACGTCGAGGAAAACTAGAATTTTACGACGTTTATAAAGACGTCTGTAAATCTTAGTATTTCTTACGACGTTATAAAGAATCGTCGATAAATGATTGATATGCTGACGTTTGGAAGACGTCGTAAAAAGGTGACTTGCTACGACGTCTTCTTGTGTAGACGTCGTAAATGGTTATATAATTAATAATTATCTGATAAAAAATTGATTTAAATTATTTTTGCAAAATTAATGATTAATCAATTTGAATAAATAATTTCGAAAATTTCAATTTCCAAAAAAAAAATTGAATTTAATAAAATATGAATTATAATTAATTTTTTAATTTACATTTGTTTTATAATTTTTTGCAAATTTAATATTTATCAAATTTGT
>JANZLX010000213.1:39012509-39024480 GCA_025531955.1 Erythroxylum orinocense
TTGTATTATGATTCTGAAGGGTTTATACCCTCTTGTGATATTCAGTTCTGATAAGTATAAAAATCTGTTCTGAAATGCGTTATGTCTGATTTAATGTTAGATAATCTTTTAATGCATGCTTATGCTGTTATATGATTCTGTATGATGAATTGTCACTTCATGTATAGATTAGTTATTACTTACTAAGCTATATGCTTACCACGGTGGATTTTTCCCATGTAGATTCAGAGCAAAGATTATAAAGATTGGGATAAATCAACCGCAATAGCCAATGGAATCTGAGTCTAGTTTGAGAAAAATGTATTCTAAGTTTATTTTGGGCTTACATTTGATGTGTATAGCTTTTCAACTTGTTTGAAGGTTTGTAATAACTTTAATACATATTGGTCTTTGAAATTATGGTATGTAATATGATAGGCACAGTATGAATGATATGTTGAAGTACTGTATGGTTGATTTGAGATTCTAAAATACATGTGTGAAATGTTTCGTATGTTTTTTGGAAATGTTTATTTTTGAATACTATGTTTCCGTGAAATGTTTTGGTTTGTTTGTAATGTCTTGTGTGGCATCCACATATCCTCCCAAGGGGTATTAGGGCGTCACATATTTATACATAAGTTAAATAATGAAAGGTTGGGTTAAAATATAAGGAAGCCCAAAATAAAATGAAATCCAAAAACTAAGGGACTGTTTGTTTCTTTTTTTTTTCTTTTTGTGTTGTCATTTTTGTAAAAAGAAAAATAGGTAAGTAAAACATGTTTAGCTTATTCTGTTGTGATTTTTTGTTCCTGAAAATAAATAAAAAAATCACAACAGTTTTACAGAAATCAGAAAACATCGTTTATCTGAATTTTGACAACATGTTTTCTTTGACAAAAAACCAACATATCCCTACTTTCTATCTCGATTAATAATAATAATAAAGTACAAATTTTTTTATAATAATAATAATAAGATAATTAATTTGGTATAATAAAATTAATAATATTAAAAATAGTAAGTAGAAAATTTATAACAATAATTAATAATAATATTAACAATAAATAATAATAATAATATAAATAACTTATTAAAAATTAATAATAATTAATAATAATAATAATAACTTATTAAAAATTTATAATAATAGTAATAATGATAATGATAATGATAATGATAATAATAATAATAATAATAATAATAATAATAAAATTAATAATAATAAGAATAACTTAATAATAAAAAAAACCAAACGTATTTTTGTTTTTAGTTTTTTATTAGAAATGTCAACCAAACAGGTTTTTGTTTTCAATTTTTATATTGCAAATCTCAACCAAATAGGTTTTCGTTTTTTTAGAAAAACATAGAAATTAAAAACAGGAAACAGAAACCAAAAACAACAACATAAAAACAAAAGTAGAACCAAATGACCCCTAAATAAATAGGTCTGATGTGTGACGCGACTATTGGATCCATATGCTCTTAGGTTTAAGTGAATTAAATAACCCATTCCCACTAATAAAATAAGTGGCACATCAAGCACTCCTTGGGCTTAAGTGATGAAGCATTAAAATAGCTCAAGTTTTCTTTTCTTCAAGCTCCAAGTGTATCTGGTCCAAGGATTTGAGTTAAATAGGTTAGTTTGGGCTCAATTTTATTAAATTCTCCTCCATAGGCTTGAAGCTCGCCATCCTCTCAAGATAAAGGCCCACATGTGTTCAAAGAGTCTCTTTAAATCTCTTGGTCCTAGCTTTGGTCATGGGCCTTTCTAGCATAGCTAGCTCTTTGCCTGGCCTTGCTCGATTGTCCATGGTCCTGCTTACATCAGGTAGGTTGCTTAGGCTTAAACACAGGCAATGTTAAGATTAAGAATTTCCTACTTTCAATAATAAATATCTAAGAATGTTGAGAGAGATTGCACTGTTTTAAACGAAGGAGGCTCCTACATTTCCAAAACAACATTTGATCTCCACTCTCCAGAATAAAACCAAATTATATCTAGTTGTCACCCAAAATTAACCAAGTGATGTCTAAGATTCGCAGTTTGAGCTAACATTGCATGAGAATTTGACTCCTTTAATATACAAAAAATGTCATTTGGACATAAAGTTATAAACAGTAACTCATTATTTCCTCTTTTACAAATACAAAACATGTCACCAAAGCATGGAAGAGAACAACCATACTTCTCATTGCAAATATCAACTTCCAAATTGTTTGGTTTAATACCAATTCCCAAATTGTCAAAACCAAATGTTTATTGTGCCTATCAATAAAAATGCATTTTTAATTAATTAATACAATTATGAATAAAATGTAACATTAATATCAAATGCAATAATTGAAAGTAAGAAATAAAAATAGAAAAAGAGTACCATATGTAAATCAGTTATGTGCATTGCCGGTGGGATATTAGCAGTAAAACTTTGTTTACTTGTTTTTGTTAGCCAGGAAACAATTACCTAGAAATGTATACCTTATATATTTCGAAGCTAAAATAATGTAGTAATTTATGCCAAATTATACGTAAAGCAGAACATATGATATCTTCTTACACATAATCATTTTTGTGGAGCTTTTAATCTTTAACGAAAAACATTTCTTATTTTGAGCCATCATACATATCAGTTGCACAAAATAGGTGGAGAAAAATGAGAAAACCAAGTGATGGAGATGGCAATAACATGTTTATCAATCCCATAGTACAACATATTGAATATATAAGCATAATAGATATTCATAAGACTAAAAAATCACAATCCTATATTGAAAAACAAACCGAATAACTACCAACAAGGAACCCAACATTGTCTCCAAGATCTTTATCCACACTCAATCTGGCAATCTGTCTCTGATTGTAGTTTAGAGAACTCTTTATAACAGGTCATATGCTCCTAAACAAAAATTTGGTCCCTGCACACGATTGTATCCATATTGTAGCCGAAAAGACAAGCCATCTGTTGTTGACAAAGGCACTAAAACTTTCCTGTGTACCATTTGTAGTGCTTTAACTGTACCTAGAGATGACAAATTTAGCTCGGCCTACCCGATCAGAGTCGATTTTGGCCTGGATTGACCTAGCTATGGGCCAACCATAGTCGATCCGACTGTACTTCAAAAATGACATTATGCCCAACCATTAACATTCCTAACTATACCACAAAATACAAATGGTGTCAAATTCTTGTGTACACAAATGTGTCAAATTCAATCTGTGATCAAAGCATGTGTCCCTCAAAAATGGGAATCAAGTTGAACCTGATATTTCAGCATAATAGATAAGTAAAATTTACTGTCCCCTTCTCCCAAACAGGAAAAAGCAAAATATAGGATTGCTAGAAAGGAGAAAACTAGCGTCAACCATAATGTAGAAAACCATTAACAAGATTGTTTATAATGGCTAAAATTGGCTGAAAGTCTAAAAGAGGATGTTTTATTCAATTTCCATATCTAACAACCAGCGTTGGCCCTGGGCAGGGGCCAGCAGGGCACCTGGGTCCCTACCCAGGGGGGCCATGATTAAAAGGCCCCCCTAATCTCATAATTTTTGACGTTAACTTGCAAAGAGTAGTGGGAGTGCTAAACTTAGCCTTTGTTTGGATCCTTACTTGCACAAGGGCTGAAAGGAAATATTGAGGAGAAAATAGGAGAAAAGAATGAAAGAGAAATGTAATTTCCTTTCTCTTTTTTTTCCTAATTTATCAAATGAGAGAATTGAATGGAAAAGAATTTTGTAAGACTTTTATACCCTTGATTATAAAACTTGTTTATTTTTATTTGTTAGATTTAATAGGGATACAATGGTAATTTACTTATATTAGGCTTATCTTATCTTGAATTTCCCCTCCTTTCCCACCAATTTGGTGGAAAATATATTTGGTCCAAATTTCTCTCCTATTCCTTTCTATTCTCTCCCTTTCTCTTTTTTTATTTTTGTCCAAACAATAGAAACCAAGAGAAATGCAATTTCCTTCCTTTCTTTTCTCTTGCTTTCGTTCCATCCAAACAAAGGCTTAATGACCATTTGGATTTTGTTGAGTGTGGGAAGAGCGGTGTTTATAGAGGCAGTGCAAGGGGAAGTCATCATAATATGGTAGTACGATGACATTTATTTTAGAATAGGATTTGAAACCATTCTTCGTGGAGTTGTGTGTGGCTTGGCTGGTTTTATATAAAAGTAGGCCTGTTATGTGTTTTGAAGTTTGCGACTGGAATGGTTTTGACATGATGGTTGAAGAAAACTTCATGAATGGTTTCATGGGATACATACATATGTGTACTTTTACTTCTTTTTTCCAAGTAGAGAAGCCATGGAAGATTAATGTGTCAGAAAAGAATTGCATAAATAAATTAATTTCTTGGCTTAGCCTTAGCTTAGTAAGATATAAAATTAGATGCATTGTTATCTTCTTATTGAAGCTAATAATTCCTACTCAGAGTTAGCCCACATGCGGCTAACTGAATGACTAGGAGCTTAGACACTATGAGTAGAGAATGGAACCAATTTTGCAAACATTGATCTCTTTAATTTAGGAGCGTCATGTTTAAAGTGGAGAAGCAAACTCACTATAAGATGTTTATTTTGAGTGAGATTGAAATCAAACTTGGTTACATCTTGAAAAGTTCCTTTCTAGCCTGTTCGAGAGAATCTGTCTAGTTGAGATAGATTATGAGCTGCACAGTGCTCTGATTAACAGCCAAATCAATTTTATAGACACCAGTTGGTTAGAGATTCGTTGAGATGCCAGGAGGAGCACATGTGCCGCCTTCTGAGGGAATTAATTAGGTTAATCAAGTTCACAAAACAAACATATGTTCCTGTTAAATGCATCAGAACTGCACATCCAGTACGTCTAGTCTTGCAGACAGTTCTATATGAAATGTAGAAATTTTGCCAGGGGATTTGTTTGAGGGCGCTTAGTATGAAATGATGGATGCTGTTTAATTTTGCATGTTTGTTTCCACAATCTAATATGCATTTCTTGGTACCAAACAAATTACACAATCATTCCACACTGTCATTGTTGACGGTTGCTTTCCTTTGACCTTCGATGTGCAGATTCTATGTAGCAGAGGTTCTCCTTGCTTTGGAATATCTCCACATGCTTGGAATTGTATATCGTGACCTGAAGCCAGAAAATGTTCTTGTACGTGAAGATGGCCATGTTATGCTTTCTGATTTTGACCTTTCTCTCCGCTGTGCTGTTAATCCAACTCTAGTCAACTGTGCAGTACCTGAGTCTGAGGCCTTGCGGAGGAACCCAGCTTACTGTGTTCAACCATCTTGTATCCAACCATCATGTATGGCTCCTACAACATGCTTTATGCCTCGTCTATTTTTAAGTAAGTCAAGGAAAGATCGAAAACCCAAGAATGAAATAGGGAACCAAGTCAGCCCACTGCCAGAGCTTATTGCTGAGCCAACTGATGCTCGCTCCATGTCATTTGTGGGAACCCATGAATACTTGGCACCTGAAATTATCAAAGGTGAAGGGCATGGGAGTGCAGTTGATTGGTGGACTTTTGGGATCTTTCTATATGAGTTGTTGTTTGGCAAGACTCCTTTCAAAGGATCTGGAAACCGGGCAACCCTGTTCAATGTTGTAGGTCAGCCATTGAGATTTCCAGAGTCACCAGTTGTCAGTTTCCCAGCAAGAGATTTGATAAGGGGTCTGCTAATCAAAGAGCCACAGCACAGGTTGGCATTTAAACGAGGAGCAACAGAGATCAAGCAACATCCTTTCTTTGATGGTGTAAATTGGGCTCTGATTCGTTGTGCTAGCCCTCCCGAGGTCCCAAAGCCAGTTCAGGTTGGTCAGGTTCCAGCCTTGACTTCATCTAGTCGTAAAGTTGTTCCTGCTTCTAGCATCAACCAGAATAATTATCTGGAATTTGATTTCTTTTGATTTCTCTTCAAAGATGGTGTTCTTTTTCCTTCTGGGAATATACATAGAGTTTTTACAGTGTTGACGTGGAAAATAGGGATTTCTTATTGATAAGAGTCTAATGTTCAATGTCCTTGTTAAACATTTTTGAGTATATGTATTTAAATGTGAATGGTATTAGTTCATAAAGACATTTCAGTTTCATCACGCAGTCTTTGGAATTTTTATGAAGAGAGCTGCCAATTATTCTCTCTAATGATGTATCCTGAATTATGCATCTTCTTTATTTGTACTCATGGTATCATCTTCTCAGTTTTACTTGATTGTTTCCAACTTGGCATGCAAGTATGTAGCAGAAGAGGATGGGATTTGGATTCATTTGTTGGTGATAATACTCAAGCTATTTAACAGTACACTTTCAGGTCTGTCAGTGACAACTGAGCTTCACTGCCTACTCAGAGAAGGTTGACTGCTTCTCTGGTCCCAATAGACTGTTCTTCCTGAGATTTTTGCTCTTGCAGTGATTATATGTTACACCTTCATACCCTGCATGAAAGATTCTTGTGCATAGGATTGCTTGGTTGCATTTATGAAAGAAATTGTAGTTGTTTGTATTGCTTCAAGTTCTTGTTATTTGGTGGTGTTTGGTTTCATTTTTGAAGAGTGAATTATGGTCTAACAATCATCAGTTATAATAGACTTTTTTGCTTCATTTGGCATTTGCACCAAAATTTTTAGAAAGGGAAAATACACCTAAGCACTAACAGAGTATATACCAATATCCTGCTTTATAAGACTGCAACATGGTTTCTGTTATTGATTCCTTATTCTTTCTATGATGAAACCGAGAATAAAGGGGATGACAAAGGTCAATGGAAGTATTATCTTGTAAGGATGGATAATGAATTTCCTCCAAGCATATGGAACACTGCTGTCTTCCACGATTTGGCATAGTTTTTCCTTTTCAGGAACTATTTTGTCCAAGATAATGAACAAGTTTTGAGCATCTTCGGAGTGCTATTTCACCTCCCCTTTCTCCAATCTTCCCCACTAATAGAGCACCAAACAAACCCCTGTTAGATATCGTACTCTTACATGTATTATCTGGCACGAATTTGGATCTCATGTGCATATATATTTATTGTTCTTAAACTGCTGAAACTTGTAACACTGCACAAATAGGCATAATTATTGCATTCAGTTGGTGAAGAATAGTAGAGCAATAGCATAAAGGTCTTTAAATGACAGCAGCAAGCTTTGGATGGCATCAGATTCTGTGCACCAATTAACCTGTTTTAACTTTGTTTTTGTTCTAAAACAACATCATTTTAGGTCTATTTACACATAAATCGATATCGTTTTGAGGCAGAAACAGAGTTAGAACAGATTAAGTGGTACAGAAAACCTGAGCTTTGGATGCTATCTTTCTCTTGGGCTTAGAATACATTCCAGAAGCACTTGCAGTCTCACATTGTACGAGTCTATTGGGAAGGAACATTCTTAGCACTCACTTCCCTGTTCTTAATTAACAAATTTAGCATCTAATGGTGTGATAAACTAAAACTTCCTTAGGTGACAATTTCTTGTTCCATAGAATATATAATTGAAGAAGACTTACCATATGTGAAAGTGAGGAATTCAATACAAATATATTTTTTAATTCCTGGTAAAAGCTTCTTTTCTGCCAAAATGAGAGTCAACTAATTGGAAAACAAACCTCCAAGATTGGAGGGTCAATTGTAGTTTAGCTTCTTCACAAGATAAGAGTTTAGATCTTCTGTACCCAACACCTTATCCTAATTGATGTTATTTTGAGAGTCATGTCATTTTTAACACAAAATCAAGTTAAAATAAGGTATTGAATACTGAGGATCTGATGCCGCAGGACAGGATAGAGCCCGGCCTTTGAGTGTGACCATCAATGTCTTCCAACGAAGGACCCGCATGACGGCAGCATAGTTTTGCTGATTTTCCACATGATAGTTCACTTAACACTGCCAATGTAAAAACGAGAAGATGTCTTAAACCGAAACTTGGGAGCTGATCTGGTGTTCTCATTCTGCTATGGCCTGTGCTTGAATAAATCCCAGCCATCCAACTTATTGTAACGAAGAGTTGGGATTGATTCAGGTGCAAGGAACATAGCAGAATGAGAACAGCAGATCAGAGGCTCTGAAACTTTATTCAGGTGCAAGGAACATAGCAGAATGAGAACAGCAGATCAGAGGCTCTGAAACTTTATGCTAAACACTAGTTTATACAGGTTTTCAACATACAAATTTATTATATTCCAACAACTTGAGCATACCATCTGGCAAACAATATTAAATTTTCAATTGAAATCTAATCATGTATTAAATAAATTAAAATAACCTTCTTCAGTAATAAATTTACTCCATACTGTTAATTATTTAATAAGGCATAAAATAAAAAAATAAGACTAATAATGATAAATTTAATTTAATTAATTACATAAATCTACAACAACAACAACAACAACAACAACATCATCATCATTATCATACCCCGAAAATTTTCGCGTAGAAACAGGATTTGGGAGGGCCGGATAGTACACAGCCTTACCCCTACTAAGTAGAGAGGCTGTTTCCAAATGACCTACTTGCATATGAGACATGATAACAAGACACAGATAAAAAATTAATAAAATAAAAAAGTATATAATGAAAATAATAATTAATAAAGAAAAGACTATAATAATAATAAAATAATAAAAATCAGAATAATAATAACATTCAGTAGAAGTCTCGCTGAAGTGCGGAGTATGGAGATGTTTAGTGATACGCAGCCTTACTCCTAACTAGTAGAGATACTGTTTTCAAATAATTAACAAACTAATAATAACAATGACAAAATTAAATTTAATGTGAAAAGATCATTTTAAAAATATTTAAATTTTATTCACATTTAAATTGTCATACTAATTTCCTCTCTATTTTTACATAATTATATAGAAATATTTGTATAACTATTAAAATTAATATTTAATTACATAATCATAACTTTTCAGTACATTCAAAATATATTTATTAGAATATTAAAACTAATGACTTTTGAATAAAATATTTCTTTTAATTGTTAATATAATGTTATAATTAATCATTTAATTTTTCTTAAATTAATGTTTTTTTTAATGTATATCACAATAATAAACAACTGTGTATGGAATCTATCTTGAACAGCATATCTTAGAATTCATTTAAGTGTCAAATGACAAAAGATTTGGTGACTAAAGAATGATAAATATGAGTGGAAAGCATCAATGGGCTATTCAAATACTAAAAATAGAAAGATAAAATGTTGACAATATATATAACAACAGATTAATTTTAAACATATTAAAATTTAATAATACATAATACAATTACATTTTTACAAAAAATTATCAGTTTTAATCAATAATTTTTAACCGATTCGGTCAGTTTAATATAAAAATCTTAAAATCTTTAACTTTTCATTTTAATTTTTAACTTTTCGGTTCAATTTACTTTAATAACTCTTGTTGTTACTTGTTAAAGACTAACCAATTTATTAAAATAAATCAATTAATTTTTATTTAAAAATATTTTTTCAATTAAACTTTAAATCAAGGAGAATATCTTTTAATTATATTTTAGATTCATTAATATTATTCACTCTTTAGTCAATTTTATATCAGTTTAATATTGATTGAATGTTTTAAACTTTAAACCTTTTGTTTTATCGGTATAACTTTCGGTCTAATTTTTAAAACATTGGATTTAATATTACTATTAAGTTTTGTTTAATTGAAAATCTCTAATATATATACATACATACATATATATATATATATATATATATATATATAGGAGGAAAATAAATAGACTTTTTAAAGATAAAAACACATATATTACCCAAACCAGTTAAAGCCAAAACATTCACAAATTTGAAATGTTTTTACTGGTGTAGTGTGAATTTCTATGCAAATTCTGATTTTTTAGTATAAAAAGGCTCAAAACCATCTTTCTTAGCAGAAAAAACCAAACCCATGTTATAGAAATTCTGATTTTTTAGTATAAAATGTTCCAATCTTTAGGCTCTAAACCATCCTTCTTGGCAGAAAAAACCAAACCCATGTTTTAAGAAAGAAAATCGACCCTTTTTGCACTATCTTTTTCTGTGCGTGTGTGGTGGCAGTTTAGTGTTTGAGATTGGTTGTTTGTAGTTCAAAAGAGTTCTGAGATTGATCTTGAGCGAGCAGAATCTGTAGATTTTGATTTTGAGGGAGTGAAAAAGACAAGTCTTTTGCTTCTGCTCAGGTTTTGAAGCAAAACTCTAACATCATGTTTTCTCATGGTAAAAAGACTTCGAAAGAGGAAGTGGGTTTCGTTAATGAAGAAGCAATCCAGCAGTTGCAGTCTTTGATGGACCATGGTTAGCTTTCTTGCTGATCTACTTCACTATTCGCTTGATCTTTCTCACTCCTTGTTTTTTCGTTAGAAATTCATACAGGATTACTAACATATAGTGTCCACTTTTGTGGGGATTTTAACAGTTGATGAGTCATTGAAGAGAACGTTTCAGGTTATTCTCTCGCTCCCTTTGTATGTGTCCTGATCTATGCTTTATGTCTGTGCTTGGTCGTTGAGGAAAAAGCAAAAAGAGAGTAAGAGTGAGAGCCAAAGATGATGAAGTAATTTGCAGCTGTTATTTGAACTTGAAACCAGTTTATGTTTAACCTCAACTATACTGAACTGTTCAACACAAAGATTCAGCCTTTCCCTTGTCTCTTCTTTTCTTTTTTCCTCTCTTCTTTTTAAGTTTCTGATTTGATCTGGGTTTATAATGCTATGTAGTTCTTTTATTTTCTTTAATGATGAGAGAGTGAGATGTTATTATCAAAATGGAAGGTAAGTTCAGGTGTAAAAACCCTAAACATAAGACATCACAAGCCAAAAAATGATGAGACCTATTATGATACCAATATTAATCACAGAGGGTGGTTAATCTATAACAAATCAAAAACATAAGGGTATCGCATTCAGAGCTCTAAACTACACAAACTTCACACAATTCCAGGCCTATCTGAGCCATTATTGGACACCGATTCATTCCCAGATCCTGCTTGGCCTTCTTGATATAGTTCCCGGATTTCATGGGTTAATTGCAGTTTATGGTTTTCTGTCGCATTTCCTGTGTTGTTAGCTCTGATCTATGTTCTAATTGTTGGCATACTTTTAAGTTTCTGTGTATTATACTTAGTGTCCTATCTTGAAATGGGATTCCCTTCTATTTAGTCCCATAATGGTTACGACATTACTGGAGCTATGAGTTGAACTTTTTCGTATCCTAGATGTCTTGTTGATTGCATGATAGATTAGCATGATATCTATGGCTTGGATTACACAAGATGTGTTTTGCTTTTGTTATGTGATTTTACATGCAGATGTTGGTTTGTTAAATGTAGAGCACATGGTAAGTTAAACCTTTATCTGCGATCTTCAGAATATACATCAAGGTCATCCAACTGAAACTTTGGTACGATTTCTCAAAGCAAGGGATGGGAATGTTGCCAAGGCTCATAAAATGGTCAGTTCCATTTACTTCAACCTGATAGGTTATTTAAATAAAATTTTTGTAGCTTTTGTTGTTCAGCAACAGTTTCATATTATTCTGGGGTCTTATTATTTAATGTCCTGCCTCAGTTGGTTGATTGTTTAGAGTGGAGGGTGCAAAACGAGATTGATAACATATTGGCGGTTAGTATCTTTTTCGTTTGAGTTTTAATAGAAAATGCTGTATTATTTACTTTATCATAGTCATTCCTTGACGATAAGATTGCGAAACAAATTAGTAGTATGAAAACATTTTTGACCTGTAAGACAATGAAGTTGCATATCTCTCACTTTCCAGGCATGGAATAGATTATCTTTAGCACTTTAAATAACAATATTAATTGCGAAATATAACTAGAAAGAGTGTGTTTATTCCAATACTGAAGAGAAATTGCGGAAATATTGAATAATTGTATTTCTTTTTCTATATTTGATCAGTACACAATTACATGTATATATAGAAAAGAGCTAGCTAATTTAGGAAACTAGTATCTGTACATAACTTCTAAT
>JANZLX010000213.1:39024580-39036922 GCA_025531955.1 Erythroxylum orinocense
ATCTGATCTGATACTATTGCCTTTTAGGAGTCAATACTATCTTAGGAAATATTCAGCTGAATATTTCCCAACAGAAATCCTTCCAAAGTAAGTTATTTAAACCCCTTTCTATGTGATCACGGCATTAAAACATGTCTTTCTTTAGGAATTTCCATGGATTGACCTCTCAATGGTTGCATGAATGGTTTTACAGTGGACATGTACCTTTGGCCTAGTAGCCTTTAGGTACCAGTATAGCTGCATTTTGGCTGTGAGCTCTGCATTGATAAGGGAAATAAAGGTTTCATGCATTGTAGTTTTGGTAATTGTGGTTGTTTAAGGTAGTAAGTGAAAAGATCTACACCTTAAGTTACTGTATTCTCATTGCCCGAATTATTAGTTCGTTACTTTACCTGTGCAGAAACCAATTATTCCCAGTGATTTGTACAGAGCAGTTCGAGATTCTTATCTTGTAGGATTATCAGGCTACACAAAGCAGGTATTTTTAGTTTTTCTAAGTTCAGCTAGTTTCTGTGTTCAGTTTGGCTTGTGACACAAACTTCTAATTTCCAGTTGTTCTGTTACCTCCATTGTTAGGACTTCAAGTGTTGTTATCTACCCTTAGTATTGAACATGTAATTCATTTTCCTATTTCTATTTGATCTCTCAGGGACATCCAGTCATTGCTGTTGGTGTTGGTCTCAGCACATATGACAAAGCATCTGTAAAAATCTTATGGCTCATTTTATTTTGAACATGAAACAAATTTGTTGCAGGAATCAAATTGAAGTTGCATTTGTTGTTGTACAAATCAGTCTCTAGATAACTACGAATTGATTGGTGAAATCATACATGATTTGAAGCTACTCTTGTAAGGACTAATCAGAAAATTTTTCATAGGTCTAAAAGAAAGAAAGTATATTTTAAATGTCCAAATAGTTATTTACTGTTTTAAAAATTTTTGAACATTTAAAGTGCCGAGTTGTTTCTTGTCTTTGCAAGACATTTCTGTTTGGTACCCAGTAGGGATTTTATCAATGCCAAGTGTTATATGCCAGTTTTAGACAATCATATGTTTTTATTGTATCAAATGGGCATAGAGCTAAGACTCGTTATTATGGTCATGTAAATGGCGTGTAATCTCTATGTTCCTTTTCTTTTTAAATTTATCAATCATTTACATAATGTGGCTTATAGGTGCATTACTATATACAGTCACATATCCAAATGAACGAATATAGAGATCGTGTGGTGCTGGTGAGTATGACCTTACTTCCTATCAATGGATAACCATGTTTCGGATATCGTGTTGCTTGACGTGCAACTTCTGTTTGTAGCCTTCAGCAAGCAAGGAGTATGGACGGCATATTAGCACCTGTGTTAAGGTTTTGGACATGTCTGGCTTAAAACTTTCAGCATTGAATCAAATTAAGGTACTTATTACCTTCAAATGACATTAAGTTGTTACAAGTTCATTATTTTTTATTCTTGTATAAGTTCGTCCATCTTGGGTATGGTTCCTGTTATGCAGCAGTACTAAGACCATCTAATTATAATTCCAGTATTCAAATTTTAATGTTGAAGACCATTCCATTGTTTTTCTGCACCAACAATTTCTTGCATCAATATGTATCGGGCATAAACTACAGCTGCATATACGCACAATAATGACAGAGCTAACAGATATTGTTTGAGTTGGTGAATATGTCTTGATGCGTAATTTGGACATTAACATATCTTTTAATCTGCTAGCAGTTTTCATACTTTTGAATTACCAGTTTTTACTTGCATGCATTTGTGTGTTTCTGAGTGTCTTAAAATTTGATATTTCTGTGATGACAGTGTGTAGAAGCATGAGTGCTTTACCCTTGGCATTTTGAAAATCTAGTAAGCTCAGTTGCAACCAGATAGGCTGAGAGCTTTGTCTTTGATCTCTTACTGCAGCTTTTGACTTCTATATCTACAATTGATGATTTGAATTATCCAGAAAAGACAGAGACGTACTATATCGTCAATGTACCATATGTATTTTCAGCATGTTGGAAGGTGAACTTTAGTTTTTTTTTTTTATTTGACAACTATCAGTGGTACTTCTCTTGATAAAAACTAAACTACAAGCGTACAAATGAACATGCAAGTATAACGTTAACAAATTGTGAATGGCAGGTTGTGAAGCCTCTGTTACAAGAAAGGACGAAAAGGAAAATTCAGGTGCTGCAAGGTTGTGGACGAGATGAATTGTTAAAGGTGAGGCAATTGATTTATTTGTTGACCTCTCTTCTGGGCGGATTGTCTGGATTAGCTTTTATCTTCATAATGCATCCTTTTCCTTACTTGAATGTATCACCATTTGTATAGTTCTTGTATAATGTAGGAGGAATTTGAAACACTTTTTATTTTTGATATGAATTTGCTATGATGTGTATATGTAGTGTCATTGCCTTTGTTTGATGTAACTGATCATGGTGGTTGTGTATTTCACTATCTCTTATTACGGTTATGGAAAAAATTCGTTGCCTACTGTGAGTTGCATTTTAAATTTACTTTCGGAACTCCAATCCTTTGCCCCCGGTTCTATTTCTTAGTACACAACCAATCGCTAGCATGAGATGATAAATGTTCTTATAAATTGTGTGAACTCTTACTTGATATTGCATATATAGCAAGCAAGTTCAGTGACCTCATTCTGGTTGTGGTGAATCTTTTTAGTCAGCTTTATATAGTCCATCGGCATTGTTCTTTTCATCATCTTTCTGTATGTTCTCCTAGATGATATAATTCAGAGTTCTGACCGTTGATTTGCCTTTTGGACAGATTATGGATTATTCATCCCTTCCGCATTTTTGTAGAAAAGAGGGTTCTGGTTCATCCCGGCATAGTGGCGATGAAACTACTGACAATTGCTACTCCTTGGACCATGTATTCCATCAGCAGTTATACAATTACATTAAGCAAGAAGCTTCACTCCTGGAATCTGTTTCACCAATCAAACAGGGATCGGTCCATGTCGACTTGCCTGAGCCGGATCCTGAAGATGTCAAGATTCTGAAGACAATAGAATGTGAACTCCACAGGCTTGGGAATTTGAATGGCCTGGCAAATCCATTGAATGGTTTCAAATTTAACAAGAACTGAAAATTTTGGGAATGACAGGAATCCTGGCTAACGCGCACCAGAGTCCCAACTTTATGACCAAATCATTGTTTGATTATTCTGAACACAATATTTGCACCCCCATCCAACTTAATATTAATCTCCACTGCATCAACTAGATGCATGTATGGGATAGAAGCAGTCCTGTGTAGGATTACATGTCAGACATTGGAGTTATATTATTCCTGCGAAATTTATAAAACACGACGGAGCATCTTAATTGCCTTTAGCGGCATTTTGTAGCGTCTACATTCCACACGCTCCGGTACCAGCAGGAGGTTATTTGCGTCAGTTAGCTTTTTGATCATTGTGTTATATAATATTGTAATGTTTATGTACCATTTATATACTACGCACAATGTCTCTAATTTTACTGTACACGGTTTCTTAGTGAATGTGTAATTTTGCTGCCAAAACTGAATAATCTAAATTTTCTACATTGACCTGTGGGAAATGATCAGTCGTCTGTGGAAGTTTAGATAAAGAAAGAACTGGAGAAGATCATGAGCACAGTAATTTTCATCAAGATGATAAAATTCATGCTCCACTTGCCAGATGCGGTAAAAACTATGTACTTATTATATGCAACAGCTCAAACTCCAATTCTACAATTCTATAACGAAGAAACAAACAAATTAATTCAGACACTTCTCTAAGTCTGCTAAGTATTTTGGTTCAGCTGCCAGTACTCATCATCGATTCATAAAAATGTACAATTTCCACAAGGGAACTCTGTCCTATCCCAATTGTTTATAGCATCTATATGCAACAGCAACTGACACTGCTGCGCAAGCAACCGCAATTGCAGCATATGTATCCTCCCGCTCCCAAGTCTCGAGCCGTGTAGGCATAGAATGAAACCTACCGGAAGACAATCCTTTTCCGCTATTGATACGGGATAATAATTTCAGGTCATTCTTCTTTTCAGGTGCGCTCTTCACTGCCTTCTCAACAGAATCTGGGCAGTCATTCTCAGATACGATGGTCTTTTGGCAGCATGAAGACATTCCATTTTGCAAGCAGCATTGCACAACTTCAATGTTAGACCTGCATGAAGCTGTGCTTGTCGCATCTGTTTGTATGTGAGTTGGCTCATTAGTGCTTTTTCCTACCCCTGTCTCCCCGTTTAATTGCAGCCTTAGTTCTTGGGAGGCGATCTGTTCTTCTTTTGACAAACCCATCTGGCCCCTGAAGATAACGTGCAAATGGGCGTAAACAAATGTGTATTAAATCAATCATCATTCTTGATACTTCGAGAACAGTAAAACTGCTTAAAGCAGGATCACTATAGGGACATCCATCTACATATTCTCATTTAAAAAGCCACCTCCAACTACCAACGTCGGATTGTTACTTGTAACTACCAATGAAAGTTCTACAACTGTCCTACCATACAGATAAGTTCTATCTTGCGTGTTCAGCCCCCAGAACCATACTCCTCATATACTGAGAAAGCATCAGGGATAGACCTCAGTAAAATAAGATGCACTATATATAGTAGTTACCTCCACAGCAAGTCTATAATCTCTCCCTTTGCAATGTGCTGTTCCACTAATATCGGCACATCATCTGGACTGACGTATCCGTACCTGCAGGATTTTCACAGGAAAACAAGAAATAAAGGATTATGTCAAGAACCACTGACCCACCATGAACAAGGGCAGTGCAACTTAAACTCGAGACCTCTTGATCACAAAAGGCTTTGATACTATGTCAAGAACCATTCAACTGAAAAGCTTGAGCTGTTTGATGAAAACCAATAATAGATCACATACTATTCTAGCAGATTCCTAATGCATTTTAGACTACAAAAATATCAAGTAAAACATAACTGCAGCCGTAAAACTATACCAAGGAAAAATGTAAATCAAAAGGAAGCTTTGTAAAAGTAATCAGAAACACAGATCTGTAACTTACCAGTGGCCACTGATGACTCCATTGATACTTGAGCCAAAGATAATGATGTTTCCCGCATACTTATGCCCTCCAATGTGCGAACATGGACTAACTGATAATTTACCTTGAAGACCATGCATTTCAATCTCCTCTTTGAATCTACTAACAAGAACAGGTCCACAAACGCCACAGGTACGATCTCGGGACCCATGAGAGCACACAAAGACAAAAGAACCCTTTAGTTTTTCTGGAGTTCCAGGTTGCCATTCACTATCCTTCACAAGAACTTCCTCAACAAACGTGTCGACATCAAAATGCGTCAACCTCCTGCATCCTTTGCATATATTGCAATCAGCATTTATTTAGTGAGAAAGGCAAATTCATAAGGGATCAACTAGAACTTGAAAAGATTGCTAACAGACCTGTATCTGATCATATCTGGGAAAATTAAAACATCTCCGTTCGATGTCTCAGTTCCATCTTGCCCCTCACATATTGTTAAGTGAGTCTGACAGAAACAAGTTGAATGAGAAGTAACTAAGAAACAACCAGTTTACTAGTCTATTTATTTGAAAAAGGAACTTTAAGCTACATGTGACATCCAAACAAGACACAGCACCTAGTCTACATTTACAGCATCATTCCAAAAAGCAACTCTAGGGCGATCAAACACACACACATGTGTGCCCACATCAAATCAGTTTGTATGTACATCATACTCTTTTAAGCAGCAAACCACAGTATGATGTCCAATGTTATGCCATAAAAAGGAACGGCAACCTACATAAAAACCAGCCTACTTTCTACAGCTACAAGAAGTCACTCATTTGTAACTTGCATTTTGTTCCTCTCCAGTTTCCACATTACTTTTAAAACAAGAGTGGGCCAACAATACATTCAGCCAAATATGGGACAATTTCCATCATTTACTTGGTCACCATCTTGGAAAACAGTATGCTTTTGACATTGTTCCCTCCTAAATAAAGGTGTGCATCAGGATTTGTGTTTCATCCATGTTTAAACCAGCATGCACCATTACAATACAGTTGAATCTGCTCCAATCTCACATTTCTGCTTTTGTCTGCCAAACGTTAAGTAATTGAAACTGTTTCACTTTGAGTATATTATCAACCCACTAACAGGCCACCCAAATTTGCTAACTGGATAATATTGATTCCTTCACTCGTCAGTAAGTGGATAGGCTAAAATCCTATCATACAGCCAATTAACTGCCATTGAAAGCACAAACAACAACTGCTATAAGGGATAAAGAAAAATTCAGGTACATGCAAAAGTATATTATTAACCTTGCATAAGGATTTTATTAAAAAAAATTATAATATTGATTCTTGTGTAAAAGGATTATAAAGCACAACTCAAGCCAGCACTCAGATATCTCAAGACAGCAAAGCTTGCACGAGCAACTCTCATAAGCTTTTACATAATGAGAGTGTGCAGAACAATGGTCGTCTGTATCTTTGCTTAATAACAACATGTAAGATCTCAACCTGACCTATGTTGAGAAAAGAGGGATGTATCAAGTTGGACAATACACATTCTATAAATTTATTTTCCAACGCATTATCATCAACTCCAAGGACATATTGAGAATCAAGGAATGTATACTGCGACAGAGAAAGAGATAAAGCCATGCTAGAAGATTGAACTAATATACTACCTTCCATTTCATTACAGTTATGGTCACAACAAACATATTCTCAAGAGTCGTGTTGCTTTCCGTTTCCTATTTCCATTAATGATTGAAACTGAATTACGATCACATGTTTAATAAATGTCCTCCATTTGGGCTTGGAAGTTGCTTCGTAACATAGGAAGTTGGCACCATACTTCCCATGTCTATATAAGTGTATAGCTACACAGGTACTCTTGCTAAAGGCATCGAGTTCGCAAAAGCTGGCGACACATTGTTTTCTAACAGTATTCACGTCCCAAAGCTTACAAGGTTCAGAATATATAGTTTGCAATTTTAGCCCTTTGAACAGGGATTTTGTGTTTTCATGTGTTATTTATCTGTTCTAATATGACTGTCTTAGCTTAGTGTATTCAAATGGGCACTTAATGAGATGTGAATTGGTTCAATTGATTAATTGCTGAACTACCTAGTTAGTCTATTTTATCTTTATAAATATGCCCTTTTCGGCAACTGAACATTATTATTATTTTCATTATACCTAATAGTAATCATTTTCTCGAAAAGATTTAAGTTAGAAGATTTAATAGATTTTACCCATGCAACAATATCAAGGGCCACAAAATATTACCATATGTCTATAGGATATACATATATTGCCATATGTACTGTTACTTGTATGCACACAAATGAAAATACTATTCATTCTGTAAAGTCTGTCAACAATATGTTTCTGTCTCCATCTCCCCTACATTTACTACATATATGGTAATACCTAGTTGATATTGTGCCTTAATTTGTGAATTCATCTGTGGATCAACTCTGCGATTGCAGAATATTTTGAGTAAGCAGGTACCTTGAGATATAAACAGAACAACACCAATCTACTGATGCAGTTTCAACAAACTAATCAATTGAACCAATCCACAGTTAAGTACCCATCTAAAGCTAAACCAATCACATCAGAACAGGCAAATAACGAACCTGGAAAACAAAATCCTAGTTCAAACAGACTTGTTCCGATTTGTAGTTAAACTCACACAATACTAAGTGAATCCACATATATGTTCCGAAATAAAACTAACCCACGTTAAAATCAAACCAAAGAAGACATGAAAACTAATAATTTCCTAAGGAACACAAACCTCTTTCTTCATGAAACCTTTCTTAGCCATGACGGCAGCAGATAGCAACCTAGGTAACCGATCAAACTCCGCAGCCTCGATTCTGGGAGGCCAAACGGAGGGACTTTTATAACACAGAAACACATGACGCTCATAGAACTGTACTGTCCCAGCAAGAGGGCTCTGCCTGAAATCGGGTCTAGAGAAGCCGAATTCAGCATCACTGCCACTAACGCTCTCATGGAGAAAACCGGTGTCGTTCTGAAAGCTACTGGAAGCGCTACCAAGGTGAGAACTTGATGGGTCAGAAGTGAGAAAGGTTGTATCTAATAGGTCAGAAACCATGACTGGTGAGGATGAGGATGATGGGTTGTTGTTGTTGTAGTTAGCATATGAGAGTGGCTCTTCTCTGCCGTTCTCCATTTTTACACTACAGAACAAAAAAGATTAAAACTTTTTGGGATAAACAAAGAGAGAAGGAAGAAGGAGATTTGGGTTTTTGAGGAAGGAGATGAGAGTAGAGTTGGAGGCTGTTGTTTCAAGTATGTGTGTACTATGTTCCATTTGGTCTTCCTTTCAACTATTATTTGAATACCTTGTCCATCTACTTTCCTGTCCAAATTTCACTTTTATTCTTGGTTTTTATTTTCTTATTCGCTTTAATATTTCTGAAAAATTATAATAAGGTCTTATTCTCTCTCTAATAATTATGTGTGTAATGATATTTTAATTATAGAAATGACATATTATTAAGAAAAAAATCTAAAGTGTGATTAATCCATTTAGTACTTAAACAGGAAAAGAATTTAACAAAGAAAGAAAATTGCTGAAGAACAAAAGTTTCACTATTTATTGGAAAAGGGATGTACAAGTTTTCCAAGAACTCAAATCTGATGACATAAGTTGACTTTGTTCATTGCAATGATCAGAGTTTTTAGCAGGATTTGGTGAAAGAGTTTTTAACCATGGAAAAGGTATGGGGAAGGCTGTAAAGAATGTACTTTTGGGAAAGTGCATTGAAAACCATAAATGGCACCTCACTTGTGAAGGACGGTAATAGAAGTCAACTGTCAAGGTGTTTTTAGCATCCTATTTCATGAATGCTCTTGTAGGAATTTCCAGCATTCTCTATTTGTTGTTGTTGTAGTAGGTTTTATTCAGTTACTGCTCGGATATATTAATACTGGTTTGGAATGTTGTGTATTCTATGTAAAGCCGTCAGAAAAGAACCGTGTAGTTCATCAATCATCGAAATCCAGTCTCACCAGTGGATGTAGAAAAGGTCATCGGACTATATCCTGTGATGCTATGTTAACCTCAGTCATTAAATGCAAGTGAATGCAGTCAACGATCTGCCATTTTCTTTCATAAGATGAGCTTATACATCTATTTAATGAGAGAAACCCTTGATTCTGGAAAATAAGTTGGTTCTTTCGTTGTAATCTTTTCAGAAAGCTAATTGATTAGCAGAGCAGAAGAAATAAATTTTGGAATGGGGAAGAGTATAGAACGAGTCAAATCCAAGAATATACAGAATAAACATCTCAGATCACTTAACAGTGCACATCGGGTACATGCTTGTTAATACTTCATATACAGAAGTATATGGCTGTTAGAAATGTCATCCAGCCACGTGTAATTTAATTTTGTAGATTCCACAATGATAATGTTCTTTACAGGAAAAGAAATCTTATGAAGTAAAGGCGGATCAGATGGTATTGATTCTAAAAATAAGTTTCAAGGGCATAAAAAAATCACCAGCCTAGAATCACAAATTGCCAGCTCTAACCTGCTTCACTTCTGTATCATGAAAATCATTAACTACATTATAACATGATGATCGTGAATCATCAGTCTTGTGTTGCTTTTTGCCTGTCTTGCTCTCTTCAACACAAACTGATGCTTTTGTTTTGCTCTCTTTGTCAAAAACTGTATCCTCTACCCCCGACTCAATTAACTTTGTCTTCCATCTGATACCAATTGCCTCTGCCTGCTCGGCAAATAGAACTTTAGAGAAGGATGAACTGCAGATTTCCTTATAAGTTTCATAACCCGCTGCAAAAGTGTGTCCACCTTCCCAAAGTTTTGACAGAGGATGCAAAACTGAGATTGGATCATTACTTCTCTCCAAGGATTCTTTCAATTCTAGAAACTTGGACACAAACTCCGACTTACTGAATTGAACAAAAACTGCAGTTTCATCCACGCGATATATAGATACAACAGATGTTAGGCCAAAGACTTTTACAAGGCATTGTTTTATGTCCCTTCTCCTGAGTATAGATGGCAATCCCCAAATTAAAACAAAGTTCTCATGTACACTTTTTTGTTTCTGTTGCACTACCAAAGATTCAGCACTCCTATTTCCAGACCTGAGGTCAATAATATCTCCACTGCTCCAACTGAGATAGAGAAGGTTGATGTGTTTTTGTAGCTTTTCATTTTGGATCAAACTTTTAGAGGTTGAATGGAGTTTGAAATCAATGCCAAGATTACTGCATGCCTGGGCGAAAACACACCCTGTCATAAAAGCATCATATCCAGCTTCATGCTTAACTCCAGTACTCCATTCAGAGGACCTGAAAGATATATGATAAAATCTTAGAAGTGAATCAAAGATGCTTGGAGGACGAACAGATATAGCAGTCAATCATTCTTTACCCACATTTGATGAAGCATATCTGTGAAGAAATGATAAGTACACAAAAGCTAATGACAATCAACTTTTCTATTTAAGGTGAGCCACGTAACAGAGTGAAATTGGCATTAAGCCTATGTAATAGTCCGGATAGTTGTTCTTTTAAGATGCACATATTATTACATGCATGGCATTATTCTAATTCAAAACCAGGCATAATTGTTTTTTTCATTTCATTTTTAGCTACTTTGCAGGATGCTAAACATAGCAACCCCAATCCAAATGATAAGACCACATACTTATGTGCTATGGCAGCTTGACCAAGCAGCAGTTGCAATCAAATTAATCAATTGCACAAAATAGGTAAGGAAGCAAACCTCATGTCATTAATTTCTATTTCAACATTCACAAAGGACTGCAACGCTGCATTAGTGCATTTCTTGGAGCCCAGAGCAATATGGGGACAAAGTAAAGAGAAGGCTGAGGAGAGTGACGTGCTCGACTTCTTCATCTTCAATACCTGATTGGCATTCAAGAGGATTTTGGTATCCACGATATACGGAAAGTACTTGTTAACAGAAAAGGCAAACTCTTCAGCAGTTGAAGGTAAAGGATATAAGAATTTGCTGTATATATGCCCAATATCTGTATCAAATATAGAAAACATACAGCCAGCACATTTCATCAACACATATAAATATGCAACTCATCACGAAACACAGGACCCACTGGCATACCCAAGAAACAGTTATGGCCAACAAGAAGCTTTTGTTCAGTGGACAAGAGGTCTATCACTTGGCGAAACCCAATAGCAGCCATAATCCTCTTCTCTGTTTGTCTATAGCTGTCATCCTTCACCTCTTTCTGCAAAAAGTCAACTTAAGATTAATAACAACTTTCAGAGGTTTTAAGAGTGTCCATTTAAGACATAAGTCCCAAATAGTAGTTTTCATCTCCATAAATCTCTCTACACCATCTAATACTAAGGTTTGAGAATAAACCAAAGGCTAGGAAGTTATTTCTTTGTAAACAATGAATAATATCATATTATTATTTTTTTTAAAGGAAACAACTATAAGCACAAGATTCAGATGCATGAACCACATATTCATGAAAGTGTTCATTATATTTACCCTCAGGGAGTCCTTATCATCTTCTGAGTCTGCATACACAACCAGAGGCTTTGAATGGGGATTTTCTGCCTCGTTACGAACGTACATAAGATCTCTAAAATATTTTCTGGTGACCTGCATATTATTATATTCATAATACGTAACAACAATTATATTTGTGTTGAGACAGACAAAGTTGAAAGAGAAACAAACTATCTTCAGAATACTTGAAAATCCAAGCCAAATTACCAGTTGGATCAACTTAAGCTGATGAGACGTGAAACCACTCAGACAAAGAGCAGGCCGCATCTTGTAGAAAACAATCTGGAACTGTCCTCTTGACTCATTTAGACTTCCATAAGACTCGCTCACCCCAAGTCCCTCCCTCAATAACCCATCTCTCCATTCACTTAACTTATTCTTCATTCTCTCACTGAAAAGAACATCGGCAATGCTGGCCAAGGGCACATTTTTAGCCTCCTTCAACTCCAACACTCCATCCCCATGTCGCGAATTCAGGCGTCTCAATGCCTCGCGCTCTTGTGCTCTAGACAGATAAGATATTCCTGTGATTACATCAAAACATGCATCAATTCCTCCTAATCACAACAAATCCCAAAAATCACACAAACCAAGCCAACTTCAACTCACAATGAACTATTACACCACTCAAGCCAAAAAAAAAAAAAAAAGAAGATAAAAAATGCAGATGATACCTTCGTTAATGCAGGTGTTGAAATCAAACTGATATTTAGCTAAAAAATCCATAGAAGTAGTCTGGCAGAGGAA
>JANZLX010000213.1:39037689-39054887 GCA_025531955.1 Erythroxylum orinocense
CTTGAGAGGGAAAGAGGAGTACGCGCGTGTGAAGGCGCGTGTGACGGCCGTGAGAGGCCCGTGCTTTGTCATCGTTTTAGCATGGCGCTCTTGGTCTTAACTCTTAATAGGCCTGCCGCTAGCCTTATTTTCAGAATGTCCCCCACGACGCCGTTCCTGGTACTTGAAAGGAGTCCAGGGTACTTATTCACAAGAAAACAAAACATTTGTACAGAGGCTGTTCTCTAGTTTAGTTTTGGTTTTCTTTCCTTCAACTTGGGATGACCAGATTTAGGCTTTACCAGAATCGGAACCTGCACTAATTTCTCGTAGCTTTAATCCCATATCAAAGGAAGGCAAGGATCACGACGGCACATAGAGGCAACAAAGCTGTGTTCAAGAGGAAGCTCTAGACAGCAAGAGCAACAAAAGTACTACCAGAGCTGGATACAAAGCTGAGGGCTTTCCAGGGAAGTTAATTGACTTTCAGAGGTAGAAACAAAGATAAGGTGTTTGGAACTTGAAAGGAATTCTTCCATGTTAATGTTTCTGCTAAGCCATGCCTCCTACGTGTACAGCTTCATCAACCACCAAGATTATCTTCCAAACCCAACTTCTGTTCTCAAAGTTGTTACCTTTTTCTAATGTGGGTCTCCATTATTGTTGTTCGAGGCAATCTAGACCTTATCATGCTAGCCCAGTTTGGAATGCTACACAGTCCACAGGTACTTCCTGTTCTTTTATCTCTCTATCTCAAGGCATGTTTACGTTTTTGTGGTTTTCGCCTCTTCTAGTGTTTTAGTTTTCTTCTGAGTTTAAAGTTTGAAACTTTATCACGGGAGTTACAGAGATGGAGACGAGCATTTACATGATGCTGACAATAGGCCGTTGGGAGTCACTGAACCATATGGATTATAAGTTAGCTTCGTTGAGGCCTGTCCATGGGAAGCTAGCTTTGAAGTTCCTGAATTGGATCGTTAAGCAACCTGGTTTGGAATTCCATCATCTTACTCACTTATTGTCCATCACTGCCCATATACTTGTTAGAGCTAGGATGTATGAACCTGCAAAATCGATTTTAAAGCATCTCACTGAAATGGGGATTGGTTCAAAGTCTCTATTTGATGCTTTAATCAAAACATACCCACTTTGCAAGTCGAACCCTTCTGTTTTTGACCTCTTGATTAAGGTCTATTTGGGGCAAGGTATGGTTGGTGATGCATTGGAAACTTTCTTTTTGATGGGTTTTCGAGGATTTAACCCTTCTGTTTATGCTTGTAACATGATGCTTAGTTCAATGGCGAAACACCAAAGAGTTGGGTCAGTTTGGCTCTTTTTCAAGGAAATGCTCACTCGAAGGATTTGTCCCGATGTTGCTACTTTTAACATACTAATAAATAAGTTGGGTGTTGAAGGCAAGCTTAAAAAAGCTGGTTATCTTGTAAGAAAGATGGAAGATAGTGGATATGCTCCATCCATAGTTACTTATAACACTATGCTGAACTGGTACTGTAAGAAAGGGCACTATAAAGCTGGCTTTGAGTTGATCGATCACATGGCATCTAAGGGCATTGAACCAGATGTATGCACATTTAATATGCTTATTGATGATTTATGCAAAAACAGTAGGAGTGCAAAAGGTTATTTACTGTTGAAAAAGATGAGGAAGCTGTTGATATCTCCCAATGAAGTTACATATAATACTCTTATTAGTGGGTTCATGAAGGAGGGTAAAGTAGGAGTTGCTACTCGGGTTTTTAATGAGATGGCCATACTTAACCTTTCTCCAAACTGTGTTACATATAATTCGCTGATAGACGGACACTGTGGTGAAGATAATTTTGAGCAGGCCTTCATGCTCTTAGAAATGATGGAAGCAGTAGGATTAAGGCCTACTGCAGCTACTTATGGGTCTGTTTTATGTGGCTTGTGTAAGCATGCCAAATTTGACTTAGCTGGAAACCTTCTTGAGCAGATGAAGATTAATGGGCTGGTTATTGATTGCATATCTTACACAACTATTATTGATGGGCTTTGCAAAAATGGACTGCTTGATGAATCTTTAGAATTGTTTGACGAGATGGTAAGGAATGGTGTAAGACCTGAAATTACAACCTTTTCTGTGCTCATAAATGGATTTAGCAGGGTTGGAAGAATCATACATGCAAAGGAAGTTTTATGCAGATTGTATAGAGCGGGACTTGCTCCAAACCATATTATATGTACTACTTTAGTTTACAATTGTTGCAAAATGGGATATATTACAGAAGCATTCAGAGTTTATGCAGTGATGAATCGCAATGGTTATGATCCAGACCATTTCACATGTAATATGTTGCTTTCTTCTCTTTGTAGATGTGGGAAGGTAGGAGAGGCAGAGGACTTCATGCATCATATGATTAGGCTTGGTCTTGTCCCGAATGATGCTACTTTTGATTGTATTATAAAAGCTTATGGAAATTCAGGTGAAGCATCAAAAGCATTCTCTATGTTTGATGAGATGATAAAATTAGGTCATTACCCGTCAGATTTCACTTATCATAGTCTACTTAAAGGACTATGCAGGGGTGGATATTTGGGGGAGGCAAAGAATTTTTTTAATAAACTCCAGTCCACTCATACTACTGTTGATACTTCTATGTACAATATAATTCTTGCTGAGATGTGTAAGTTGGGGAAATTGTCAGAAGCAGTGGCTTTACTAGAAGAAATGGTCCAATTTAATGTATTGCCTGATAGTTATACGTATAGTAGTATTCTTTCTGGGTTAAGTAGGAAGGGAAACATTGTTGCCGCTCTTCTTTTCTTTCAAAAACTTCTGGACAGAGGAACTCTGTCCCCAAATAGAGTCATCTACACGAGTTTGGTTGATGGTCTTTTCAAGCTAGGTCATGAAACGGCTGCATTATTTATGTATGAAGAAATGGAGAAGAAAGGCCTATGCCCTGATACTGCTGCAATTAATGCTGTCATGAATGGATGCTCAAGGATGGGAAACATGGATATGGTTGATAAACTCTTTAAAAGCTTTTCCAGTGGTAGTTTATCCCCTAACTTGGTTACCTACAATATTCTGTTGCACGGGTACGCAAAGAGAAAGGATCTGTCAAAGTGCTCTAAACTATACAATCACATGAAAAGAATGGGCCATTTTCCTAACAAGTTAACTTTCCATTCTCTTATTCTTGGACTTTGCAAATGTGATATGTTGGGTATTGCCCTTAAGATGTTAAAAAAGGCTCTAGTTATTGGTATTTCAGTTGATCTGATAACATTTAATATGCTTATTTCAAATTTTTGTGATAGAAGTGAGATAAGAATGGTCCTTCATCTGCTAGAGGTAATGGGTGTTGTTAATGTTTATCCTGACATTGACACCTACAAGGCCATCTATAAAGGATACATCAGAGTTTCTGCTCTTCAGGAATCTCATTTTCTTTTGCATGAAATGTTGGACAGGGGTTTTAGTCCTTTGCGCAAACAATATATCAGTTTAATAAATTGCATGTGTAGAATGGGACATATAAAAGGAGCATTCAAGCTAAAAGACGAAATGAAAGCAGCTGGTGTCATTTCTCAGGACATTGCCGATAGTGCTATGGTAAGAGGGCTTGCCAAGTGTGGGAAGGTTGAAGAAGCAACACTGGTTCTCAATCACATGATTCAACTGGGGCTCATTCCAACTGTTGCAACTTTTACAACTCTGATGCACATGCTTTGCAAGAAGTCTGAATTTTCCAATGCTTTAGAGTTGAAGAGTATGGCAGAGGGTTGTGGTGTGAAATTTGATGTTGCTGCATACAATGTTCTCATATCTGGCCTATGTGAAGCTAATGATGTTGTGGGTGCATTCAAACTGTTTGAGGAGATGAAGCAAAACGGTCTTCGCCCCAATATAACCACGTATACTGCTCTTATTAACATGATTAATAACAAGAAGATTAGTGTGGATAAGAGTGAAATGCTTTTGAAGGATTTACAAGAAAGGGAAATCATACCTGAGGAGTGGGGAGGACATACTGACAAGTGGTTGGTAATCGCAAAGAAAAAGTTGAAGTCTTTAAGGTATTCTAGAGGAAGATGATGGCTGAATATGTTTGGTGGTTGTCTAGCACAGCTAGCGGATGAAGTCATTATGTCGCTAACTGTGCTATTCACGATCTGGTAAGCATTTACTTTTCATTTGTCTTTTTTGAGGCATTCTTTCTTTGTGCTTGAGCAGAATCTTTATGTTTATACGCATATATACATGTCTAAAGTCTAAACTCATGGTATATTATCAGTATGTGATGTGTGTTTCAACCCGTCCATGGTATATTATCAGTAGGTGATGTATGTTTCAACCCGTCCATGAGTTTAGTCTTTAGACATGTTTTCTATATATATATATATATAGACACACACACTCACTCATTTTATAAGTTTTATTTCTTCCCATGTGGATGGCACCTAAGCTTCATTGTTCGATATTGTGGAATTCACAAACTGTCTCTTTAAAGAGTTTAAAAGGTATTCATGTTATGGTGTTTATTTGCTGCCAACATTTGTTTAACTGTTGTGCCAACTTATTTTTTATTTATACATTGGTTTTTTTATTATTTGGTTTTAAGTCTTCATGTTTTGATCATACCGAATATTCATGATTCTTATCTCATCTTATAATTTTTGTAAGCACAACTAGTGAGAAACCACTGTAAAAGATCACACATCAGTTTTTTGAGATTGGACATAACTTGCCATGCTCTATGAAATTCATTTGTATATTGGATTAACTATTTCTCCACAAATCATCTCATTTTGGTTACCAGTGTGCCTGTTGTTGACCAGTGTTGGACGCTGCTGTATTGGTGGCTGGGGGGCTTGGGAATGGTCGTACTGCTTGTTGATTTGCCATCCACATGCTAATGGATTATTCCTTCTCCAACTATATCAGGCGATGAATGTGTGGTCTCCTAGTCATGGTTAGCATCCTTTTGGCTGGCACGATGAGCAAATTGAGCGAGGAGGGGTCCTCTAATTCGGAGGTAATATCACAAATGAGAGACAGAACGATTGATAAGAAAACCGAAGACTGGGGTCTGAGGTATTAGAAAACATGCATCTAGCTTCAGCAACTCCATTTGCTTCAATGTTGTCAGGCAGCCTTCTCATTCCAGGGTGTATTAATAAGGTTTAAGTCTTGACGCCATTGTTTGTTTTACCATCACCCAACCTTTGTCTTTTTAATGATTTTGGATGGCAGCGCAGGCCAACAAAGGTAGTGGAAGCATGTGGTCTTGCCAACAGGAGGCGAGACTAGTACCCAGAAAATGGAGGCGGAGCATGCCCCTCAACTCAAGCTTACATGTTTGCAGACAAAAACACAGTTAGCCAATTGACTGGTCTTTTAAGCAGTTGCAGACCAGTTGGTAAGTTGTAACTATATACAACTACCAGCTACAAGCCCACAACCCATGTTGGATGCAATGCAAATCCTTGAATAAATCCAAATTATCATGAATAGTGTCAAACCAAAGTACTTGCTCTTACTTTTGTCTTTTTCATATGTGCAATCACTTTCACACCTAAGGCTTCCATAAGTTGAATGTTTACTTATTATTATTATTATTATTGGAAAATTATAGAATAAATAAACACAAAAAGAAGGAATTAGATAATTAAAAATTGTATCTTCTTGAGTTATTCTGTTGCCTGAGTTTAGACCAACAAGTCACGCCGTCTGCCAGCTCATCTTCTCTAAGCATTTGCCACGCCATTGCTTACGACAAGAATCTTTCCGTCGCCGTTGAAGTTTACAACTTTTCAGACATGACATCAACTATTTGGTTGTTGAGGCCCGTTTTTGGCCCAATCACTGCACTGCCACTCTCTCTCTCTCTCTCTTAAACACAACTTTCCGTTTCTCTTTCATTCTGATTACTCATTTGTCTTTCAAGGAAGCTCTTTTTGTCTAGAATTCATGTCGGTATGTTAGTGCTCTCTACTCTTCTCGCTTCTCTTCCTAGATACGTATGTGTTCAAGTTGATGTTTTTGAGCTCGTTCTGTAAAAGCTTTCTTATGCTTCTTTTTGGTCTTTAAGAAGATTTCTTGATTTTGTGTGGATTTTTTTTATTGTTTGCCTTGTTTTAATGATTTCGACAATTGGGTTTTTATTCTTCTCGTCGGTTTTATTGATTTCATCCTTGGATTGCTCTCTTTAGAGTTTGATCAGTTTTGCTACTCATCGATTCTGTCTGATTCGTGTCTTCACTTCCCTTTTTCTTTTGTTGTTACTGCTTAGATTTTCTTCTTAAAGCATATCTGCAGATTTAGCTGAAAGCTTAACGAAGGTGGGGACTATCTGAATTATTAAATATTTGTTGAACTCCGAAAACGAATTTGTATAGGTGTTGCAAGCAGAGGGGAAAAAAAAAACACACACACACACACACACCAGTTGTGCTGCATTGAGGAAACGTTGAAACTTCAAACTTCCTTTTCCTCTCGTACTTGTTAGGTCATAACAGCTCTTTGTTCTGTTATAAATGTAGGATTTTCTATGGGGAACGTGTGAAAACTCTGGATAGTGTATAGGAGAAACATGAATTTGATTTGATGTTCGTCAGTTTAATCAAGAATTATTCTTTATTGAAATATCGTGCAATTGTAAATTTTGATTATGTTACTAATAAAAGTATGGAGTTGAAAAGAATCTCAAAAACTGGAATCTGAATTTTTGAAGTTAGATTAGTTTGAGATATTTCCAGGAACGATGTCCTGTGCAGCTCTAATTTGTTGTGCTCCTAAATCATACTTATTTTGTTATATATTTTGGCCATTATGGTTGTATTGACAGATCATATGATTCCAAACTTATGTAGAGACCTGGTGTGCTTGTCTTTGTGGTGTTGGGTGTGATAATAGTTTGGCATGTTTATGGAATTCCTTGCAATTCCTGATCATTGCTATGTTACTTGCATTTGCCTGTGGGGTTGACAGTTCTTTGTATTTTATTGTTTGTCATTGCATCTTAATTTACTTTTGCCCAATGAGAGCAATTGGCATGTTAAGAGTTAGCTTTTAATGGTGTTAAAGGTGATTATATGATCAATTTTTTAAGCTTGTTGATGGACTATAGTTAGAGCTTGGTGCTGTTTCTCTGGGATTCTTTTCCAAAATTTGGTGCCAGTTGTGTGGTTAAACTTGAGAATATGAACTCTTTTGATATGTCGCTGCTCTTGGGCCACATTAAGTCAAAGTATTTAAGGGGATCTCTTATTGAATTTATAACAGGACACTGGTAGGCCTTTACCAAAATTTGGTGAATGGGATGTTAATGATCCTGCTTCAGCTGAGGGATTTACTGTGATATTCAACAAGGCAAGAGATGAGAAAAAGACTGGTGGCAAACCAGATTCACCAGGGAAAGCTGATCATCATGTGAAGCCTCCAGCTGATCCTGGCAAGCCTCGGACTGTAAGTTCTTTCATTGTTTTGCAGTCCTTTTGTTGTCTGGGAACAGCTGCACTCACCCACATAAAAGCTTAATCGCATTTCGTCATAGCTTTTGTATGTCGTCAATTTTAAAGGTATTGATCTTTTAGAATATGGAATGCAACAGTGACAGGCACTACAGTCTGCAATGTTGTCGTGTTAGTAGTTGACATGAGGATTGATGAGAAATGCAATTTTTGCATTCACAATGTCGTGTAAAAAGATCAGATGATCTGTCTGATTGGTATTAGATTCCTTTTCTGGTGATCTGTCTTATTATCCTAATGAATGGCTTTAGATTTGAATTTGTCTGCGTGATTATGGAGTTATAGACTACTGAATATATATTTTTTATGAGTCATGATGAAATTCGCAATAAGATAGTGGGTTGGAGCTTATATACTGCCATCTTTCCAGCAGGAATGTTCATAGCTGTTAAAGTTTTCTTCTCTGACTTGGTTATGACTGGTTTACAGAAGAAATGGTTCTGCTGTTTTCAAAGTCCACATGCGGAATCTTGACAATGTCCTAGTCCAAGTTCAATTGGAAGAGTATGTTCAACTGTACGATGCTTCATTACATAT
Source organism: Erythroxylum orinocense (assembly GCA_025531955.1). Lineage (NCBI taxonomy): Eukaryota > Viridiplantae > Streptophyta > Magnoliopsida > Malpighiales > Erythroxylaceae > Erythroxylum > Erythroxylum orinocense. Next base: position 39,045,727 of record JANZLX010000213.1, read on the forward strand.
TTTCTGAAAAAGATGGATAATTTAAAGCGATGATTGAAAGAATCTGTTTGTTTGTGTTGTAAACTGAATTGTGGTGGGGGAATGAGAAGAGACATTTATTGTATCTAAAGAAGCATTGATCTACTCCTGCCTTGCTTTTTCACTATTGTATGAGCTGTAGAGTTTTGTTGACATTCTGTTCCTTCTTATAGCACGAGTATATATGGACCTTCTCGTGGAATATATACTTTTTTGTAGTAATATTAGAATGCGGTGTAGTGAAGCTGTTGTTGAAACGAGCCAAGTTATCAGAAGACTACTTTGACCCTTTTCATTTTTAAGCTTGTGAAAAATGAAAAAGCATGCATTGTAGCAAAAGGATGTTAGAAACGCAAATTGATTGGTGTGACGTTGCTGCTACTGGTTGTTCAGGCTAGTTATTGTTGTTCACATGTCATATTGTCATACAGATGCGAGAATTATTTAACCTTATGACATTCTTAAGATTAACCAGTAAAACTTATTATAACGCATAACAATAACAAGAACACTAGTTGCCATACCAAAAGAATAATAGTAACAACATTATCGCTTCTTATTCCTCTATAACTTGATGATCACAAGAAACTATCATGGGTCTTAAAACTGTATTAACTTAATGCTGTAAAATGCATGAGTATACGTTTTCCTTTTACACTGAACCACCAAACAGAAAGAAAAAAGTCTAAAAAGAAAAGTTTGCTTCGTCCAACAAGTATCCCCTATCAGTTATCTAGCTAAACTCTGGAAATCCCAAGCTTACGCTCAAATAGTCGTCGCAGAAGGTAAACTTGGAGAACACTGGCACCTATGAGTGCTGCAGATTCATACAAGGCCTTGTGCATTGCCCTCTTGCTCATTGCTTCATTTACTGCATTAAAAATCGAAATGATTACATATGATGCAAACAATCTGGCCGTGTGTTATTCATATGTTAAAAGTGTCCCTCCCAACCAAACGAAAGGGAAGGCACCCTTTAGCAATAATCAAGTTCAAGGTTCAGCTGTCATAATGCAAGCAGAGAGAGTTAATTAACGTTCTAGTTGACTGTCCCGGATGCTAGTACAGTGGAAAAACATAGTCGATCAATTAACCTGTTTATTACACAACTTCAGCTAGCTTAACGAAACCAGGTAAATCTTATATCATGCTCCATAGGTAAATCTTATATCAAATGTGGTAGGTACAAGTAATACCACAGAGAGAATCTTTCTATGACTGCAATGCTGCACTTTTAACTTTGGCAGGTCATAAAACTTTACTAAACTAAACATGTATCATTTCAGTTAGAATTAGGCAGTATTCGTAGCCACAAGCAATGAAGAAAAGGAGTTATTAGCCAAGAATGGAAAAAGAAAGTAATGGAAAAGCTTGTGATAAAGATTCCCAGGCAGATACCTAATGCTTGGCGTTCAGTCTGAGCCTCTAGCCAGTGCTGTTCAAATTGTACATTGTAAAGAGCCTGTTCTAGCTGCATTATCTGATCTAACACAGGTTTGAAATGCTCTGCATACATGGTAGACAAGCACATCAGCCCCTTTTTCTCCAGAGCTGAGGGAGAAAAGAAGATCATAGTATGATTATTATGATTTTACCATCTTTTGCATGCTCGTCATAGTATGTAAAATGCTTCACTTGCACATCAAAGTCAACTGTTTCGTGGTAAGGAGACTTGTTAGTGAAGCAAAAACGATGAACTCCTTTCTGATGAGCTACAAATTCAAACTTTTCACTTGTCTTGTCACGAAAATCATGGATCTGAGCACCAGAAGGTCCTTTTACCTGATTATATCATCAGTCAAACAGACAAATCATGACAACTGTCAGCAGTTGAACAAATTAAGGAACATGATAATAGTGAACTTTCACCTAAGAAACAGTCATAAATTGGATATAATTAGCACAGCACAAGCGCATGTTCACAAAATTCATTTTGCAAATAATATTGTCTTGAAAATCACAGCGACCAAAGTTCATAAAATTGATCTTGCAAACAATATTGCACGACAAGTGCTCATAATATTACATGCTGCAAAGTGTTGGACACAATCTGGCCTATGTTTAGTATTTGAATCTAAAGTTCAGTAAATACTGCATATTTGGACACAATCTGGCCTATGTTTAGTATTTGAATCTAAAGTTCAGTAAATACTGCATATTTTCACGTGGCTTAGACATGAAGCATCGTTGCATCTCAAGAAGATGATAACTAAGGACTTTAAAAGTAAAACAACATGACTTAAAAGCTACAATGATTACAATCTAAAATCAGCTGCCAGCATTGAAATATATGTCATGAGATTACGGTTGAAGTTCATATCAACTGCTCAGTGTTCAAGACCTAGTCAACTGTACAAGAAGACATAGTCCCAGTTGTTATCTACCTGAATTCTCTACAAATACAAGACCAAATTCTTGGAACTCCGTGCCTATAGAAAAATGGTACTTGCAATGAATGAAAAAAGATAAACTCACCACAAGATCAACACCTTCATGGCTATAATGCCACGATGACTCGGCCTTAATCACAACAAAGGAAACATGAACAGTATCTCCGTATTTAACGTCATAAGAGAAGCATTCCTCTCTATCCATCACAAATCTAATCCCAAGGACCACATTTTCGGCCAATAGAAAAACCATCAACAGCACAAAATTTCCTTTCATTCCAAGGCCCATCTGTAGATCACAAAATTCAAATCTATGATTACATCCAAGATTAAAGCACCACTGAAACACAAAATGAATGTACAATGTTGAATAATGCAATTTGAAAGAATAACCAACAAATGAAAAGAATTGAAACCGACAATACCTTTAAGATAGCTGGTATATTCACAAAATGCTAATAACTCCAGAATTATAGTCAGATTAGGTTTGAAAACTAAGAAAAGCGAGGAAAAAGAAAGAAGATCCGTACTTTCAAACATCATTTCCCTTATATCCAAAGGGTTCTCTCTTAAATACGTAAAATCACAAAATCCAACAAAAACACTCAATCTTTCGAACCGATTCTTTCTGGGCAGAGCTAACGATCGAATCGAGGATCTATTTTAAGGCAAAAACGAAACCGAATTGTACAAACCCACAGATAAAATTTCAAAACCGACTAATCCCAAAAAGAAGAAAGCTATTACCTTGAGAAAATGGACTTGAAAGATTTGTTATAAGCTCTTTGAAAGTCCCAATAATCGTAATGCGAACCTACAGCTCTACAAGAAGACTTTTCAAGTAACTTTCAGTTTGGTACTATCTCTGTGCTTTGATGTAATGAGACCTGATTGTCTACTTCTGCCCACACGTTATATATTTTGCACCTTAGACCCGAGCTTTCTTATGTAAATATATGTCTGGGCCCAAGGAAGCTTAGGTTGACATACTGGGTCGTCAACATCAAAATTATGGATCTAGATCTTCTGTCCAATATTACTCTGTTTTATTCTGTCTTATAGAATCTCAGCCATTTATTTTGTGAGACTTATGCAGAACCCACATAAATAAATGACTGAGATTTATTGGAAATAATAAGACACCATAATATTAAACAGAAGATCTGAACTCCAAAATCACAGCAGCAAAATGGTCATCAGGATTCTGTTTTGTGGATTAGCATATTTAAAGTTTTCATTTGTTATTTTTTTTAATGAAATGGAAAGAAAACAATGAGATTATTACATGACTAGTCTAGGGAAACAAACCTCTGACATATCCTTTAAAAAGATTGAGAGACACCCTGTACGTGTAGAATAACTTGTTTAATTGTAAAAATTTTAATTTATTTAATTTTTTGGTTCGATTTTAACTTTTTAGTTCAGTTTACTTTAATAATTCTTTTTGTTAAAAACCAATCAATTTATTAATTAATCGGTCAATTTCTATTAATTAATAAGTTCTTATAAATCAATTAATTTCATTTAATAATTTTTTAATTAAACTTTAAATTTTTCGATCAGTAAAACAATCACGTTCAGTCATATTTTAAATTCTTTAATTTTATTCAACTTTTTTACGTTTTAATATCAGTTGAATTTTTTAAACCTTAAATCTTTTGTCTTATTGATTATACTTTTGCCCCATAACCAAACTAGGAGATTTATGTTAATTTCCAAATAAAAACTATATAGTATATACTATGTTTACATGACTTGTGGTGCTTTTTTTTTCTTAATTAAGATTAGAACATTTATTAGAAAGGAGAATACATACTATTTGAACAAACATTAAAATGTTTAATGAAGATAATTAAAACATGAACAAGCAAGAAATGCAAACACAAATGACTGAACTCCAGCAGAGCTTGGCAACCTGCCCTCATCCCTCCTCAAGAAAAGGCCTTGGTACAAAGGAAAATTTATGAGAACCAAAACCGCACAAAGAAGAATTTGCAGAGGCGTTGTGTTATAAAGGCTATCCGCAGCAGCGCCAGCATCCATGATCACGTTCTTGACCACACCAACAAAGCAGTACAAATTGAGCATCGCAATAGTTGCTAAGACGGTCAACATTGAAGAGGAGTCTCCAAACTCCATTATTTCTTTCTCATGTCTGTCCAATGCATCATCATCAACTACCTTGGATGTGATCACAAATCCTGATTCAGCAAATCCTAATAACTTGAAGATGGCGTCGATGAAGCCAAAAAGGTAAGAGCTTGTTCTTTTATATAGCCATATACGTTGTTCATTCCACCAACCTTGGACTGTCCCACCAGCAAACAGAAATTCCGCTAGACTATAGATGTACTTGGCAGATATAACATAGACAAATGGTAAAAACCATGGACTTGAGGCCTGAATCCACAACATGAAATTTCATTATAGGAAGGATACTGTAAATATAGATTATAGATAAGCTATTTTAACTTGAAGTAGAAAAGGGATATTGCTGAGGTAGATAAAGGAAAAGAAACGGAACCTGTGGAAACAAAGATACGCCTTTTAAGAGGCTAAGTGAAGGAATGATGGAGTAATAGAGTGTTGCCAAGCAATTAAGAGCCCAGAGACAATAGCAGGTATACACCATTTGCAGTCCTATGCTAATTCTTCCATATGCGTACCATGCAGGGCTGTACTTGGAGAATACTATCTCAAAGTCACCTTCAGACCATCTTTTGTGTTGCACAAGAGTCTGGGTCAAGGAGGCTGGAGAAACACCACAGAATCCTTCCCTTTCTGGATTGAAGTAGACTGATCTCCATCCTCTGCATTTGATTGACAAACCTGTAATCACATCTTCAACTGGGCACCCATATTTCAAGCCCATCTGCAACCAAATATATTGGCGTTTTATTCACAACAAAGTCTCAATTCTCAAAGGTATATGTTTTGCCATTTCAAGGAATATTAAGCAGACGGACCTCTACACCCCACTGAGTGTTCTGCTCATAAGTACAAGTTGCAAGATATTTTATTCTTTCTTCTAATTCTTCTGGACTTTCTTGTCTTTTAGAAGTGTCGCTGTTATATTCAAGCTTACAATCCTTGGTGTATTTCCTTCCACAGAGAGCATCTCTCCTGTGAAAGCAGCAACTTCCAACATAAAGAGGGCCTCCATAGCCGTCTGCACCATGAAGCTCCACCTTCATTCCCAACAATTCCCGGAGAAACAAATGTAGTCAATTGACATGAACAACCAATGATCTTCTTGATAGAGAATCAAAGTGTATTTACCAAGATGGCTCTTAACGATGATTTTTGTAAAAAATTATGACCCCATTGTTCTAAATTAACAAGCCACTAGATAATTAACATGGAAAATGATACTTACATTTTTAATTACTCGTAATAAGCCGCCATATATATCGTTCTTAGTAAGATTGCTGTATTTCATTGAGAACTGCACAAAAGCAATATCATGACTCTTTTCCTCATCCATGAAGAAGCAAAGTGCATCCCTTATTGATAGTGAATCGTTTGAGTACATGTCACAGTCTAGAGTGAGAATGATTGCTCCATTGCTAATATTCCCTGACACTCTTAGCTGTCCATGGAACCATAAAAACAGAGATAATAAAATGAGAAGACAAATTAAGAATGGATACAAAAAACAAAACATTAAAGTATACAATGCAACAGAATTTTATCAATTAGACGAAAATGAAGTTATACCTCAGCCCAACTAACCACGAGTATGCATGCAATCAACTCAATAGGGCATAAGCTGTTATTTTAGAATATAACTTGATTACCAGTGCATTCAGGGCCCCGGCTTTGAAATTATGGTGATGTTCAGGTCTCTTCTCTCTAGCTACGTATACCAGTGTAGGTAATGCACACCCATCAACATCCACGGCTCTGGGATCTTTCCCATCTATAACAATCTGGCAGTAACATATATAAAGAGGGTTAAATGAAAGATCAAGAATAGATCAGAAGTATAACCTGGAAATCCTCACAGATAAAATTGACACAGTAATAGATGTTTAAAAAAAGGTGAAGTTAATGTAATATGTCTGGACATTTTACCTGAAGGATAGCTCCATGGTCTCGTCTTGAAGAGTATGACTTCCACTCAGAAAATCCTTTATGTTTCAACTTTGCATCATCTGGAACTCTATTGAGTTTCACTACATTTTCAAGCCGTTCTTCCATTTCTTTGTATAGTTTCTACAGAAACAGGAAAAACTGCTATATTAATCATTATTTCTAGCTTCACTGGATAATGATTTCACACCGGACCGGTCATTGAACCGGAAGTTTTACTGATCACCGGTTCGACCGGTTCATGTGACGTCATAATTATACAATAATTATATTTAATTATATATAATATTAAAAAATACCAATAAAATAAAATAAAAAATTATTAAACCGGATCGGTCTAACCGATCAATTGACTAGTTTTTATCGGTTTAAACTGGTCCAATTCAAAACTGATTTTTTAGGATTAACCGGATCGGATAATTGACCGATCACCAGTCGAACCGGCCGATCCGATCCGGGTATCTTTAACAAAGTCACGCGCCTACTATTTACTACACATAAGTCAATCGTTTTGACCAGAATAGTCATACCTATAGTACCAAATACGCAATGGACAAGCCAAGTCCTGATTTCTTCAATTATTTTATCCATCCACAACCAAAAGCTGGTATTCATCCAGCTGTATAGTCATGCTACCTCTAATTATCTATCACGCATAATTCAATCTCTTGACTATACTGGGCGAATGACTTCTGAAGCGCAAGTACGTAAATGGATCAGGTAAGTCTTGTCCTATTACAAATTTATCAACCCACCGCTACAAGGTGCTATGCACGCCGTCTCTCATCTTTCAAAGACAGGATTGGTTTATGGTTTATTAATTATTACCTTGATAGCTAAAAGCCGCTTATCCTGACCAGCTTCGTCATGATTTACGCATATGGAAGAAAAATAAGCCGCCGGTGACCTTGGCTCTACTTTGAACTTCTTGCAGTACGGTATCCAATGTTTTGCAAAGTTAGATGCCTCCAGCAGAGCATAAAACGTAAGATCTGATCCTGCATCGTCGGAAAGATACACGCTAAGCTTCTCCGGCGGGTAGTCATATGCCACAACCGATAGTATAGTGTTCATCACCATTAGTGGAGGCTCTATTGCAGGGTCCGCTGTGCACACAAAAATGTCTACTCCGGGCAATTCTTTGTCATGTCTGATTACACATAACTTGATTACAAGGGTACAAAAACAACACACGTAATACTAGTCTAAGAACAACATGGCTTACGTGAACACGTAATCTCCAAGAAAATCGGACATACCTGTTGGAGAGCCTATCCTTGAAGGTGAACCTGTAGACCAGGTTCCATCTAGAAGCTTGAGTGAGGACCCAGTAAAGACCAAACCATAGATCAGCTCCAAACGCTCCAATCCAAACCCATCTTCCAGCTTCTCCTTCTCTTGGTATGTGACTCAACCTGTAAGCCCATATCAGACATATACCAGTAAACACAGTTACTGCAAACAGCCTGTAAAGGACCCTTCCCTTAGCTCTCCTTGTCTCAAATAAAGGAGTATACATATCACTTCCCATCTCCTTCTCACAGGTTCCAGTAACAAATGCTACCATAAGCATATATACTAATACAAATCAAAGTGGTAGTTCGAATTTTCCGCCTAGTTCCGACCCTTTTCTTTATTGTTCTTCCATTGGCTTTTTTCGTGACAAGGAGAATATTTCTATAAGTCGAACAAGGAAGTGTTTATTAAAACCAGCTTTCATCTCTTAGAGGGGACCAGACAAGATCTAGTGAGTTTACGGTTTGAACGAGATTCCAAATCTCGCATGTATCCAATAAATTTCATTCATTTATTTATATACGGGTCTCACAAAATAAATGACTGAAATTTTATAAGATAAAATAAAACTGAACAAAAGATCTGAAACTCGTTGAATAAGCCTATTAAGACAATCAAATCCTCTGATCTACCTAATTTGTTCTGACGTGTATGTTAAATTCCATCCATATATTTACACATACATAACTTTATATAAATATATTAATAAAATTTATTCCATCCATATATTTACACATACATAACTTTATATAAATATATTAATAAAATTTAATAAAACATGATAAAAATTTTATAATCAAAATAAAAGATGTAATCCCTGTAATATAAATTACCATCCTAATTATATGTAACAGATCAAGTTTTTTCTCTCTAATATTTCCTTTTTATTATCATGCCTCTAAGAACAAAAGTAGCAGCTGATATGAATGTTTTGTGTTATAAACAATCCTTATAGAATAATACACGTTTCTAGGTAAATGTAACCTATTTAGATTTTCCAAATTACTTTCAATTGAACTTTAAAATTTTCGATTCGAACTTGATAAAACGTTTGAGTCGTATTTAAGCTGTAAAATAAAATTTTGAATAAGACTCAAAGTTATGTGATTTATCTTAGGCTCTATTTAGTTGAGGGGTTAGGGATGGAAAGGGATAAAACGCACACACTTCCATTATTTATTTGAAAATTTTATAACAGAATGGAATAAGATGGAATAAAATAGAAGCGGAGAGTTTCATGTTACGTTCCATTCCATCAAAACACAATAAAAATAAAAAACTTCCAATTCAAAAGGTTTTAGATGAAACGTAAATTAATAAACACATACTACCTAATATACCCTTAATAATTCTTCTTAATACTAA
>JANZLX010000213.1:39061476-39077817 GCA_025531955.1 Erythroxylum orinocense
ATTAATGAAAAATAGAAAATATATTTAAAAATTATTCTTTGATTGTTTGTATATAATTCTATATAAATTAAAATTAAAATAAATTAATTTTATATATAAATCACATAGAATAAAATAAAATAAAATATATTAAATAATTAATAATAAATTGTATATAATTAATAAAAAATTTAATAAAATTTTTATTAATGAAAATAGAAAATATATAAAAAATTATTCTTTAATTCTTTGTATATATTTTTATATAAATAAAATATAAATAAATTATTTTTAAATATAAATCACATAAAATCAAATATATTAAATAATTAATACTAATATTTTGATATAATTAATAATAAAATAATAAATCTCATGCAACAACCATTTTAATATAAGGGGAATAATAGTCATTTATTATATTTTGTATTCCATTCCATCCATTTTCTAAACAACATTTTACTACATTACATTATGAACCATTTCATCCCTTCCAAACAACTTTTTACTATATTACATTCCATTCTATTATAAATTATTTTGTTCCGTTCCGTTCCATTAATTAACATCCAACCAAACAGGGCCTTAGTCCATTCATTATTGTCCTTTTTTTTTTACTTTAGGTGATGGAATTGGAGCAAGTGAGAAATATTCGTTAATGATATATAGGAAACTAAACAAATTTATATTTATTATAAACTTAGTTAATTATATTTTCTTCGGGTTAATTACATAAAAAAGTTTAAACTTTCAATTTTAGCCCGAGCTTCAAAAAGTAACAATAAAATACTTAAAATTTTATTTTTTTTAATTCTAACCCAACGTTAGTGTTTCCATTAAGTTTGAATAATAGCTGAAGGCATTAGGAGAATTACAAATAATGTCAGGTTAAAATTAAAGAAAATTGAAAGTTTGAATAATTTATTGCCACTTTTTAAAGTTTGAGATAGAACTGAATAACAATAAAAGTTCAGACATTTTATTGCTATATTTTAAAGTTCAAGCTATAATTAAAAAATTGACAAAAGTTTTAGCTTTTTTTTTTTTATAATTAACCCTACTTTTATCTTGTACATGTTGCTTTGTAAATAAAGTTATAATTAAATCGTAATTATAACCTTCATATTATATATAGGAACTCTTTAATCATTATTACCATTAAGATTAGACATTACTAAATTAAAAAGATTTTATGATCCTTTGATAATTTATTTTCTTAAGTAAAATATGAGAGTACCAAAAGTTGTATAAATATTTGTTAAAGAATAAATTTACTAAACTAATTGGACATAAGAAATTTATATAACATAGGCGACCTGGTAAAAAATTCTGCTAATCGCAAATCTGAGAACATCCGATGTACGTAGCTTTACCTTTAACTAGTTGAGAAGTTGTTTATGAGCATAAGAAACTTATATGATATATTAATTATATATCTATAGCAGTATCCATTATAATAACTTAATATTATTTAAAGCAGTGTTTTGAAACCTAGATCGGCCATCGAACTGAAAGCTTTACTGGTCACCGATTTGACCGGTACGACCGATTCAACCACTAGTCGAACTAGTGTGACGTCATAATTATACAATAATTATATTTAATTATATATAATATTAATAATATTAAAAAATACAAAAAAATAAAAATTTATTGAATCAGTGGTTCAACTCGGTCCAACCAGTTTTGACCGGTTCTTACTGGATTAATTGAGGACCGATTTTTAGAGGTAAACCGGACCAAATAATCGACCAGTCACCGGTCAAACTGGCTGATCCGATCCGGTTTTCAAAACCATGATTTAAAGGCAGCTCTTAGGACTTAATTGTACATTATTTAAAGCATTACTGAATGCTAACCGATTATAATAATTGTATCCCTGTTAATTATTCAGCAATATAAGAGTTTGATGAATACATAATTTTTCAAAGTAAGAAACAGTTTTTCATGATTCTGGATTAGCATTAATTTAGTTAATTTTTGTTCAAAGTAAAAAATAATTAAATAATAATATTCTATAATTAATGTAATTGAACTCAAATAATACAAAATTGAATTTTATACTCTCTATCTAATAAAAATTAAATTTAATTTAAAAATATGGATGAAAATAGTTAATCAAACTTTTAATATTAGGATAATGTGTTATTAGATATTAATTTTAATTTATAAATATAAATTAATTAATTAAATTAAAAATAATTTATTTAATCTTAAATATAATCAAAATATAGTGAATAAGCTCTTAAAAACTAGTATTTTTGATATACCCTGATTTTGACATACCTAATTATTGGACATATTCATGAGTAAAATTTTTATCAATATTTTAAAAATTGAACTGATTTGAGCTATTTAATCATAAAAACCTTGAATAGATTAATTTTTCAGTTTGATTTTAAAATTTTTAATTTGATTTAGTTTAATATTTTTTGTTAAAATATATAGTAAAATAATCAATTTTTATAAACTAAAATAAACTAATTAATTTGTATTTAATATTTTTAATTAAACTTTAAATTTTCGATAAGTATAATATTTTTCAATCATTTTTTAAAATTTTAATTTTATTTAATCTTTAACGATGCAATACCAATTAAATCTTTTAAACCTTTCGCCTTTGATTTTATCGATTTAATTTCAATTTTGAAAATATTCAATTTTACAAAATTTATGAAATTGAGGGAAGATGTGAAAGGGAAATTAGTTATTTTCACATCTTCCCTCAATTTGTAGACAATATTGAAAATGTGATCATGTATTGATATTTTCAACAAGATAGAAATGCACTCTCCTCTTTGTTTATACCTAAGAAGTACGGACACGGCAAAATGAAGCCGTGTCTACGTGTCGGACACGTGTCTATGTCAGGCACACACATGTCTGTGTCGAATACATATTTGACACAAACACTCATTACAAAAAGTGCATATATATGCTTCAGGTTTTTTGAAAGGGACCTATAAAGTACAAAATATGTATGAACTATCAAGATATTAGAAGTCATGAAACACATCAATCAATATATATCATATTATGAATTCTGAATTTTTTCTTAATTTTAAATTTTATAATATATATATGCCGTGTCTGTGTCTACCATATTTTAAAAATTGATGTATCTCCGTGTCTATATCCATATCGTATCACGTGTCCGTGTGTTTGCGCTTCTTAGGTTTACACGTAAGAAAAGGAAACAAAAAAGGGCGACTCATTGTACTTGTAGACAATTTGGCTTAAAAGGCAGACAAGGTTACATGTCTCAGCCAGTAATGAAGGATCAAACGTATCTCTGTGAGCGGTTAGGTAAAATCTTCACCAGAATGACAATTCCTGAAGGGGCAGACAATTCTGTATCTTATTTCTCCTACGTAGGGAGGAAGTCAAGAGATAAACAAGGCATGCATTTAAGTGACTGTCCCGAAAACAGAGGTTTATCTCTAAATAATGGGCATCAGGCATACAAATGAAACTACAATGATGGACTTGAACAGTACTGATGACGGCAGTTGTCCCTTGTCATGGCGAAGAAAGAGCGCCTGATACACTGGTAAATGCAGCGCGACCAGAAGGAGACAAGAAACAACCTGAAGGGTCAACGTTTGTTCAGGCTTGGAATTCATATCCAACATGACCCTCTTGATCATTGCTCCGAGTAAGGCAAAAAGGTTTAGTATTGCCACTGCTGCTAGAAGAATGAACATTATACTTGAGGTTCCAAATTCCATGATCTCTTGCTCATACCTTTCCAAAACATCTTCTGTCATCACCTTAGCTGTAACTGCAAAGGCTGTATGTGACAGTCCAACTAGTTTGATAACCAAATCAATGCATGCGAAAAAATAGGCTGTGGTTCTTCTAATCACCATCATTCTTTGGAGGTTCCACCAACCTCTCAGCGTATATCCAGACTTCAAAGCCTCAAATATACTGTAGATGCTCCTTGCCATAAAAGCGTATGCAAAGGGTGCGAACCACAAGCTCGATACCTGAGAATGCCAAGATTAGTTTACCAGCAAAATGTCGAACGAATTATTGTTATACACTTCGACATTGTGCACATATTAGATTTGTCTTAGTGTCAAGCTTGAATTCTGAAGATTTTTACGGTTATGATATTGAACGATTACTTATCAGTGGACGAGACTTTGATGGACCATTTAGGACCACTGGACAAGTAGCAGAACAGTCTACCTAATGGAAATGTCAATAGTGGGAAAGTTTGGAAGAACAGGATACCTGAGGGAACAACGGGATGCCACGGATCAGGCAAAGAGGAGGGGCAACGACATAATATAGTGTATGCAAGGAAAGCGGAGCCCATAAGAGATAAACACTGTATCCCATTTGAGCACCAAGGCTTAGCTTGCCATGAGCATATATAAAAGGGCAATATTTGGAGAAGAAAATCTGAGACAACCCTTCACACCACCTTTTCTGTTGAATCAAAGCCACGTCCAAGGTGCTTGGGGCTACACCCTTGAAAGCTTCTCTATCTGGATAATAATATACTGATTTCCAACCCCTGCATTGGATTGTCATTCCAGTAACTACGTCCTCTACTGGACAGCCATAGACCAATCCCATCTGCAAATTCATAAACTCGATCTGTTTCACAACTGGAATTCACAGTGAAGTTGCAAGACAAAAATCTTTAAAAAGATCAGCAGAGAGAGGAACCTCTTTCCCCCATGGAGTATCCTTCTCATACTCGCAACTAATAAAAACTTTCGATGCTTCTTCTAGTTCACTTGTAGTTCTCTCTAAATTACTACTTTTGGCCTCATTATTGTTCAATCTTTCTTGATAGACCTTGGAGTATTTTTTTCCAGTAAGACTTTCTCTTCTGTGGAAGCATCCAGTGCCACAGTACAATGCTGCATCATATCCATCCATGCCAGCCAGCTCAACCTTCAGGAAAAACCATTCTATGAGCAGCTACAGAGAAGTAAGCTAGGATTTCCATTTATGTACTGGTAGTTAAACGAGATATTGGAAGAAAATCATGCTAAGGTCCTGAACTTCATATACCTTGTGAACAACCAAACCGGAACCTGCATAAATATCATTCTTGGTGATGTTACTGAAGGTTTGAGGATGCTGCAGAAAACCGATTTCATGGCCTTTCTCATCATCCAGGAAGAAGCATAGTGCATCCATTATTGCGTCTGGATCATTTGCTTTCATATCACAGTCTAGGTTGAGAATAATAGGTGCATTACTTATCTCTGACGAGACTCGGATCTGCATTTTAATAGATTCTGTCACTTCACCAATTGGATTAAATAAAGAGCCAAGGAATCACCTTCTCTTTTAGCGATTCTGCAGTCAGTAATCAACTGTGCCACTTAACATAACTACTAAACTCAAAGGGTTCTCATTTCCAGAAACTCGGAGGTAAGTGGGGCAGAGATGAGTACAATGGCAACGGATAGCAATTTCAACAGGTGATACATTGCACAGAAGATTCTAAAACGATGGCAATATCAACAGGCGATGTATAGCAACAAAGATTATATTGAAAAGACTTTCTCTGCTCATCCCTCTGCAATATATATACTTTATTAAGAATATGTATTTATCTTTGCCTAATTTAGTGCAATTTCAAGAACGGTTACCAATACATTCATGGCTCCAGCTTTGAAGTTATGATGATATTGGGGTCTCTTCTCTCTCGCCATGTAAACTAAAGTTGGCAGTCGACTCCCATCTTTGTCCACAGCTGTGGCATGCCTTCCATCAATAATGATCTAAGCCATAATCGAAAAGCAAAGTAGAATCACCAACTGTAACTTATTGATCGGGAGTTCAAGGCAAAGTATTGGACATATTTGGTATTTGGTTTCCGAGGACAAGCGAGAAATAAAGCCTAAAGTTTGAATTTGAAAGTTGTACATGACAATTGAGTAGTTTACCTGCACAATAGATTGGTGATCCCCCTTTGTTACTTTGTGATTCCATTCCAAGAATCCTTTATGTTGGCCTCGTATGTCTCTTGGAATGCTACCCTTGTGAGTGATCGATTCAATTTTGTTCCTCATATCTTCATACAGTTGCTTGATGAAAATTCAACCGGTGTAAGTTATTAGAACTAGAATTGACGTGTTCTTACAAGTCATAGTTCAAACTAAACATAAATGCATGGTAGAACTACTTCTATTAGAAAACATGTTCTACATCCAACTTCCTTGCTTCTTGTATCCTTAGATCACTCTTTCATTGGCACTCATGTCTTGGATCGTATATAGAAACAAGAAACCGTTACCTATAAACCTATATGTTCAATCAGAGGGACACAAAAAACATAGTACCTCTCGACTTGAACAATTAGAATCAAGCTAACTATATAGTTACCTTAACAATCAACCATTCTTGTGCAAAGCTTGTGTCTTGACCATTATGGCCCCCTGCAAAGTAAGCTTCTGGGGACCTTTGTTGGATGTTATGTCTTTTGCAGAAGGGTATCCAGTGTTTAGAGAAGTGAGAGGCCTCGAGAAGAGCATAGAAGTTCAAGTCTGAACCGCCATCGTCAGAAAGATAAACGTTTAGCTTCTCAGCCGGATAATTGTATGCCATGAGAGATAGAACGGTGTTCATCACCAAAATTGGAGGCTCTAACGCTGGATCTGCCGTACATACAAAAATATCGACACCTGGTAACTTGTCTCCGTATCTGTTTCATGAATATGGAAGAATAAGTACCTTGAGTTTAATTAACAATCATTGAAAATATCAATAAAAGGCTTACTTTGACTAACTACTCCTAAACTAGAACAGGTAATTATGGCCACAATCCACCATACGGACAGTCTTGTTCAGGAAACAGGACTGAGTATGCCCCAAGAAGGAAGCAACTATTCATCAGATACTTTTCCGTAAGTCACAGAAAACTCGGTTTTCCTTATCATGACTGAACTGCAGTTTACTGAAATCAGCAACTTATATCGAGTTACTATTCACCAACTTACATGCACCATATCCTAAACTTAGCAGAAAACAAGTGGCTACCTATAATATTTCCATTCAAGATGTTAAAGGAGTCAGAGGATTGTCAAATAACCTTCGTAAGAGCCTCTCTTTGAAAGGGTATCGACGAGTAACATTCCAACGTATGGCCTGTGTGCAAGCCCAATATAGACCAAAACCTATTTCTGCCAAGAACATACCAATCCAAATCCACCTTCCTTGCTCTCCTGCTCCTGGAAGGAACAAGATCCTGTATGCCCATATCAAACATATGCACACAAATATTGTAAATGCTAGGAGCTTGAACGCAGCCCCGCCCTTTGCTTGTTTACTCTCAAAAAGAGGAAATGCCTCTTCATTTAGAACTTCCCTTGCCATTTCTCCCTCTATACCATACCTTACATGAGGGGTGATAGTATCAATATATATCTACAAGGAATCAATATTGACAAAACTAAGATAAATGTTTGTATAAACAATGATGTGAGACACCTAACTCATGGAGGGATTGAAATGGCAAGTCTACTCCACTATGTGACTATGTGCGCCTAAACTAGTAAAAAATAGCAAGAAGACAACTTGCGTCGGCTGTTTGTGGTTTACGGTCAATCACTGATCGCCGGGACCGCACTTATTTGTTGGAAATCTAAACTTAATATGCCAATAGTTAAAGTGTTAGTCAACAAAATTTTAAGACTGATTTAAGAGAAATTTTGAAAGGTCAAATTATAGTCATTTTGGATGTGTAACCTATAGATTTAACACTCTTTAAAGTTTAGTTTCAACAAGTGAAAGTCTAAGTCATTTGAACTTTTCTTTAAAAAGTTATGACTGTTTTAGTAAAGGATGTTCAAAATTAACTATATTGTTTAGAATTCCGATATTTATTATTATACAAATTTCTAGAGTCTTTATCTAATGTTTAGGCTTTATAAGGACTTGTAATAAATTATTATTGTAGGGAATCTAAAGAGTTTTTTTTAAGTAGAAGATCCCACATTTTGATTAATGATAATGCGAGTGGAAAACTGCCGGAATAATTTCGCAAATACACAATGGTAAAAAATGAATGGATGCTCGAGCAAGAGAGTAAGCAGCACCATTCATAATGCGGAATATCCATTAAACTTGGATATCCGGGCGTATCTCTAATAATTTCTTACAATATAACAAAATAATACCAAACTTAGAAAAGTCTAAGGATTGAGAGTTAAGTACAAAGAATAAAGCTTGACAATCAATAAAAATGTAACCGCTTGATTGGTAATGGGCCAAGACGAATCGCAACGCCATTCTTAAAGTCAAAGCTTCAGCCGTTGTCAGAGATTTACGGCGTACAAAATGGCTGGATAAAGCTTAAAGAAACCGCCCTTCACTATCTTCAAAAACCACTCCACTGCTTGTTGCATTTTCAACTTGAAACAAGGCTTCATCACAAAAAGCTTACCAACTTAAGCTTTTAAGATTAACACAAACAGGTAGATTAGAAGTACCAACATTGCTGCCATTTCCAGCACCTACAGAATCTCGCAAACGTGAGAGAGACTGCCAGTTAGCAAGATGGGTAGCGGCAAGATTTACAATCTGGTTTGGTGGGATAAATTTTGCAGACTAGCAGAAGTCGTTCCTTAACCGCCACAAATGACATGTTATATAAGCAGCGAACTCTGCTCTTTCTTGGTCATAATTCTCCCAAATCTGCATAAACAAATCAATAAAAGTGGTGTTTATGGGAGGTGTAGGAAAACCAGCAATACTCCAACACAGTAATGCTCTATGACAATGACCCAACACATGATCACCAATCTCAATAGAAGAGTAGAAAAAACAAGTTGAATTCACACCAAGCCCTCTCTTGAAAAGATTAAACTTGGTGGAAAGCACATCCCAACAAGCTCACCACGTAAAATCACACACTTTGGGAGACACATTAAGAACCCAAATTCGTCTCCAAATATTTGATTGTACAGTATTTTGAGCATCTCCTGCATCACGTAACCTCACCCGATAACTGGACTGAACCGTATACACGCCTCACTTCTTAAAGTGCCACATGAGAGAATTTGCAAAAGTGTGAATAGATAAAGAAATGGCAAGAATAAACTTCACATCTCTAGTAGAAAAAGATTGCATTAGTTTGCCCACATCCCACTCATTTTCCTCATCGACAAAGAAATCACAAACGCATGACACTGGATCAAGAAAAATAGCACCATCCTCGGCTTGAAAGAATCCGATTTAGGAATCCATGGATCAGTAATGGCCACAATACTCCTTCCATCACCAACACGCCACCTAACGCCTTTCCTCAACAAAGCAATAGAAACATAGATACTCGACCATACAAAACTCGGGTTATTACATTTCCGAGCTTTGAAAAGATCCATCCTTGGGAAATATTTAGCTTTGAAGATGCAATAAAATAGAGTATCTTGCGTTGTAAGTAACCTCCAACATTGTTTAGCTAACATAGCAAGATTGAAGTGTTTGAGATCCTTGAAACCCATACCGCCTTGTCTCTTCGGATAAGACATTCTATCCCATGATAACCAATTGATGCCTTTACCTTGTTCTTTCCTACCATTCCACCAGAATCGTGATAATATAAAGAAACCTGGTTGTTATTCTTCTCTTCTTTCTACTTCAAAAGTTTCTAATACACCATTAGACTCTAACAAATTGGTATAAGACCAGTGACAACCTCTAGCATAACGCCACTCGGACAAGTTCTATTGCTGCGCTTTATGAAGAGTAACTATGACAATTGGAATCTAAAAATAAAGGCATTACTCGGTGTGCAAGATGTGTGGGATGTAGTTGAAAATAGCTACGATGAACTAACAACAATGGGTAATATGTTGACGAATCAGATAATGGCGTTGAAAGCGACTTGTATGAAAGATAAAACCACACTTTACCTCCTTTTTCAAGCAGTTGATGAATCTAGTTTTGAGAAGATCGCTAGCGCGACAACATCAAAATAAACATGGGAGATTCTTGAAAAAGTGTACAGAGGTGCAGATCGAGTGAAATAAGTTTGCCTACAAACACTTAAAGGTGAGTTTGAATTTTTAAAAATGGAAGAGTGAGAATGTATGTCCAATTATATTACAAAGGTACAAATGGTGGTGAATCAACTCAAAAGAAATGGTGTGGTGATGAGTGATGGTTGAGTAGCAGAGAAAATACTAAGATCCTTAACTGATGATTTTGAGAATGTGGTGTGTGCAATAGAAAAGCTTAAAAACTTGGCAGAGATGACCATCAATGAACTCTCAAGTTCCTCGGAGGCTCATGAACAAAGAAAGATGAAAAAGAAACAAGAGGTGTTGGAGGAAGCAATTCAAGCCAAGGCGACACTAAAAGACGAGAAGTCAGACAGTCGCGATAGAAGTCGTGGTAGAGGTCATGGGGGCTATAGAGGTCGAGGTAGAGGTCACGACAGAGGCCATGGTAGAGAACAAGAATGGCAAGATAATAAGGAAGATAAGAATCCACAAAACTCGTATGTCAGAAGTCGAAGTCGAGGAAGAGGAAGAACAAGTAAGTATAATGTTCAATGTTATAATTGTAAAAATTTTGACCATTATGCAACATAATGTTATTTCAACGAGAAGAAAAATGAGAATAAAAAAAAT
Source organism: Erythroxylum orinocense (assembly GCA_025531955.1). Classification (NCBI taxonomy): domain Eukaryota; kingdom Viridiplantae; phylum Streptophyta; class Magnoliopsida; order Malpighiales; family Erythroxylaceae; genus Erythroxylum; species Erythroxylum orinocense. Next base: position 39,072,060 of record JANZLX010000213.1, read on the forward strand.
GAAGAAAATGGAGGTGTTGCTAGCCAGCAAGGAGGCCGACCCCAATAAATATAATAATTCAGTATGGTACTTGGACTCCAGTGCGAGCAATCATACATGTGCTTCAAGCATATGTTTACCAAAATAGAAGAGATTGTGGATGGTCGTGTATTATTTGGAGATTCCTCAAAAGTAAAAGTCAAAGGGCAAAGTAAAATTCTTATCCAATGTAAAGATGGAATGAAAGGTTTATTCATAATGTTTATTATGTTTTGGAAATCTAAACGTAATATGGTCCAATAGTTAAAGTGTTTGAAGTGGATAGAATTCAAGACTGATTTAAGAGAGAATTTGAAAGATCAAATGTTAGTCATTTTGGGTATTAACCTATTAATTTAAAATTCTTTAAGTCTAAAGTTTCAAGTCATTTGAATTTCTTTTTAAAAAGTTATGACTATTTTAGTGAAATATGATCAAAATTAACTATGTTATTTAGAATTTCATTATTTATTATTATATGAATTTTTAGAGTCTTCATATGATCTTTAGGCTTTATAAGGAGTTGTAATCAATTATTATTGTAGAGAATCTAAAGAGTTGATAATACAAAGAAACTTGATTGTTATTCTTTCTCTTTTGTCTAATATGAAAAATCGTAGGGGTGTAATAGTTTCGCAAACTTTCAAATTTTTCCGCAGTCGTTTCTAGAAAAATCAAAAATAAAAAATAAACGCACAAATATAAATTAACACTGAAATTTGGTAACGCTGTTCAACACACCCTGTCTATATATGTGGGGCTCTCACTCAACTTAATTCTTTTACTAACGAGAATAGTTATATACGAAGCTTTACTAAGCCGACACTACTCAACTTTTGATACTATCGCTCGTCCTCACAACCCGTGAAAGAATTTCACACCCAATAGTACGACTACTTCAGACTAACCTCAATAGAGAATTTTCTCAAACAATGTTTAATGATAACGAAACAAAAAAAGCAACTCGAGTGATTAAATAAAATTCAACGTAAATGAAAACACTTGAGAAAGAAAAGAAGAACAACTTCCCGATAGGTTCAACTCCACTGAAACAGGTTTGAAAGTTGTCGCCCACACCATAGACTGATTCACGCAAATAGCAGTATTAACTCACAACTGCAGCAAGAAGACATTAAGTATGACAGCCCACTCAAACAAGCCTTCACACAAAATCCAGCAAACCCCACACCACGATTGACCTTGACAGAAATCACACACAATATGCATAGCAACCCAACTATGAGTTATACAACGAAAATCAACACCTAGTTGTTACCCTTCCAAGATGTTGCACCCACAAAGAAAACAATCAACAACCGTTGCAGCCCAAGATGGAATTATATCAACATAGAGATTCCTACATTAGTGCTTTCATCCTTTGTGTTTCAATCATCGAAACAAATAAACTATGACCTCACTTGACACACCTCTCTAACTTCAGCAATTACACAATATCTCTCAAATCACCAAAATAATCATATCAAAGTCCCACTTTTTCACCCACACCCCTGCCAACACCGAAAAAGTAATCACCAGATCACACACGTGAGGAGTCTAGAAAAGCAGTTCACACACAGAGGGTGTTGAGAATTAGAATCATACGCGCGAGGACTTCTTAAGCAATCTTACGAAATTCTTCAATGATCCAACGTAACCTCCGACACTCTCAATAATAATATACTTCTATTTCACTTCAAGTTTTATCCAAGAATTCAATTCAAATAAGAAGTGTTACTTATTTACACCTCATCTTAATTTAGATTTTAATCATTATCTTAAAGATCCAATAATAAAAAATGTCAAAATTAAATAATAAAAAATGTAACAAATATCTTAACATAATACAATATTAGACTCTTAACATTCTTAGTATAGTTTTTGTCTCCGAAGATTAAAACTGAAGCTCGTCCTACTCCTCACAAATTTCATCATTTACCAAATTCGATAAGACGTTTGTGTTTGTCCTCAATTTGTTAACGAACCTCCACTTGATGGAATAAAAAATATGCAACTCTCATAAAGACATCAGGATTATTAAAGATTCATTCTTTCTTAAAAGCTTCATCTTTTTTATGTGAAAAAAGATGTGGAACCAAACTTGTACAAAAGGAGATTTTAATTAAGAAATGAAAGCCACTAACGAAATCCGAGAGGCTTTTGTATGCATACAAGTCTATACTGACAAAAAGAAAAGAACTGAAATAACTATATATACTTGAGATCTATGCAAATAAAAAGAGTTATCAGCCACCATTTAAGTACTGGACCAGCGTCAATTTCTCAGTTCACAAAAAACGTGTTTGGTTTCAACAAGCAGACAGAAGCAAATAAAAAAGCTTCTAATAAATAGTGCCGTATACGGCTTTCTTCATTTGTCTTGTGCCCATGAGACAAAAGGCTTCTCGAGCCTGACTATTGGAGATTCTCTAATTTTCAGTTAAATTAATACCTCAACATGTTGATGTTTTGTCGTCTACTTCTTGCCGACCCTTGATTCGCTGTTCTTGGAGCCACTCAGGGAGGTGGAGAAAGATACTTACACCTTAAATAGTATTCGAGCATGCTCTGTGGTCACATGTAGTCACTATCTACTTGTTACAAGTTGACAAGAAAAGAATTGTTGATTTGGATGTTGTGGCATACAATATGACGAACGCGGTCCAATCAGCATAGATAAGAAAAGGATTCGGAGCCTCAAAAGCCTCGTAAAGTCAACTACAAAGCAGGACAGATAGCCATGATATAGAAAAACAACTTTTTTTAAAAATATGAACAACGGTTTGACTACTCTATGTATATTTATACATAGCTAACTTTTCGTTTGAAATTGCAATACTAAAATCAATGGATCCAAGCAATTCCAAAGCTGTATACGGATTATTACACTGTTACTGGAGATGGATACAGCCTGGTGTTCCTCAAAAGTACACTATAGATGATATGAGAATCTGTCCCAACGTTTGACACCCACAATATGTAAAGCATCAAGGACCCACCCACTCCTCTAGTTAGCTATATCTGGTTATTGTCCTTGTCCTTGTTCAAGTCCATGGTGACAAATAGTTCGGTTGAAAATGACACGCCTGTTGACACGAGGTGTTCGTCCTGCTGATTTGGAACATACAACATCCGCAAGAACTTTGATGTCCCAGGTTGAGTTGGAATTGTGTGCAAAAGGAAACGATCATAGTCACAGGCCCAATCCAGGGAAGCTACTGCTAGAAAGCCCATGACAACAAACTTCCAACTGTGGACCGACTGGATGGCCTTGACTACGTAAATAATTATTTAAAATGCATGTATAAATTATTATATAAAATTTAAAAGTTATTCAATACAGGTTTAGAAAATAATTATTGCAAATATTTTGGTTCTTAAAACTGCAGTCCCTTAATCTTTCAACAAGATTAACACTCACCTAATTAAATTATTTTGTTAAATTAAAATATAAATTTAATTAATTAAATTGATATCTTCTTTTGGTCGGGTCAGTCATATTAACCCTGGACTTGGTCCAAACGCATAGCTGGGCCGATCGGTCCATTCACCAAAGATGTCAAGCCCAAGCCCGACTCACGCTCTCCGTAACCTGTTGGCAGTCGAAAACTTTCCATGCAGAGGTAGGAATTCACGTGAAGACTCAACCCTAGCATCCATCTCCTATATAAGGTATAATCTCATTGAGAGAGGTACGAAATCCTAACCCTAGTTTCTCTTTGCCTCCAGCAATCCCACCTTCACCAAAAGACTCACTTGAGCGTCGGAGGGGCTAATCGGGACACAACCCCCGACGAGTCTTCTTTGTTTTGCAGGAACTTCGCACCAGAACTCCTACGTGAAGCAGTCAACTCATGGACCTAAACGACAACGCACAGTTCAGCCAAAATCCAGGGGAACCAAAATATAATATCTAAAATATATGATTTGATCTATCCTGAAAAGGGCGGAACAAAGATGAGTTCCAAATCTGAAGATCTCGTCAAATCCCTGAAAATTTATTAAGGAGCACGAAATTCTAGACCTAGGACAAAAGACAAAACACTAACAAAAAGTTTGGAATCTTTCGGGTTTGGAGCATTGCATAACGTAAGTTGCATGTCATTTATATTCCAAAAGCGACGAAACTGTGACATAATGGCTCGCCTAAAGTATTTGAGGATATAGGTTAGATCGCAATGTAAAGGTTACCGTGTGACGCTCCCAAAATTTCATGAACAATAATTAACCAAATATTTTTCAAGACATTTCATCAATCATCAAATTTTTTATTAGTTTCAATTACCATAGTTGTCATGTTCAAAAATATATATAGTCAAAAATTTTACTAAATTAAACTATTTGCCCCACTTATTTTTCATTCTGTCAATCACGTACACTAAGGTTATCGACAATCACTAAATCTCTTTAAAAAAATAATGACAAGGAGGTGAGATGTTAACTCAATGAGAATAACTGACCTTACCCTTAAAACCATGTAACTTAATAAGTAATTATAACACTTAGTCAACCGATTAAATCATACATATAATATGCATATACATAATAGTTCTCAGTCTAATCCAAACAGTTAACAAAAATTTCAACAAATGAAGATTACATAAATATTAATTTCAATTACCATTTACGTTTTGTTTCAATATTTAAATGAATTGCCTAGGTCCAACTTAACCTAGTAGGCATACATTTAATGGTCTTTTGACTCATCTCATCATAAGCCCTCATAAGTGGAAACGTAATTAAATGTATAAATATCGACACGGAGTACCTCATGTTCTTAATCTTTCCCGATATCTCGGTACTATTATAGTACCTAGCCATCAACACTAGATATTCTTGAGACTCAAGATATTTTAATACTACTTCAGTACCTAGTCATCGGCACAGGACATCCTGGGACTTAGGATGCCTTAATATCTGCTCTATAAATAAATATTTAGTTGCCACTTACTCACCTCTAAACAATCTATCAATCTAAGACTATCGAATGTAGTAGGCAAGTCACTGATTCTTGATTTTTACCAATTATTCACAGCTTATTATTTACCAATCTCTATCTAATTAACATATTTACTGTCAACTTAACAAACAATACATCTCAAAAAACATAACAAAATATAACAATGAAACACCTTATACTACATTAATTATTTCATAATTAAAGTAAATATAATTCATGTATGTAATTATTAATCATTAATTAAATTAATGGCTAATTCAAAATATAATTTATTAATAACAAAATAGTAGTTAATTTTAACAGTAAAGTCCAAGGTTATTCTTACCTCAGTTTTGGACTCAACTAATTGATAGTCTAAATTACTCCTTAATCGGACCTTCAGACCTTAAATTTACAAAATTCTATTTGACTAATTTACAAAAAATTTCTAACCCAATTACACTTAATAATCCAACATTATTATCTCTTCTAATTTATTCTTAATTATAAAAATAATATCCTTATTAACCTAACCCCGATAATTACTAAAATAACCTTAAATAATTAAAAGTATGGGTGTTCAAAAAAACTCGCGAACCTATGAACTGGACCTGAACCGAAACTGTAAACAAGGTTAACTGAACCTGAGTTTAGGTTCGGTTCGAACCGAACCTGAAAAATCAGGTTCATGGTTCAGGTTCAGGTTTCTAACTTACGGTTCTAGGTTAACCGCACCTATAGCAGTTAACCGAACCGAACTTGATTTATAGGTTTAGGTTTAAACCTGAACCTGAAACACCCAAA
>JANZLX010000213.1:39077917-39092564 GCA_025531955.1 Erythroxylum orinocense
AGTTTGTTTGGGAAATTTAGAAGTGTGTTTTTTTTATTTGCAGAAATTTTTGGGTTTCTGAAAATGCAGCCGTTATGCTGCCCGATTTTTGTTAAAAATGATTGAGTAAAGAATAAGAATAAGAATAAATGTTGGTTAAAGATGAAATTGAGATACTGTTTGATTTAGAAGAATTTTTATGAATTGAGTATTATTGAGGATGAATTTTCTAGTAGGGAAATTGAATATGGATTAGTGTTGGTTTTGAATAAGGTTGAATAAAGATGAAAGAAATGAGAAAGAAAGAAAAAGAAAAAAAATTATATACAGATTTTGGAATTGGATTAGTCTTAGGTTTCCAACGCGATTAGCAAGGATTTTCTAAAATAATTTTGTTACCCGGATGTCGGACATTATTTCCGCTTTCGATTTCGTTTCCGTTTTCCATTTCTACTTCTGCTTTATGATATCCGATCCATTCGTTTGGTAAATCTGATTCTCCAATTTTTTGATTCGATTAGTTCGCTTCGCGATCCGCTTCTTTGATTCCAAGTTTTTGATTCGTTTCTCCGTTCTTCGCTTTATTTTTGTTTTTCGTTTTTTGTCCTTATTCAGTTGGGGTCCGGTTACAAGATCGGGTCCCAACATTGGATCCCAATCAGTGTAGATCGAATCTATATCAGACCTGTGATGAGGCTATATAAAGGTTAAAGTCTTCTATAGTTGCTCATATATCAAAAAGGCGCCTTTTTGGTTTGGGTGGGTTCCGAAGCCCACAGGGGAGTGGCCCCCGCATCTGGAGCTGCCCAAATAGGTATTGTCTCCTTATTGGGTGAGTTGCGAGTCGAACCCAGGACCAAGAGGTTTTGTTGGCGTGGAACGCCACGCCTCATACCACTGAGCTACGTAGCCAAATGGTAAGAGGCGTGGGTCTCAATCCAACAAAACCCTGAGGTCTCGAGTTCGAGCCCCAGACACCCACAAAGGTCAACGGTTGTAGTTCAACTCGCTGCACCAAAGGGGACAAAACCTAAGCGGTGCGGGCCCACCCAAACCACCTTTGTTTATTGACAAAAAGAACGTTAGATATATATGCTTAAGAATTATATATATATATATATATATAGTGTGTGAAGCTTTTCTTATAAAATATTAATATCTTGCCTGCCGTTTTATATTATACTTTTATTCCTGACATAGTTCTCTTAATAATGATATAAATGATCTCTTTTTAAATTTCTTATTATTAAGAATTAGGACGAGGTCCGATCCGTGTGCAACAAAATGATTATGAAATTTATTGTTTTAGTTTCTCGAAAATTAAGATTAATTTAAATTCTATAATATGAGCAATACATAAAATATAATAAAGTATAAATCATTATTAGTACCTTATTCAAAAGTTTGATCCTTATTTTATTGTTTTCTTCAAACTGTTTTTAAAAATGGCTCATCTCAAATACCGTAATTGCACATCTGACTTCTAACGGTATCCACAATAAATATTGAGAGAACTATTTAACTTTTGTAAAGAGAGTTAGATAAGGAGGGCTAGATTTTATTAAAATTAAAATTCTAATTTCAATTAAAATTTAATTAAAGTTAAAATTATTTTTAATTAAATAATAATTATACCTAAATAAGATTCAATATCTAATATTTGTCCATATTTATTAAATATTTCATATTTAATTATAAAATTTTACAATCATTTTTAGCTTTATTAAAACATATTTTCCTTTTCAATTCATTCTTTGCGTGTGAGCTATTAAGTTTTTAAATATGCTGACAATGAACATAAATTATAATCATAAATCATATTTAAGATTAGATAAATTAAACTCCTTTAATTTTCTAATTAAACAATTTATATCCATAAGTCAAAATTGATGCCTAACAACACATCACGACTACTCAGATATTTAAGAATGTCAAAATAATTTTAACTAACCTTTTTGTATATAATTTTTAATATAATTCAATTTTTTCTTCATATAATAAGCCAATTAAAAATAGAGCATGAAAATAATGCGTACTCTATTTGAGTCTAATCATGTCAATTCTCTAGCAATTTTAATTAAATCAATTAATAAAATTTGAAAACTATTTTCAAAGTGTCATTTTACTTTGACTAGAAATTTCTTAAATTAATACTAATTGAGAACAATAAAATATCCTCTTTAATCATTTTTGAATGGTGAATTTTATATTGATTATTTAACTACCTTCGTATAGTTCATACTACATTCGATAACTACTGATTGAGCTATACTTGATTAGAATAGGTCATAAATAGTATCAAAATATAGCAATTATAATATCAGATAACTTTAGTGCTTTAAAGTTAAATGGTCATTTATGCAATTATCACAACAAAAATTTTCATAGGCTCAAAAGTAATATTCTAGATGAATTTCTCACATAATGCTAATTCAGTAAATTTATTCTCTAACAAACATACATAGGTTTATTTAAGTATCTTAATATTTTAGTCTATAAAATGACTATTTTCATGTAATTAAGAAACATAATATATGATAGAGGTGTTAGTTAGTTTGGATTTTCATACTCCCTCCTATTTAAAATAAAAGCCGTTTTAGAGGGATGCACACTTATTAAGAAAGTTAAAGAAATGTTTGATATATCCTTATTAATTATATGATGAAGTGTTTTGAAAATATAATATGTGTAATTAAATGTGAGAGAAATTAAAGGGTAATTTTAGAAATAAAATCATAAATATGCATAAAAATTTACAAATAATACTTATTTTGAATAATTAAAATCTTTCTAAAATAATTTTTATTTTAAACAAGAGAAAGTATTTAAAAAAAAAAAAAGAGAGTGAGACAACAACTTAAAACGGACCAACAACCCACTAACCAACAGGTAAACAAGTCAACTACAAGATGTCATCATTTCAACCAATCATGTGTTACAGTTAAGAAAATATCTGTCTTAAGATTTTGACTCCTAAGTATGGATAAAGGATCTTAGATATTGTATTAAAAAGTTAATAGTGACACACCACTCACTACGATACCCTTTATCTCAAATTAGGAAATGCAGTTAAATAGTTTTTTTTTCCAAAAATAAATAAAATTTTGTGTTAAGGTAAAATAAGTACATGTAACTTTAGCATGATTAGAGGGAAACCACTTTTCAAATTTTGCTTTTATGTTTGTCATGACAGGCAGTGTCAGAGTTGTCATTTTCTGTTTGTCTTGCCTTGGTCATCCCTCATCTGGACTGGATTCTTCCCTGTCTTTCTTTCTTTAGTTACTAATCGCCAAAATCAAGAGCTAAGTAAAGCTTTTACCCCCTAGTTATGCTCATAATCCTGTCTTTTGTTCATGCTCATATAGTTCGGAATATAAGGACGATATTACCCTAATTCCACAGCTTTAACGCAATTTCCCAAGATGTCCCACTTTCATTGTCACAAATAGAACCAAACTGCCGATCCTATGTAGATGAAGACTAATCATGGACACATGCTGTTGGCTCGCATACACGTAAGATTGAAAAGACACAGGCACTACTCGGTGGCCCCCTAAGTAAAAGCATACCATGGACCAGTTCCATCGCTCTGTCTTTCCCATAGTAAGTAGATTGTATAAACTTATAAAGCTTTGTTCTTCCTGAAATAATAATCCAAAGTTTCAAAATTCTCTACGGCTGCTTTCTCTCTCTTGGGGCCAGAACTGTGATCTACCCATTTCAATTTACTCCAAAAGACACTCTTTTTGAATTTTGATTCAAAACCCAGAAATCTTTTATGAAAAGAGGTGTTTCTTTACCAATAAAATCGTCGGAGAATATTCTTGGAGGTTCTTCGAGGCGAAAGTTCGAACCTTTATTCGTGGGTTTTGCTGTTCTTGTCACAAGAGCAAAAGGGTTTTTCGACTTTGCGCAGATCGAGAAGAAGATGATTAAGAATCGGTAATGATCATGGAACTGAAAGGCGGTGCCAAGACTGTTGATTTTCGCTTTTTGGCTTGATATTGTTGACGAGCTTCATTGGGGTTTTTCTTTGGTGAGCAGTTCTGGGCTCTCTTTGATATTTTTCACATCTTAAGCTCTTTCCTGTCATTTGTATTTAAGTTTCTAATGTTGTTCGATGTCCGTTTTGTTTTGTTTCTTGAATGTGGTTCTTTGTATGTGTGATATCTAGTGCTAATTACTGTACAGGTCTTTTCCTTTTTTCTTTCCTTTTCTCTCGTGACTGCTTTTACACTTCTTTGTTCACATGGAATTTTCACCAAACTCTTAACGCAGTTTGTTCTTACGAGTATTAAGTGCCATAATAGGTGGTTTTGGTTGTGAGAATCTGACTTCGGAAGTATGTACAGCTAACCGTGATACTGAATAAGCTGATTCTTTATCATCATAAAGAAAGTGACGATGAATCAAAGTGAGTGATATGGAACAGGTGTCCAAGTTTTTGGCTTAATGTAAATATTATTTGACTGCCTGTGAATGATTTTCGTTTGAGTGTTGTTGAAAAAACTATGAAACTGTCAGCAACGTTGTGCTAGAAAAAAATGTTAAAGATGAAGCATAACTTGAATTAAAAGAATGAATGCAGTGAACAACAGGGAGGTTGCTATTGCTAATGATTCTGAACATTGCACAGAACCTTGGAAGAGGTTCATGTTGGCTCTGTAGTTATGGATATAATTTCTATGGTTTATATCAACGTGTTATTCGTCATATTTGTCAGGGCTACTCAACATGAAAATCCTTCATACGCGTTGCTTCTTCCTTGCCAACTGAGAATGAACCTTTTGTCTATTGTTTTGACAGGTGCTAATTGGATCAATATATACATATAAGCCAGTATGGCTGCAACAGAACACAAAAAGACTACAGACTCACCGAAAGTAGAGGTGGGAGAGATAGACACGAGAGCACCATTTCAGTCAGTTAAAGATGCTGTAACCCTCTTTGGAGAAGGTGCTTTATCTGCAGAAAGACCAACCATCAGGAAGATAAAACCTTATTCTGCCGAGGTGACTAGTCTGGACTGCTAAAGCAATGCATTACCAAGTCGTGGTTATGAAATTTCCTTATGATTATCATTTTTGCTTTCAAAACACATTAATCATACAGATTTTGTGATTTCCATGAACAATTATTGGGCAAATCAGTGTTTTTTTTTTTGGGTTTCAACAGTGTCAGTGATCAGTTTAGAGTTTAGGCTTGGATTATATGAATGAGGTTTTCTCAGCTTTTCATCATGATATTTGAGGCATTGTCAAACTTCTTCCCATAATCTCTGCACTTCCATCTTTGAAAATGTTAATGTGAAAATGTCATGACAAAATTTTCATTATCTAAGGTTGTGAACATATTCATCTAAATCTGAATGAAGTACAACGTATCTCAATGTAATTTTAGTGTGTAGGTAACATTTGAACATTCTTTAGTCTTTGATTGCGGCACCTTATGTCTTGATAGTGATAGTGTTAATAAAGCGGTTTTGGAAATTTTTTTTATTTGCCGTCATTGATGCAGAGAGCATTGGCTAAAGAGACACAACTTCACCTGGCCCAGAAGGAGTTGAAAAGGTTAAAGGATCAAGTAAAGAATGCTGAAACTACAAAAGCCCAAGCACTTGAAGAGCTTGAAAAAGCTAAACGAACTGTTGAGGATCTGTCAAAAAAACTTGAAACTGTCACTGAATCGAAAAATTCTGCAATCAGATCAATGGAAGCTGCAAAGAATCAGGCAAAACGAATTGAAGAAACAAAAGATGGCAGCCTTGAATCTGATGATGATAGTAAGCAGGACCTGGAATCTAGAAGACAACAGTATGTGACTGTCTTCGCTGGACTTGATGTTGCGAAGCAAGAGCTAAGGAAAATTCGTCAGGAATGTGATGCATCCCTGGAAGCAAAGCTTGCAGCCTTCAACCAAGTTGCAGAAGCAGAACATGCTGCCAGAGTAAATATGGAAAAAGTTGGTAAACTCTCCAAAGAAATCTCAGCATTACAGGAATCAATTGGGCAGGTGAAGCTTGCGGCTTTGCAAGCACAACAAGAGCAAGTGAAAGTATTTGCTGAAAAGGATGCTCAGAAACAGTCCTATAAAGAAAGCCTAGAAGCATCTGGAGATAAACTGCTTACATTGAAAAAGGAGTTTGATCCTGAACTTGCCCAAAATCTTGAAAAGCAGCTTGCTAAAGCCATTAATGAGAATGCGTCTCTGCAAAACCAGATGGAAAGTGCCAAAGCTTCTGATTTAGGTTCAGTGAGAACTGTCACTTCAGAGCTAGATGGGGCTAAGGAGTCAATGCTGAAAGTTGCAGAAGAGGAAAGCTCCTTGCAAAACTTGGTGGAATCTCTTAAGCTGGAGCTGGAGAGTGTGAAAAAGGAGCATTCTGAGCTGAAGGAGCAAGAGGCAGAAACAGAATCTATAACTGGGAACTTGCACGTCAAGCTCCGCAAAACGAAGTCTGAGCTTGAAACAGCCCTTTCAGAGGAATCGAAAGCAAGGGGTGTGTCTGAAGAAATGATCTTAACACTCAGTCAACTGTCACTAGAAGCAGGGAAAGCAAGGCAAGATGCAGAAGAGATGAAGATTAAAGCAGAGTCGTTGAGGTCTGAAACTGAAGCCACCAGGATTGCCCTTGACGAAGCTGAGAAGCAGCTGAGGGTTGCTCTAGAAGAAGCCGATGAAGCAAAACTAGCAGAGGAAAAAGCACTTTATCAGATTAAGACATTGTCTGAAAGAACTAATGCTGCCCGTGCCTCAACTTCTGAATCTGGTGCTAAGATCACCATCTCCAAGGAAGAGTTTGAATCTCTGGGCCGGAAAGTTGAAGAGCTCGACACATTGGCAAAAATGAAAGTGGCTGCTGCCATGGCTCAGGTAGAAGCTGTGAAGGCTGGTGAAAATGAAGCTCACCAAAGATTAGATACAATGCGGAAGGAGATGGAGGATATGAAGGCTGCAACTGAGGAGGCTTTGAAGAAGGCAGAGATGGCTGAAGCGGCCAAAAGGGCAGTGGAGGGAGAACTCAGAAGGTGGCGAGAACGAGAGCAAAAGAAGGTGGCTGAAACTGCTACACGGATACTGGCAGAAACGGATATGTCATCAGAATCATCCCCCCATCATTATAGGATTCAAAAGCAGAACCAAGAAACACAGAAATCTATGGAGTTTAGGAAGTTGGGAAAAGAGAAGAGTTCTGCTTCGAAAAAAGCTCTTGTGGCTAATCTTAGTGGCATCTTTCATCGAAAGAAGAACCAAGTCGAGGGTGGGTCTCCTTTCCTACCTGGTGCGAAGTCTGTGTGACGTCATGTGATATGTGTGGAGTTAGAGCGAAACATGTTTATTAGCTGGTTTTGTGTACATCCCAAATTAGTGGAATTAATTCCGTATTGCTTGAGATAAGAAAAGATTTCATATCAAGACATAAACATGGAAGCTGGTCGAAAATATGAATTCTGTACATGGACGAGTTAATTGGAATTCGATCTAAGAGATGCGACGTAGTGAGTTTTTAGTTTCAGAATAATGCATATGGACCGAGGCAAAGAAAGTTTGATTAGGAGCACCTTCATCAACAGTAACACGAGTATGCACACATGGATATATTATTGGTAAAGCTAAAAACCTAATGTGAAGTCACCACAGGAGAATATGATAAAAGTCAATTGTGGAGTGGTGGTGTATCAGTTGTTACAACACAAATTTCAAACTATAATGATCAATGCGGATTATGAAGTGTTGTATCTATAGATAAGCCGGCCAATGACGAACTACCCTGGCTACTCCAATTAGTTCCTGTCTATAAGCGGGCAAGCCTTTGTATCGGGTGGCGATGGTTCGAATGAATCAAATTGGCTGGCTCTGTTCATCTGTTGTTGTAGAACCATGCCAATCCCAGTATAGACTCCTTGGTTCTTGGAATAGTGATGCAGATTCATCCAAAAGTGATGTTATTCTTCCATCCAACTGTGAAGTATTCACTGTGATTAGGAGTTGTTTACCACTAAAAGAGCTCTCCAGTCCCTGCAATTCCACAACTCTTCCATTTTTCTAAAAATCCTTCTTTTAGTGTTAAAATCCCATAAAATTGGTCCCAAAGATTGCAACCAATTCACACGCAAAGGATAAACAAATGGATGTAAATCAGGTGTTATTCCACCTGAATTGGGAATTCTGACATTGACCTAGGCATCGGATCCTATTGCCTTAAGCGACCAGGACTTGTAATTTCTCGATTAGTTCACACTGCACCCCCAATTTATTTACCTTTCGGGAATTCGCAAAAATATGAGTGCTGCCCGAATCTATCCAAATCACCAAAGGTTGCTGCCGTTGTTTTCTCGGGTGACGACATGAAGCAGGATTTGAGGTTCTTCTTCTTTCTCGGTTTCTGATTCCTCTTTGTCTCTTTAGATCGACTCTTCCACGCCATCGAACCAAAATAAACGTTTAACAGTAGTGTCCTCACCTCAACACTACTACTAACGGCTGCTTTGGAAAGGGAATTCATATTCTTTCTTGGGGCCTCTACGCCGTTCGTATAAACGGGCCAGGCTCATTGCTCCAACTAGTCTCTGACTCTTGAGTCGATGAAGCTCAACCTCAACAATGATATATTCTCGCAATCCCCTGATAAACATTTTGATTTCTAGTTCCAACATGAGGGTACCAGCTCGTGCCGCAAATTGCTCGACTCTACACTGGTAATCTTCCACAGTTTGGCGAGCTTGTCCAATTCGTTGCCTTGAATGGTCGGTCTAAATCACAAATGACACTGACATTTGAATTCCTCTCGTGAAATCCCTTGACGGTCCCGATCCAATTTTATGAACTAAATTTACACATCAGAATGTAGATGATAGGAGGCGATTTTCACTTTTTCTTCTTATGTATATTTTACAAGCATCTAATGTATGGAGTACTGATAAATGGATTCCAGATTTAGTGATGACTGGTTTAATTTAGCAGAACATGATTGTATGTGTGACCAGAAAAGCAGGTCGTTGAGTTCTGTTAGAAAGCATTGGTAATGGCTTGCCGGGTTATTTAGAGGAGCAACAAATGTATATTAGACAAGTTCCTAATATACCTTCTTGGAGTTGCAACCTCACGTACTTGGCTCTACAAAACCAACAGGACCCCATTGATCTGATGCCAGCACTGCTGTGAACCAGAAGGTACATCTGTTCTATGTATGTAAGTCCTCATTATTCGTAGGGTGTAGTGTATTTTTGATGCTCTTGACTCTTCTTTTTAGAACCAATGCCATCTGATCGGCATTTGCTTCATAGTAATAAGGTAGGTATATATGACCATGAATCTGGACCGCAATGATCTACAATCCTTGTCAAACGGTTTTACATAAATAACACATTACATTTTTAACCACTAGTTTTCTGACAAACCTCTTAGCAGTAAATAAACAGACTGTTTCTGAACACACTACGTCAACAGGTAGAGTATAACCAGCATTCCTACAAGTGCAGTCATGACATAAGATGCAAGAGACGCCTTGATGGTAGAGTTCACTGAAGGCGGTCCCCAGGAGAAACCACCCCAGTCATCACCTTCCTCTTTTCCACTATCCTTGTTGCCAGTTTCTTCTGGTGAAGGTGCAGGATTTGGAGCCTCCTCATGATCTCCTCCTGCAGGGTGCACCATAACTCGTACCACCAGCTTTTGGCCTGCTTTGCAGTGACCAGGTTGCCCGCTGATGAAGTAAAAGAACCCATGTCGATCAAACCGGAAAGTTGTGTTCCCATCATCATATCTAGAAATTGGGTTTGAAATGATACAGTTCTCGTAATCTGTAGAATTCACTACTAAAACGGAGTCCCTTCTGTACGTGAAATCTGACACAGAAAACCAAGTTTTGTTAAGAAACAACCTTTTAAACAGTAGCAGATAAGGCATGAATGATTTGTGCAGCTACAGTCTTTGTTAATTGCTTGAAACCATTCAGCAGTTCAAGGTTTCTAATTAGGACCAGAAGAAGAACTAACATCTATAGATATACTAGAGTAGGCTGCTACACAGAAAGAGAAAATTCCCAGAATTCGTAGTACTTGCATAATTGCATGCCATCACCTAAAAAATTTGGATGGCACGTCTCTAGTAGAAAAAAGAACCGCTAAATATCGACTTACAGAGTGAATCACCAACATGGAACCTATGTTTAGCGGCCCACTCATCATAGGTCTCGGTATCATTTCCAGTTGGTTTGATCCAACCAGTCTTCCCACCAACTGGGAACTGATATGAAGACACAAAGGAGACAGCAAATATTGAGATCAGAACTACAGGAATCAAAGCAAGGATGTGAATGTGTCTGATAATAGAAGATGAAGCCATTTGGGCACTCCCTAAGTGAACTTTGTTCCAAGACTACAGGAAGAAAGCCAAACTTGAGAAGGAAAATGAATTTAACGGGTACTGAGTACGAAGAAGTTAGCGAAAGACATTGGTAGTTAAGTCAGTTACTTTCTCATGTGGGGCTCATTGGCCTTTTGATCATTAGTGCGGTTCATGGCCAGGTAGTTAAGCGTACATACCGGAACACGTTCTTCACGTTTTACTCATGAACTGTCCTGTTCATGTTTCTTGGTAAATTAAGAGACAACATATGACATGACACTTGTAAGAAAATCAATTCAATTAGATAAGACAAATTTGTTCTTTCATAGATTATATTGCGTGGTCTCAAGCTAATTGTAGCTTTCTTACTATTCATCGGACATTAATAGCAATTTAATTTGATAAAAACCTAATAAACATAATATATTTAATATAACAAAGTATTTTTTTAGATAATTTTAATCAAAAAATTATATCTGGTTAAAGAATATGTAATCTTAATTACACAGATTATATTTTCAAGGCACTTTAATATGTAATTAATAAGGGTATATCAGATATTTCATTAACTTTCTTAATAAGTGTGCATTTATCTAAAATGACACTTATTATGAATCGAAGAGAGTATACATTATGATTTTTGTGCATGCATAACAAGATTACTGTGAAATTAGTTTCACAGAAAAGGCTCATTAAATGCATGTGTAAGATTTGTACAAATGCATTTAATACGTTAAATGGTTTCACAGAAAAACATCCATGCAGAAGATGAAACTTCTCATTTTTTTTGTTTGTTTCAAACGTTTGTGCGTTAATGGTTGTTCATGCACAGTAAAAAGTTTTTGATAGAAAACCGAAAACGTTCCTATAAGCATATACCTTTATGTAAATTAAACTTTGTTTGTTTTGTTTGTGCATTCACAAATGTGCCATAAAACTGAAACATGCGTGAGTTTATCAGAAACATGCGTGAGTTTATATTGAAAAACGACTTTATTTGTAAATTTTTTTAAAAGTGATACGATCACTAATGTTATAAGAATAAATTGTTATAAAGTCATGAATGTGTTTTCATATAATATAATTTGAAATATTTCATAAATATATTCTATGGGTACTTTTGCATTATATTTAAAATAATATTATATAAATGAGTTTTATATAATTTTGTATATAAATTATGTTTTATATGTATAAAGTTTTTTTATTGTAAATTAGTTTTACATATAAAATATTTTTTTTTGTTTTTGGCATCTTTGTGATATGTTAAATTAAAATAGGTTAATTAAATTATAGAAATTCCTAATTAATTTTTTTTGTTTGAGATGATTATGAGCTTAGCAAAATTTTCGATCATACTATATGAATTTTGGATTTTTCAGATAATTTAATTAATAGAAATGTGCCTTACGTCATGTTTATATATACTTGTAAATATGACAACTAAATCTTGATTGGTGATTTGTCCACCACTGAAAAATTGTATGTGTCCAATTATGATATGTGGCAAAAGAAGATTCATTGTCTTTTAAATGAACGAGAATTACTCGAACATTTGACCATAATAATGACTGTGCCTTCAGTCAAAGACAAAGATGGAAAAGATATTAATACTGCTAGAGAGCAATATCAAGCCTTCTTAAAGGCTTATGCAGATTGGTCCAAAAAGGATCGTAAGGCATGTTATATTATATTGTATTTCATGCATGACGATCTAATTGTGGAGTTTGAGGATTGTGCCACTGCTAAAGATATGCGGAACAAACTTAAGATCACTTTTGGTTAAACATCCGCTACAAGGTTTCGTGCTTTGCACCTCAAGTGGATGAAATACGAGATTAATACGACTTGTACTATGGTTAAACATTTACGAACCATGAGTGCTATGGTTCGTGATCTTAAGGTAGTTGTCCGGGCTATCCCTGAAGAGGAACAAGTCCTGAATGTGATTCGGGCTCTTCGAGATCATACTGAGCATTGGAAGAATGTGAAACTTGTTTTGACACATAATGAGAATGTCAAAACCCTTTCAGAGATCACTAGGCACCTCGAAATGGAGGAGGATCGCTTAAAAACATCTGACTGTTCCAATGTGGCACTTGTTACTAAAAGAAAAGGACCAAAGGGCAACAATACCAGTCAAGGTAAAAGAAAAGGTTCTTGGCCTTCTTAAAGGAATGGACCAAAAGATCATATTGTCAAGAAGCAAAAGGCTAAGGGCAAAGGAGAGAAAAACATAGCACGTGTGAAGTGCTATAATTGTGGAAAAAAAAAAGGTCATTTTGCTTGAGATTGTCCTGAACCTAAGAAGGTACCTTTCTTATCCACTACTCCTAAGTTATATGTTTTTTCTCATGCATTAGTTGCTAATTCTCTTCTTAATTGGATTCTAGATACGAGAGCAATCAAGCATATAGTTTGGGATCGAGCTGGCTATGTGAATTTTCATCGGTATCCGGTGGGTTCACAAACTATCGTGTTAGGAAACGATAGTGAAGAAGATGTCCTAGAAATAGGGACATATCAGCTCAAGTTACATGGAGGGAATACTTTACTTGTCCATGACGCTCTATGTACCCGGGGTGCGATGTTGCCTTGTGTCTCTTGTAAATTTAATGAAATTAGGATTCGTTTTTAGTTTTAATCATTATGGATTAGATATTATGTTTAATGGAAATATTTTTGGCCATGCTACATTGAAAAACAATTTTCTAATTCTTGATTTGGATGCAAGTAATGATAATTCGTCTTCTATTTATGTTTCATATTTTGATCCTAATTTTAAATCTGTTAAATGGCATGCTAGACTTGGTCACATTAGCCAAGATAGATTGAGTAGGCTAGCTAAAAAAGGTCTTTTAGACAGACTCACTAAGTTTGAGTTGCCGAGATGTAAGTCATGTTTATCTAGTAAGGCAACCGCTAAACCTTTTGGTAAGGCTTCAAGGGTGTCTAAACCCTTAGAGCTTAGTCACTCTAATATTTGCGGACCCATAAATGTTAAGGCACGTCATAGGGCTATCTATTTTCTTACTTTAATAGGTGACTATTCTCGCTATGGGTTTGTGTATCTTTTAGCTCATCATTATGAAGCGCTTGATGTGTTCAAACATTTTGTGACTAAAGTTGAGACACAATTGGAAAGAACAGTTAAAACTCTTCGGACTGATCGTGGTTGAAAATATCTATATGATATGTTCAAAGAATTTTGTGAAAAAAGGGTATAATAAGAGAACTAATGATTCCTCGAACTCCATAACAAAACGGTGTTGTAGAACGTAGCAATTGAACATTGCTTGACATGGTCAGGTCAATGATGGCACATGCTAGTCTTCCAATTAGTTTTTGGGGAGAAGCGTTGATCACGACAACTTATATTTTTAACCGTGTGTCAAGTAATAGTGTACCTGCCACTCTATATAAGTTATAGAATGAAAGAAAGCCCTCTTTAGATCATTTGTGCCCATGGCCTTCGACTGGTTATGTACACAACCTAATTCATAAACATGGGAAACTTGGTCCAAGAGCCACTAAAATGGTGTTTATACGATACCCCGAACATTTTAAATGGTATGTTATGTTTGGTGAGCACCCGAATGGTGGCATGAAGGAAGTTGCTTCCCGCAATGTGGAGTTTCTTAAGGATGAGTTCCTAAGCATAGGTGAAATAAAAAAAAGGACCTAGATTTATATGAGTTACAACAGGATACTCTTAGTAAGGGGGAGAATTTAGTTAGGGCAGACAAATGTAAGTCCTCGACTTCAAAGAAGTGAGCGTGGAAGAATTCCTCAATGATATTTTCAAATCGAAGAGGAAATATTCCTTTGTACTCCTTTAGAAATAGAAGAACTAATCTCTTTTCAAGAGATTGTTGATTCACCTAACCACATAAAATGGATGGATGCCATGATGGATCAAATGGATTCAATGACACGAAATCAGGATTGAGAACTAATTGATCTTTCGCTCCAACGAAAGTCTATTAGAAACAAGTGAATTTTCAAGATAAAACATAAGGCGGATGGAACGATCGACAAGTTCAAAGCCCATTAGGTAGCAAAAGGCTATACCCAAATAGAGGGTGAAAAACCAAATGAGGTTAATTTTTTCGTAAACTTTCCGCAAATTTCCATAGCATTAATAAAATCTAAAAACAAGCAAAACCAAAATAATAAAAACACCAAAAATTTGGTAACGTAGTTCGGCACACCCTGCCTACGTCTGCGGGGCCCTCACCCAGCTTAATTACTTTCACCAAAGTACAATAGTTTTACCCAAGGCTTTACTGAGCCGACACCACTCAACCCTTGACACTAT
>JANZLX010000213.1:39102844-39131894 GCA_025531955.1 Erythroxylum orinocense
GGTTTGGCTTTATATTAGAAGTGTATTTTGCCTTTGCAGAAATTTTTGGGCTGTCAAAATACAGCCGTTATGCTGCCAAAATTTCGGTAAAATGGGTATAAAAATGAGTATGAGGATGTATATGAATGAATAAGAAAATTATTAAGAAGAATTAAGTGAATTCAAATTTGTGCAAGGATGAGTTTCCAAAAAGGAAAGTGTATAGATTGGTTATGTTTTGAATGAGTTTGAATCAAGTTTGAATAAAGAGAAAGAGAATAGAAATGTTTGAAAAAAAAATCCAACGCGATAAGTTTTCTATACTTTGTGTTTCTCCGGGATGTCGGAATATGAGCACTTGTCTCCGCTTGGTTATTCGTATTCCGATTCACGACTTTCCGAGTATTCATTTCGCTCCGATTAGTTTTCGTTTTTTTGTTTCCGTTTTTCGGTTGGGATCCGGTTCCCGAATCGGGTCCCAACTTCTGCAGTAAGGGGAACAGGAAAGGGTTGACTGGATAATCTTCAAAATTGCTTTAAGCAACATTGTACATGCCATATGGTTATAAAGGAATTGACGAATCTTTAGGATAGAGACTAAACAAGAGGACGTTCTAGTACATGCAATCACTAACAAAACTTAAAAGGTGATCCTCACGCATAATCTACATATAATGTGTTATTTAGAACTAGTTCGAAGATGGTATGTTCCCAGATAGGCTATAAGGTTGGGTAATGTAATTAATAAATGAATTAGGCGATTGGGATTGTGAGGCATGGGGCTTTAAGATTTCATAGAATGTCCAAATTGTAAGGCCTCACAAATGGTGTCAATTAGTCACATCCTTTGTATTATTGTACCAATCTTGAAAGTTAATTAATTATTTAAGTTTTAAAAAAAATCCCAATCACAAGGTAATCTTGTTTCTAAAACTTCACACGTACATCTCCCTTTGCTATAAAGCTTTGAAAAAACTTGTTTAAGTTTTTCTTTTTTACCTCTAGACATTCCCTTTAATGTATGCTCCCTCCTTTTGAAATAATGATTTATGATTATAAATTATTTAATCAGGGAATTAAATATAAATTAAAAGGAGTTTCAATTTATCTAATTTTAATTTTAATTTATAATCATTGCCAATATATTAGAAACCTAACAAGTCACACATAAAAGAGCAATTAAAAAATTTTAATTTAAATTAAGTTAGACTTAATTATGGAGTTTGAGAAACTTCAAGAATTAAATACAAGATATTTGATTTTGTTAAAATTAAAAATCTAAATATAATTTAAGTTAGCAAATTTAATTTTAATAAGAAAGAAACCCTAATGTCTTTTTCTATAAATAGGAAAAAGGTATAAGGGAGCTAGGACTCTTACATTTTCCTCTTAAGTATTAAGTTCTTTTTCTCTACCCTATGAATACCATTCGAGGCTAAATACATGGACAACTTGTAGTTGATAGTTTGAGAGAAAAATTATGCTGGAATTTGAATTAGGTACATTTCCACCCTTTTATTCATGATTCTTTTTTTAATCAGTCTATTAAAGAGATTTGATGTGATTTCAATATAGTTTTAATACTAATTAGGGTTAGGAATGTAGCTTGTTATGAATTCTTTGATTATTAAAGCATGATGAGTTATCATTTGGTTGAATTGGTTCACTTTGCTCTTGATTTTTGAGTTTGTGACTGATCATAAATTCAATCTTAGGAATTGTATAAATGAATAAAGGTGAAGTATGATCCATGCACTGGCAAAATAAACAATTTAGATTTAAAGAAAGGAATTTTCTATACTATTCTCATAATTAAAAAGATTAATTATAACTAATGAGTTTAGCTAGGTTAAATTGTGCATCAAGAGTTAGTAATTACCTAGTTTAATATAAATGTATGCCTCAAGGGAGGGCATAAATATGTTAGATTAATTTTATTTCAACCATAATCATAAATCTTTCGCGAAAACTGAAATTCAATATAATTGAACCTTAAAATAATAAAAATTATCTATTGATTTCTTTTCACCAGTTTAATTGTGTTACTGTCATTAGTTTATTAATATGATTATTTCTTAAGTTCTTTTTTATTTAGTTTCATAGTTTGACTAGGATTAATAAGCCCAACAGTGTAGTCGTTGTGAGGTTGATACTTTAGAATACTTCATAATTTATAACTTGTTGTAATTGACTTTATGCACATATAGATATATTTGATCAATTGTTTAACATCATTGTCAGTCAATTACAACAAGTTATAGATACTGAAATTCTTTCATTTGTTTCAAAGTTGTTGATATGAGATCTAAGATTTATAAATGATAACCTACTTTAACTTGAAACTAAATCGAGTGAACCTGTATACATAAGTGAGTATGAAGATGAAAATAGATGGCTACATATTAAGAAAACATTATCATCAACATGGAACAATAATAGCCACCTTAAATTCACACGAGTAGGGATGACAATGGGTTGGGTCGGGTCCTAGTTCGACCCTACAGGGCTTGAGATGGGCCGACCTAGCCCTGCCCTAATTCTTTTATTTTAAAAAAAATCAAAATGATGTTATTTTGTGTTACCAAGTTCGAGTGACCGCCCCACCCTGGGCCCCACTCGAGGCCCAATCGGGCTGAGAAAACAGGATTCGAGGCCTAGCCTAAGGTCCAATCAATCCAAATCTAGCCCGTTGATTTCAGGTCAAGTTGGGTCGGTCGGGCCCTTTTACCAACCCTACACATGAGAGATCATCTAGATTCTGGGAATAAATGTAAGTCTTTCATGCGTCAAACTGAGTTAAAAGGCATAGAATTACAAGTAAGTTCATCTCTACTTTCTACCAATGTTTAGTGAATCATGTAATGAAGACATAATTACATTCATCAATAACTTATTTAGTAATTTATAATCTTCCATTAAATGACCTTACAGAAGATGAGCTTCAGATAAGGTATTTTGCTTATTGTATAAGATAGAGTAAAGATGCGGTTGATCTCAATAGAAGTAGATTCTTTTAAGGAGTGGGATCAAAAGTATGATACCTTTATGCTAAGATTCTTCTCTATAAATATGACCACCAAATTGAGGGTGTAAATTCAAAGCATTATTAAAAAAGAGTGAGAAGCATTCTATAAAGATTAGGAATGATATAGAGCTTTGCCTAGTCAATGGCCACATCATTAATACTTAACTGGTTATGAAATTCTTATGCGATATCAAACGTAGGTTATGAGAAGGTCAAAGAGATCATCGAATCTTTAACTAGAAATTTATCAACTAAGTTTGTATAGGGAAAGTCAAAAGCATCCCTTTTTGAGGTTCAAACATCTTTAGAATTAACATCATAAGTAACTAAACTTTCAATCTAGGTGAGGATGTAATTGCATTGTGACATAGGTAACAAGTATGTTATTAGGTACGGCATATATAGGTATCATCCCTAAGCATACATGAATATGGAGCCGATCTTTAATAACTATAAGAAAGTTGGCTGCCTATTAAGGAAAATAAGTTGTTAAGAGCAATCCATTCTTTAACACTTACAATTCAGGGTAGAACATTTACCTAAAGTTCTAGTAAAAGAAATAATGAAATGAACTCGTTATAGCTAAAAGACTACCTAAGTTCCAACAATAACCTCAATTTTAATAATAACTATGATAATGGGATGGAAGAGATGTTCAAGAAATTCATACCTCCCATCAATGCAAAATTGGAAAAAGTTGTGTAGTTAAGTAGTCATCCATTTGTAACTTAAGAGGTGCAAATGAGTTAACTAGCGAAGATGGTGAGTGAATAGGTTCAAGATAAGCTTCCAAGTAATATTAAGGTGAACCTTAAAGATCAAATGTGGATTATCCCATTAAGGAGGCGTAAAGCTCTTGAGCCTAAAGTTAACAGGGAGAAAGAAGCGAGATAGTCAAAAAATCCTGAGGGAGAGAGTAAGATTAAGAAGGACAAAAGTAAATCATTATTGATAACATCTTTATCAGTGTTGATAAGAAGAAAAACCCTTAACACACTATGAAGCCATACGTGCCACCAATCTTATTCCCTCAAAGGCTGAATTGACTTTGGATTGTGGAGCTACATTGATTATGATATATTATGCAACTTATTATGGGTTTGTGTTACTAGTGTTATCATGGCAAGCATTTTGGAGTAAAGATTTTGAATTATGTTGAAACTGTTAGCATATTTTATTGTGTGTGCTAAAGTTGGCTCCTAAAATAAAAAATGGTGGCTAAGAAAAAGAGGAGTCATGCCATTTCTTCTTTTGCACCACCTTCTTTAGAGGAAGTTCCTAAGTTACAAATCAGAAAAATAAAGAATGGTATAATAAGAGATGTAACAATAACTTGGTAGTTGGAAAGACTATGAGTGTTAACATTGAGAGAACCTTTAGGGTTCATAATATTTTTTTATAATTTGAGGTGAGAAAGATTGTTCACTCTTTAAGGATATTACTACCCAAAGTTGATGAAGGAGTTCTATGCCAACATCATCGACAAGTCTAAACTAAGTCTGATGACAATATAATCTTACATATGAGGCATTGAGATTGTTGTATTTGAAGAGGAGCATTTTAATTTTCCATTAGACAGTAGGATGCTAAGTTTTCATAATAAGAAGCCATCGAGTCACTATGAGTGGAGCTGGACTAATGTATTATATTAGTTAAGGTTGGAGATTACTTGAAACTAAAAGGTTGCTTTTTTAATATAAGCAACAAGTTATGTAACCTTGATTAAAGGCGTACGCACTAACCATAACATACAAACCCAGTCTAGTAGATTGAACTAACTCCAAACTTCAAATTTGTACCTTATAGATCTCCTTTACAATGGTTTCGATAAGGTTTCAATGGTTAGGATATCATTTTTTATGATGTAGTCTATCAATCATATGGTTTGACATTAGTCAAAGATAAAATTTTATATTCTTGATATTGATCAACCAATCGTTGAAGAACCAATCGTTGAAGAAGCAAAGAGTGGACCTCTCTAGTGTTAGGTTTGCAATAATTAGAGAGGACAACTATATTGATGATGACCAGATGAAGTTGTTTGGGTACACCTAAAAATAATAGATGGATTAATTCAGGGAGAATCAATAGAGGGTACCTAAATAATATAGGGTAAGAGAAGAGATAAACTGATATTCATGAAGAGCTCGATAAGGAGAAAACATAATGGCAACTATTAGGCTATGAAACATAACAAAGCAATAGTTAGTAACGTCCAACAATAATATTAAGGAGAATTTATAGATGTTCATGTCAAATTGAATACTTTGTAATCTTTAGCACTTTCTGCCTCCTCTACCTTTCCAATGACTTTGGTGACAATCAGTCAGGCATACATGGAGTTTAGTTTTTTTAATTCAAGTTGTTTAGTTAATGTAATGTTTTAACTAATTGTTTTAACAAACTTCTATTGTTATTGTTTTGAATTGAGAACATTGAAAATTTAAATGCAATTTGGATGCACTCTTTTTTTTTATGCCTTGATAGATTTTGAGAGTTGTGTAACTAGATAAAGTATAGTACTTCATAATGGGGTCTCTTTTCAAATTATTGGTTTTTCAAAGAGTTTTTTCATTCTTTTTAGCTTAATATTTTCTACAATATTATTTTAATTGTGGGGGTAAAATTGAGACTTATCTAATTACAACTCAATTTTTCAAAATTTTCAAGCTCCTATTGTTATTAGTTTTCTTTTTATATTCTCATTTGTTACCTTATAAGCTTATGCATAATTCTTGGTCAAATTGGTTGTAAAGGCTAGCTGCATAATATGATTAACTAGTTACTATGTAAACTTGACTTTACGAATATTAGGAAATAGAATTTATTAAACAAAAGTGCTTTGATTTGACTTAAGCATCTTATGAGAATTTGAACCATTATGCAAAAAAAAAAAATTCCTTCCAAATATGGATCCCTTTTCTTGTTTTGATTTTTTTAAACTTGAAGTTCATATTTTTGTTGAGATTACATGTAAGATATGTACAAGCATTAAAATGATAAAGACACTTATGATTAAGTTTGGTCCAAATTATCTACTTTTTATACATTAATCCTTTAGTGGGCCTTTTGAGCCTATTATAAAATTGTAGCCTTTTCTTAGTATCGTTTTACAAAAAAGTTAAACCTAAAATAAAAATAAGTAATTATACCCTAACTCATTTTATTGGACCTTTTTGCTTATGATTTGATATGGCTGTGAAAATTGATTGGCATGATTTCTTGTATTTAAAAATATTAAAGGGAGAAGGGTTGTTACAAAGATATGAAGAGTTAGTGAAGTAATGATTGGAAAATTCTATTGATTTAATTATTTTTATCTACTTATTACATATGTTTTTGTTTCTCTTATTCCCTTTTCTCAGTTAACCTATTAATCTCTTTAGCCCTATTACAACTCTATTCATTTAGATGATTTTCAAGCATATGGTAAGTTCAATTGTCTAGAAAATGATGAATTTACATTACCAAATTTCAAACACTTGTATGAATGTGAGAAAATTGTTAGATTAAAGTATTTGAACTTGATGAAGGAGGTAGAATAGTGTATGCATTATTTTATTTGAATAGTAATGCACTTAAAAAGTATTATGTGTTTCAAGTTTATCTTATCTTATTAAATATGAACTTGACTAATGAATATAGGCTAATATTTGGGGATATCAAATAGCAAACCCTCAGGAGAATATACCTCCTCCACTAGGGACACCTAAGGGTATAAAGGCTTATGTCATATGCTAAATGTCACCATGCACCTTCAAAAGGAGAATTGTTTCCTGTTTTGTTAGGTTAGTTTAGTTTGCTAGGATTACTCGTTGTCAATTAATTGAGGATAATCAATGAGTTAAATATAAGAGAATTTCATAAGTCAATATTTTACATGTTATTAGGGAATTAATTTTATTTAGTACTTTTATGACATATTTTATATAGATCATATAATTTTTTTCTATGCTTAGTTCGTTTCTTGTATGTGATTATTTTAAGGAGAAATTTTAGTTTGAGTGCAACTCGTTATTTGATTGAGGTGAGTTATTGGGAAGCTATCTTGAAGGACAACAACTTTATAAAAGACATCAGAGATCAATCCAAGTTTGCAAGTGCCAAAATTGGAGAAGTTTATGCAAGATGGTAAACAAGATCTGAACATACTAAAGAGCGCTTGTCTGTTGCAAGGTTCAAATTGCTAAGAAACGATACAAATTTGGTATAAGAGTGGTATATATGATCAATGTCAGACTCATCATGCTTTTATGCTGAAAGTTACAAAATAAAGTCATCACAGATTACAACTTTGTGTCAACTGCTAGTTACACACCAATTTAAGACAATAAAAGTTCCATAACAAAATAGGTGTAGGTTTAAAAGTTGGTATGAAATTGATTCTTATAGCAAAAATTATAAGGATGCACAAACTCACAATTTCAAGTGATCTAGGACTCTATTTTGTAATCCTAACTATAAATACTTTTACCATGTTTTGTTTAGGGGAATTTTATGGGGTGTGTGATGACAACCTTATGATTTAGTATAGTTTCATTCAATCTTAGCACTAATGCAAGAATTTAGGAGCAAAATTGAAGGAGATCATAACAATTCTTATATTTCTTTCTTATCTTCTTTTTATTATATTAAGAATTATTTGTTTTTAATATGTATAGTAGTTAAAACCCTAGTTACAGTTAAGGATGTAGCTTGTGATATATTTTTCGATTACTAATACATGATAAGTTATCATTTGGCTTAATTATTCTCTTCATTATTAATTTTTAAGTTTATAGCTAGCCATTAAAGATTCAATCTTATAAATTGTATAGAAGACTGGAAGGTGAAGTTTGATCTATGCACTAATAGAATAAACACTGATAACTAAATAGATTAACTATGTTTGATATATTTAATTAGATTGAATTATGCATTAGAATGTCATCGTTATATAGTTCAATATACCTATGTGCTTTAAGAGAGGCATAGATACAATAAATTAATTGTTCTTTCAACCATAATAATAAATCTTGTATGATAATAGAAATTCCACAAAAGTAAATCTCGAACTCCTAACATTTATATTATTGATGTCTTTTCACTATTTTAAATATCTTGCTTTCATTAGTTTATTAATTTGATTGTTTCATAAATTCTTGTTTTTATTTAGTTTAACAGTTTGACTATGATTAATAAGCATGGTAGTATAATCCTTATTAGATCGATAGTATGAATCCTTTAAGCTTTATAACTTACTACAATTAACTATGTGTACTTGCAAATAGATTTTGATCGAATTGTGGGTTGCTTCATCTACCTTCTAATAATTTCTTAGAGCCTAAGAAGTTGCACCTATTGGGTCATCTTAACCTTCATTGTAAAGCTATAGTGATTTATATTTTATTCCTTCTTTATTATGACTACTAGAGATGAAAGAGGAGTCAAAATGAGAAGTCTCTTGTTTGTAAATTAGTTGGCTGGAGGAGAACAAGATTATATTGAATAATAAGAAACCTCCATTGAAAACAAAGAAAGAAAGACTAATAACCAAAAAATTTTATTTTGGCAACCAAATGTTAAAAAAGCTGAAAATGAGAAAATTCCATTTTTATAATCTTATTGCATACTTTTATTTTCTTAAAATAAAAAATAAAAATAGAATGGAATCAAACAGATTTTACTGTCTTTTTTTTTTAATTGTAATAAAATTGCAAAAATAAATAGAGCCAAATACTATTTTCATTTATTAAAAATCATTTAAAACACATAAGTAAAGTTTTAACACCCTCTTTTAAGCATCCATCACTATGATTTCTGGGTGGCATATCCTCGATCATTTTCTAAGGGTTATGATTGGTGGCAAAAGGAAGGAGCAGTCTAATATAATGACATTTCTTAACAATAACTTATCAATAATCACAACTCTCGCTTACTTTAATAGGGACGCAGATCCTCTGTTCTGAATTCTATATGTCATTATGTGTCAAACTTCTCTCATCCATATGTTCCACAATAAATAAATGAGATAGTGTAAAATAATACTCCCTCCTATTTAAAATAAAAATCGTTTTAGAGGAATTTTAATTATTTAAAATAAGTGTTGTTCGTGAATTTTCATGCATGTTTATGATTTTACTTCCAAAATTATCTTTTAATTTCTCTCACATCTTAATTACACAGATTACACAAATTATATTTTCAAGATACTTGAACATGCAATTAATAGGGGTATATCAAACATTTCATTAACTTTCTTAATAAGTGTGCATCCCTCTAAAACGACTTTTATTTTGAATAGGAGGAAGTATAAGGATGGGAGAAGTTGGCATTGAGTAGGTACAGCCAATCTGAAACAGACGATCTCAAGCCATTAATAGTGTTGCCCTATCACAAATTGATTGTAGAAGATATAACTTTCAAACTTTAAAATTATATCTTACTCTTGGTTTTTATGACTCCAATCTCCATTATAAACATAATTTCTTTCCACTATGGTTGGAAAGGTTTTACATGAAAAATATGAACCTATTTAACTATAAGTTTAGTCTAACCTAAAATTAAAATTAATAGTATTTAGCAATTAATTTAAGTTGGGTTTAAAAATTAATTGAATAATTTATTTATCAAATTTTATCACCCAAGTCAATAATAGTCACGAACAAAGGTAACAAAAAAATATAAGGAAAAAGTATAATTTATAAAATATCTAAATTAGCCTTTATTGTTATATATTGTACCAATTTATCCCTTAGCATTTAAAAAATAGAATAATTTATCCTGAAAAGAGTTACTCCCTTAGCTTTTAATTATTTTGGATGTGAAGTCCTATTATTTAGGATTTTGAATTTTGGCCATTAAATATGGTAAAATTGGATAAAAGATTCGAGGTACTTATTTAAGGACATGTGGCGTGCCAAATCAACTAATGTGTCATTTAAGTTTACTTTTTAAAATAAAAATATTGCTAATAATCTGATCTAACCCAAAATAGAAAATACCCATCACTCAATACTTGAGAAATCCTTAACCCGACACTAATCTTCGTCTTTCTCCCCTAATCTCTACCAGTTCAAAAGAAGCAATCAGTCATATATATGATTATGATTGCCTCTTGTTCCTAAATCAAGCCTAGATCCACTAACGTCGCCTCTGCCGCTCCTTTCATCTTCCTTAACAGGGATATATTCAAAGAGAGAACTTCGCTAATTAAACTTGGATTGGAGAAATCGAAGAAAGCTTTGATGGAGGAGCTGAGGAAGTAGGCCTCTCATACTACGTAACATTAGGGTATGTTTGGGAGTTTAGGATGGAATGGAATGGAATGACAATTAATGGAACGGAATAGAATGGAGTGGAATGAAATGGAATAAAATGGACCACTCCATTGTTTGGAAGTTTAAATAAAATAAGAGAGGGACTCTTTTGACCATTGTTTGGAAATAATACTAAAAATAAATGGAATGGAATAACTTGTAATATTTTTTCCAAAATTACCCTTGTAATAAAATATGCATAGTTGCCATGAAACTATTTTAGTAACCCCAAAGCATTTCAAATTGTAGGATGTCCAAACACATAACATAGGATAAAACACACATCCTTCGATTTACAAAACTTCTCAAACACATAACACATAATAAGCGCACGTCCATCGATGAACAAAGAAGATGACACCAACATCAATAAAAATTTCTGATTTCTTCACATACAAAAAGTGTCAAGAAGATGAACACAGAAGAATAGTCGATGCTTACCTGATGAAACGAAGACAGATGACCCTAGCAGCTGTGGAGAAAAACGTTCATCAATGGAAGAAGCCAGTTGAAGGAGAAACACAATGGACGTAGTAACATGTAGCCGCGTAGGTATTTGCTGGACTGGGATTGTAATTTCATTAATTTTTTGAGGATATTTTTGTCATTAAATTAGGAGTTGAAAGGCATGCCATGTCATTCCATCCCTGACCCCCCAATTTGGGGGATTACAAAATATTTGATTTTGGGTGGCAAAGGATGGCTTCCAAAGCCATTAATTTCCATTACATCCTGTTTCAAAATAGACTCCCAAACAATGGCCTGAGTCATTTGGGTCATTCCATTTCATTCCCTTCCATCCCTCCCACATCCAAACATACCCTTAGTCTCCGAATCACAGAAATAATATTATTAAAGAGAAGCCTTCAAATAGTTTAGAAATCAATTGAGCATGCAGAAACAAAACACAAGATAGAGAAACAATGAGCGAGAGAGCAAGTCCAAATATGAAAAATCGAAACTTGAAGAAGGGAGGGCCCAGAAACGCATAGAAGAAATTAAGGAGAAAGATATTTATAGGAAAAGGGAAAAGTAGCAGTGTTTGTAAAATTAAGATTATCCTCTTGCTTTTACCAGTTTAACTTGGAATTTTCTGGAGCTGAGCAATCCATGTACATGATCAGACAGAGATGCTGTCATCGGTTCCACATGCTGCTACTATTACCAATAGTGTTGTAATATGTATTGGTGGCCAACATTAATAGCACAGTCAATGTCAATCTTTAAGGAAATATTGAATAGCCCTGGTAAATATGGATGCTGCAGAGCTTTTGACTGTGAGAAGAATCTCTACATACCAGGAGAAAGCCAAGAACTGAGTAATACATTATACGATTTTGATATGACAAATGAAAGTGAAACTCATGGTCACCTCCATTAAGCGGTCATCTTGCAGGCGTTACTGGCATCCACCAGTCACCAAGTCCCTATAAATATCCACACCTTCATCACACGTATTTCAACCATTGTTAAGAGTTCTTAGCCTAGACGTCAGCTCCTCCTCTCCTCTCTCTTTTTTAGTTCTTCACTCATATATATAACTTCTTTTCATGTTCTTATGTTTTAATTAGCTTTTTCCTTGTTGGTCAGTTGTTATTCTTTGGAAAACCTAGTTTTCTTGGAAAGTTTATCCTGAGAAAAACATATATACGAGAAAGCAATCTTTTTTCACAATAGCATCTCTCTTTTTAAATCTATGGCACCTTATCCGAAAACCCTTTTATTAGTTTAATTTGTTGTCACCCTTATAAGTCATTAATCCATTTTCTTTTCCATCAAACCTATTTTTCAGTGATGTAGGAAACAAGGGTTCCAGGAAAAGTCAAATCTTTCACAGATCTATGCGTCTTAATATTGGTAAGTATATATAGTAGTTTAGTTTCCTGAACCAAATGATTCCTTAATATAGATTCCAATTTCAAAGTAGGAAATAGTATTCATGGAAAGAGTTTGATGTTTTCTTATCTTTTTCGGTCCATATAAAAGGGTTATCTAGCTACATAAATTATATTGGTTACAAGCAATTCATCGAGGAAGAGAAATGATAATAACATAGTAAAATAGTTTCTATAACATGTAAGATCGTTTAGATAAATTAGGAGTGATTTTATTGAAAAGAATACAATCACTAACCATAAGTACTGAATCTAATATGTGTTTGGGCGACATGCAGCAGCAGGATGGTCGATGTGATTTTTCAAACATACGGTGCAATTTGACGAGATGGATGGACTATGGAGCGTTACATATGTTGTTGACAGAAGAGAGGGAGCACAATCCGCCATTAGCTAAAGAGAGCTTTGCTTTTGTTGGAACTGTGCTTTCTCTTCTTCTGTCACCATCTCAATCTCTCGTGTCCTCCGGGAGTGGCCAGCAATGTGATTGGAAAACCATCAATGTTACTATTTCTCAACAGGAAAGTATTCTTTGTTGCTATGATCTTCATTCATACCTGCTAGGTAAAAGGAATATTCAAAGAGCATTTACAATGTGACATAACTAAACGTACTAATTTTATCTTTTAGATATGGCAAACACCATGAACATTAGGGTGTCCCATCTGAGTCCTTTTGGTATATTTAGATCGTATTAACACATTCAATTGTCAATAATTTCAAATATTATTTAAGTTTTGAATGTACAATACAAGGAATTATACGCAATCATAGATTTCAACTTTCTTTATCTAAGGGCTAAACCGAGTAGTTCAAAATCACCAAATCATGTCAACTTGAGCTCATGGATTACATGATATTGTGAACTTTAAACCCTCCACCGAGTACTCCCCTCCCCAAAAACACCATTTAACAGAAGCCCTTTGTCTTCTGCATAATTGATAGTGTAAGTCATCAAGGGAATGTTAATAGGAGACTTGTAATGTTTAATTTTCTTTATACATCATAGCTATAAACCTTAGGTAATTGTGAAGAAAAAGTTCTGAGCAATGAACTAATTTCAGAATCGGCTGATCATGAAGAACCTGAATTGTTGCCAATACGAGGAAAGTACAGAGGGAAGCATGGGAAGAATTCAGTCCAAACTGAGATGGAGAGCGACTTGAGAGCCAACTTGATACGCAAGAAGCTCCACGTATAGTTCAAGTCTAGCAGTACTGGAGGACCAACAAGCTTTAGAGAGAGAGGTGACCGTGCAGGCTACTTTAGAGGAATTAGAAAGTGACATCAAAATATACATAATAAAATGTAACGTAAGGGTCAAAACTGGTCCCGTGGTTCCTTTCACCTCACCATTTTAGACCTACCACTGCCTTGCTTACTTACCAAAAGAAAGCAAGTATACTATATACAGAAGAAAAGTAAATGATGAAGAATGAAAAATGATGACAAGGAGTGAAAGTTATCAACCTTCGGACATATATACACCAAAAAAAAACATATAAATGATGAGAATGAAGAGAAGTAAGGAAAGCAGATTTTGCAACTTGCATATTTAAAAGAATAAATTGAACATGTCAAGAAAAAAAATTTGGAGCTTCCATATTCTAAGGAATCCTAAGAGAGGGAGAAAAGAAAAAAAGATGAAAGACTAGATGTTTTTAGCTAAAACATTAAGGGGCCGGGGAGTCTCTGAAACTGATGTTTTCCATAAAACATCACTCCTATTATGGCTGGTTATACCCATTGGTCTGTCGAAAATACAACATAACCATATCCTGATTTTGTGATCCCATCTTTTTCTGCCGCCTTGCGCTCTCTTATGTTTATATGCTTTTGTTTTTTTCATATTTGAAGAACGAAACCAACAAGATAACCACATAGCTCATAACTTATACAAGATGTATCTTTGCTTCTCCTGTATTTCCAGATTAAAGTCAGTCAGCCACCCTAAATGTATGTTTTTTTTAAACAGAAATCATGTACTGATTATGATTGTAGCCTCGAGAAGGTTTAATTTCACTCTCGTTCTGTATGCTAAATGTCATCTTTACATTTCTTTTTGCGTGTCCAATTGCATGCATACAAGTGAGAGGTCAAAGATTCTGTTTTACTAGAAACAAAAATAACTGGTAACTTACGCATGCAGGAGATATGATGTGGGAGCAACATTTCATCTAAGAACGAAAGAAATGTCTTGGGATGAAGAAAAGGTGAGGTTTACAGAAATGTCGGCAACATATAGAGCCACTTAGGGATGTCAACATGACATTCTTCAATTTACTGTATAACTCCCTATAAGTAAAGAATTAAAGTATATGTAAAATGCCATGACAATGTAATATGTATATAGGCATATATATCAACTGTAGGACTAGAAACAAGTCACAGTGCAGATGTGTTTCTCACGGCAACACTGCTAGGCCCTTGACATTCCTTAAACTGACAATGAACTGACGGCTAGAAAATTAAAGTTAAATAAGAAGTCTCACAGTCAACGCTAGGAGACTGTGGAAGTACGGTTGCGACATGTTTAAAGGTCCCATCTTTCATGAACTAGGAAAGAACAAGTGAAGAGATGAACGAAGAAACCATAAGCTGGGTTACTGGATCAATTAAGAATGCAAAAAGCTTTATGATAGATTCAATGTATCAGATAATTCAGTTTTGATACGTTTCTTTGATAAAGAGACATTATAAATGCTTTGTGGAATCTTAAAAGTGCAAAGTCCCCACCAACTTGTCTTCGCTCTTTTGCTAGCTTCTGTTTGGATGGCAAATGGATAACGGCGCGCCCTTCAATTGATAATGGAGATATCTTCAGATCTCCAATTAAGTAGCTTGCAGGTTTAAGATTCAATTCTTCGTTGAAGCAATCAAGCAGTTCTAATGGCATGGGAAGGCTCATCATATTTCTGCTTGAACTGTCTCCGTTCATATTTCTGCTCAGCATCATCCTCCTCCACTCAATTCTCCACCACCCCTTGCACTAACTATTTACTTCTCTGATATTTTATGAACCCTACTGTTATACTCTAACCTTATTCTGCTTCCACCACCCCTTGCACTAACTATTTACTTCTCTGATATTTTATGAACCCTACTGTTATACTCCAACCTTATTCTGCTTCTTTTCGTTCAGCAGGAAATTTATATGAAAAGGGAAAAGATGGAGGGATATATATCTTTGCATCTGCTTGACTCTTGGGGGTTTTATTTGCAAAAGCTAAACGAGCAGAGACAGGGACGGAAAAATCTCGTAAATCCCCAAAAACATTCTTGTAATAGAAGATTCTTATATACCAAAAGAGAGATATTCTAGTCTTCCCTATGCACGAATTAGTTCAGAGAGACATTCTGGTCTTCACTATGCACAAACTAGTTCAGTTCTCTGCTTTGAGGACTAAAAGTTTGATGCAAGTCTCCATAATTTTGTTGGTTCAGCAGCAATTTCAAAAGACACTTGATCTCGAAATAGATACTGTAGAAAACTACTTTATTCAACTGCATGAATCAAATGCGCAAGAAGGTATAACAAGGAACATATTAATTTCATTTTGGCCGTACAAATTCTTAGTGTTAAAGAAACACTCCTATTCAGCATACAAACAAGCATCCCCTAGTTCAATTGAATAGTTTTGAACTAGAGGCAAGTGAAATCCCTACAGTCTCTAGTCACTGCAAATCAAAATTTGCAGCACTAAAACAAAGGTAAAATTTTTCTTTTGAAAGAATGAAACAATCAACGGGAATGGATATTAAATCAATCCGCTGAACTCATTCACTAGAACTATTTGGCTCTATTCACTACTCACAATCAGAGACAATATCTTCAAGATTCAAAGACATGCCACAAGAGAAGGTGAGGCTTGGCTTCTCCTTTGGCACGGCCATGGGCTCAGCCTCACCACTAAGGATTTGAAGGACTCTTCTCATCGTAGGTCTCTCTGTGCTATCTGGGTTAGCACAACTCAACCCAATAAGCAGTAGCATCCTCATTTCTGCTTCATCAAACTCTCCATTCAATCTTTTGTCAGCAGCTTCAATGATATGCCCCCCGCCATATAATTCCCAAACCCAGTCGACCAAATTCACCATTTTCTGACTATTTGGTTCCCTCTCGATTGGCCTCCTACCACAAGCCAATTCAAGCATCACCACGCCGTAGCTAAAAACATCAGTTTTCACTGTAGCTTTCCCAATATGAAGATACTCAGGAGCTAAGTATCCCATTGTTCCTGCAGTAAGTGTTGAGACAGGACTCTTATCATGATCCATTAGCCTCGCCAATCCAAAATCGCCAAGCCTCGCATTGAAGTTACCATCTAGCATAATATTGCTGGTCTTTATGTCTCTGTGGATGACCTGCTGCTCACATTCTTGATGCAGATATGTTAATGCAGAGGCCAAACCTAGAGCAATATTTTTCCTATGATACCATGTCAAAAATATTCCATGCTGAGATTCTTGGTATAGGATCGTATCAAGACTCCCATAGGGCATAAACTCATAAACAAGTAGCAGCTCACCTTTCTCAACACACCAACCTTGAAACTGAACCAAATTCTTGTGCCTCAGACAAGCTATAATCGACAGTTCAGCTAGGAATTCAGTTTTACCTTCATGTGAATGTTTTGATCTTTTCACTGCAACAACTGTCCCTGAAGAGTTAAAGAAGGCTTTGTAGACATACCCAAATCCGCCCTTACCTATGATTCTGCTAGGGTGAAACCCTCTAGTGGCTAAACTCAGCTCTTTGTAAGTAAACTCCCTTGGCCCTGCCACTAACTCTGCTTTTAAGTTCTTCATTGCTTTGGTACTCCTCCATTTCTTGACAGAAATATAACCAAAAACCACCAGGAACATGCAAAAGAATGCTGGACCTGCAATGCCAAGACCCAAACCAAGCCTCTTGTGATGCTTATTGGTGGACTTGGACGTTTGAATAACCGGTGTTGTCACTGTGACTGAGCTATCAGACACGTTATGAGGATGTGAGTTTGGCCTTACTGGAACGAATCCGAAAGTTTGAAAGCTCCAGTTCTGAATATAGT
Organism: Erythroxylum orinocense; assembly: GCA_025531955.1. Classification (NCBI taxonomy): domain Eukaryota; kingdom Viridiplantae; phylum Streptophyta; class Magnoliopsida; order Malpighiales; family Erythroxylaceae; genus Erythroxylum; species Erythroxylum orinocense. Next base: position 39,120,096 of record JANZLX010000213.1, read on the forward strand.
GAAGTTCTGTGCTCCCTTCTGTAGAACCTGAAAAACCAGCGTACATGGTCTCTTTAAGAGACACAGAGAGATCTATATCCACAGTTAACAGTGGCTTTTCTGGTTTGGAGCTTGAATAACTCATGAAAACTTTCAAGACCCTTAATTCATTCTTGTAATCAATCCAAGCCGTGACGGGTTTCCCACTCTTCAAATCGATATCTTGCAACATGGGATCAGCAGTCTTAATTGAATTAAGACTATCAATGTCTAGACCAACATGATGATCATTTGGATCATTGAAATGCGCATCAAGCCTGGTATCAAACTCTATAGCTACAAACTTGTTCTTGGTCAACAAAGACGAGTTAACAAGGCCCAAGTACCCTCCTGGACTACCGAGAGTTTCATTATCTTGAGAGAGGAAAAAGGCCAAGCCATCACCATAAGACCCTGGATTGACATTATTGATAGAGAAAGTGAATTTTGTAGAAAAAGATGCAGTGATATTGGAATCTGGATCGAAAAAGGGAACTGGGTCGTTGTAGATTACAGTGCCAGAGCTTGAAGAAGGAACAGTTACATCTCTGGTGAGCCCAACAGCACCGTTGCGGAGGTAGGAGTCGCCGAGGAGTGTGAGGTTGCGAAGATTCAAACTAGAGAAGTCGAAACTCACATTGTAGGCTAATACAAGAAAAGGGTCTATGAAGATGGCCAAGAGAAACAAGAAAACAAGAAGCTTTCTTGGAGGCATAGGTTAATGAAATTCTTGAATTATAGGAAAAGGGTTTGGTTCTTTCTTCAAGTTACAGAGAATTAAAGGCAAACAGATGAGACCTTGGGGGTCTGATTCCTTTCATTAGGTTCGGTGGTGGGAATCTTCTTTGGGTGGGAAAATGGGGTTTAAACGGTAGGATGACAAGAGCAGTGAGCAGAGCCGCGTGAGCGTGGAATAATTGGAGGCTTTATAACGGTTATGAATGTGTAATACCGGCGTCGTTTTCTGGTCAAACTGAGACTGGTGTGAGTGGGTCATACGTGCAAGTTGCAATAATGCTCTTTTAGCGCAACCCCACTTTATTCAAATTGACCGTTTTTTTTTTTTTTTTTGGATAAGAGGAAAGTTACAAGTATACTAAGTTACCAGGCGGGGAAAGGAAACCCAGATATGTCCTGGAGATTAGAGAAGGATAGTAGCACAACCTGGCGGGTTTTGATACTAATAGACGCCTAGTGCGAGAGGCTTGGCCTAGTTCGCTAGCTAATCCGCAGCTCGATTAGCTTCACGGTAAATATGTTTAGTCTTAGATCACCATCCATTGGTAGTGTAGTAAGTGGTAAAAGAAGGTTGGTAAAAGAAGCAGATGATGTCTATCACCGTATGGAGCCATACGGTCTTTCCACTTGAATAATATGATTAGTTAATTGAAGTATTTGGTAAAACTCTTCTGATAAGAAGGGATGGATCTTTTGTCTATTTTATTATTTCCTCTGATTCATAATAAGTGTCGTTTTAGATATATTTGAATTATTCAAAATAAACGTCATTCTTGACTTTGTATACATGTTTATAATTTTACTTCCAAAATTAACCTTTAATTTCTCTCACATCTTAATTACACAGATTACACGGATTATATTTTCAAGTCACTTTAACATATAATTAATAAGGGTATATCAGACATTTCATTAACTTTCTTAATAAGTGTTCATTCTTCTAAAACGACACTTATTATGGATCGGAGGAGTATGTCTTTATTTTGTTCCATAAATTTTAGCCATTTATTTATATAAAACTTATACGAAATTTATATAAATAGATAATTGAGATTCATAAAACAGGATAAGGACAAAATAAAATAGACATAAAATCATTAAATTGATAAGAAGATGATTCAGCTTTCTTTAGCTATCACTGGAGGAAGGAAAACAAGAAGGGTTAGGTGGAAAAACCAAGAAGACCAACTAACTGCAAGAGCTTTTGGCTCTAACTTCCACAAGCAGCAAGATGTGATGGACGATGGGGTAATGTTTAAACAATATTATAACTTCTACAGCTCTGAAATTTAAACATCGCACCTTAACATGGGAAATGTGGTTTCTTGGACCAAAAGGTTGGGAAAGAGACACAGCACATGTGTTCGTGTCGTGGAATTTAGTAAGGACAAAGTCAGATAGCCGTTGCAAATGATAATATCTTGTAAGAGCTGGTATTTCTTTTTATCATATACTTTTTTCGATCTTAAGAAATTGAAGCTGATTGATTTTACTTTTGTATAGTGGAGAGGGTTAACACAATCAGGTAATAAGGAAATCGGAATTAAAAAAATAAAAAGTAAAAATCATAATAAAAAGTAAAAAAGGTCGCGTTCCTAATTGTGTATACATAGAACAAGAATGTTCTACACTCGTCTGTTCTTAAGATTGTGTGTCAAATTTTTTTACTTATATTTAGTTATTATATGATTTATTTTATAATAAATAATTAAAATATTTTATATTTTATAAATAACTAAGAATTTTAAGATTTATAAAATTCTTAGTTTAATAATTACAAGTGATTTTTATGATAAGAATAAATGCATTAATGAAATAAAATAAAAATTTTATTAAAAAATATAAAATATTGTAATATATATTTTTGATGATAATATTCTAATAAAAATTAATATCCTTACAACATCTTAATAATATTTTAACAATGACTTGATAGTATCTCTTCTTTTATTTGTAATATTTAATTATAATTTTTACTCATATTCACTCTCCTTAGGAATAAAATTACAGTATTATTTAAAATTCATTTCAGTTTTATCATTCGGTAAACAAACAAATAAAAGTAAGAAATAAATATTACATTCTCATTCTTACATCTTTATTACTAGTTACCAAACAATATAATAGAATATCTGGCAATTAAATATTCTGATAATTTGAACCAGTATAGAGCTTGAACATTCTAGTTGAACTACCCAAAAAAAAATAGATACACAGTAGATGAAGGGCCTGAACTGCTTTTGTTTAAAAAAAACAAGACAAGCTGATGATGTTGGAGGTCTACAAAACACTTGCTACCAATTATCGAGTAAGACACTACAGTTGAGGTCATTTTGCTACATTGTCAAGTCCATTTGTAATTTCAACTGACTTGTTGAAAAAAAATTTACAGCATTGCATTTTCTTCGTAAGCTTTTGATCATCAATGCAAAGCACGTGCAAGTGAGAGAAGTTACGTCGTCTTGCTGCTCTTATGTCAACAAACTTGAGCCATTTTCGCTAGTTAGCAACTCATTCAATGGTTGTTAAATATGCTAAAGATTCTGAATGGTTCTTGACATCAGAAAAGAATTATATACATGAAGGACTTTATGTAATTTATCTTGTTAGTGTACAGTTAGTTAGCAAGATTAGTTAGCAAGATTACTGTAACGTTAAGTTTAGTTAGTTAGAAAGCAGTTATTCTTTTCTCAGTGTATATAAGTCTGACGTTTACTTTTGATTACTAATAAGATACACAGAAAGTTTCTGCATTCTCTCTGTTTTCTTACGATTTACAATTGTTCATGGTATCATAGCAGAAATCGATCCATAGCCTCGACGATTGATTGTTCCCGAGGGTATGGGGACGTCTTTGGAGGATTGTTATCAGTTGTACAATTCTGATCATCCAGGCATGAATCTACAACTTCCAGTTACAAATATGTCAATATGGAGTCACTTGTCCCTGAACTTCAAGAAAGATGTTTTAGGATCTGCAACCAGATCAATGCAAGCATTTAATTCAATTTGGTTTAGACAATCTACAGAAAAGTAGTGCAACACAAAGCAATGAAGCCCAAAAGTTCAAGGAAACAATGAGTGGACACAATTTGCCAACTTCCCTTGATATAGAACTAGTAATGGAGTAAAGGAAGTCCAACCTTTAACTGAAGAAGGCTGTGAGGCATATTTGTAAAGTGCCCAGAGAATACGATACATTTTGCAACCCTCATTGCCATGTCCATTGTTTCTGTTGAAGCTTCCTAGGCAGCAGAACTACAGAAGGAACATATTTTTAGTCTGCAAACTTGTATATAGATCCTGTCACAGTCCATTAAACTATACTATGTAAGATTACCTTCTGAGATGCTGCAAAAGCTTCTTGGGGGAAAGATTGATTTTGGGTCTATTCCTTGCTGAGAAGAAACCATTTGAACAAGATGACTCTTACTGCCACAAAGAAAAGTTACTTCATTCAGATGTTAAATGATGTTTAAGTCCAAAATTGTTGAAAATATGAGATTCCAGAAGACACAAGAAAAAGTCTTCAGGGGGAGTAACCAACGCATACAGTGGACAAGTACAAACACTCTACGTTAAACAAAGGTTGGTTGAAATGTCTATAAATGCAAAATTTAGAATATATACCTGACCCAAGAAGGAGTAAATTTAGTATTTGGTATCTCATCATCTTCATCGTCATCTTCATCATCAGAACCTTTGTATGGAGAAATCTCATATGATTGTTCTCGAATAATCTTGGGAGATAAATTGTCATCATCAGTTACCTTGCAGAATTCACTCATTTCCTACAATGGTACAAGTTTGTGAATGAGATCCGCTAATCCCCAATAGGCAGGTGAAAAATATGCAGGGACAGACAAACAACAAAGCTACTTTCAAGAAAGCATGCGAATAAAAGGAATAGCCCCTCTTCATATTATTCCTAGTAATTGAAACCAAAGATAGCACAAGTAGAAATTCAGCAATTTATCTTTACTTGAAAACATTACATTCCTGTATTTTTGCTTTTTCTAATCCAAACAAGTTATGATCCTCAAGGTCGTCGTTTACGATGACAGATGCAAAGGCACAAAATATGAAAGCATTCATTGCCTGAAAAGATCAAATGTCATTCTCAGTACACTAAATTCACCATGGGTTTTACCCAAAAAAAAATATTCACCATGGGTCTTTGCATCTTGTTGATACTATAAACACATGTGACATACAGTTCCGCAGAAAATGAAGGGAAGTATAATATATACTATGCTAAAAATCTTACGAAAATGATGCGTAAAAGTATTACCTCTGAATAATCACCAAAATCACGCAAAGTTTGTTTATCTCCATTTGCAATGCTCTCAGTTTTTGCGTCATTTGTTGAATCCCTAATTACCATAACTTTGGTTTGGGGTCCATTCTGAACATTGTTCTGTCCCTTTGAACTTTTGATATCCTCTTGTTTTCCCAGTTTGTCCTTAACTACTGTTTTCTCATGTTGTCTTTCATCCTGAAATGGAGATGCATGTCATTATAAGTATTTAGAAAACACATGAATTTAGAAAGAAGTTTGTAGAGCATGAGGTCATACTGCAACCAGGCATTTCACTTCTTTCGCAGCACGTAACTTTTCTCCTTGTTCTAGCTGCTGCCTCCTGACTTCTTCAACACGCTTTTTTTTTCTTTCCTTCTCCTTCTTTTCTTCTTCTTCTCTGTGTCTTTTCTTTGCTGCTAAATCTGCCTGTTTCTTCCTCCTTTCAACTTCTTTCTTTTCCTTCTGTAGCTCCAACTGCCTTAGATTTTGTTCCTCCATCCTTGCTCGCTCAATTTTTAAGGCTTCTTTCCTCATCCTTCTTTCATTTTCTTTCTTTTCTGCAAGAAGTTTTGCTTCCTCAGCAGCCTGAAGGGCCTTAACTTTGATTTCCCTCTTTCCTACAAGGAAGCACACACAATTTCACCTTACATATTAGATTATACACTGGAACAAGGAAAATGATATCAACATGCTATAACAAAAATAACACAAAATCACATGGATAAGGGGAATATTTTTTCTTTCCCAATAAGAATTTTATTATAGCATGCAAGCTAAAACAATGGATACAATGATTTTTATCATGCAAAGGTTCAAGAGCAAATCCCAGTGTTATAGTTCATCTCGGTATTCATACTTGGCATCTCTTTTACAAAGCTATGCTACCTTAAGATGCTTTCTAGATCAACAATACAAAGCATCAATACCTAACAACATTTTACATTTCAAAGAGACCAAACGTCTGCAACTAAATTGGATGGAGAAGGAAAATCTAAAATACATTTCTTGGAGCTGAAAAATTGGAATAGTGTAGTGAAGAACTTCTGGATACAGGCAAGATGATCACTGCCTACTTTACATGTCAAACCACAAACAAAGCAATAAAAACATTTGATAGTAAATTTAATCATCACATATTACTCAAGCAATTCCAAAAACTAAGATTTAGAAAAATGTTGAATCAACTATGATAGAAGTCATATAGAAAAATAGAAAATATTGAAGAAGAAAAGTATCCTTCTATAAGTACTTACGGAAGGAGAACTTTGGAGGGCAAAATAAAATATTCACAAGTTTACCTGTAATTATCGCAGCTTCTTGGTTCTGTTGAACAAGTGGAATAAAGGAAGTTATATTTGACACAATGTTGTCTGGTTTCGACTTCTTTACGGAGAGACATGGCCCATGATTTCTTGAACTTGTTTTACCAGATAACTTGGGCTTATTAAATCTACTATGGAGTGATCCGTCAACCCTTTTACCACCATTGGCTCCTACTGCCATAATCTGGTTGTCCTTGGTGTTACGTTCATATTTTTTCTTATTGCCCTTATCATTTCCAAACTTAGTCCTGTTACAATTACCAGTGAAACTGAACTCTGTGTTCACAGAAGCGAGACTACTTCTATCATCAACCGTTTCAGATTCACAAATTGATATTGGAAGATTGGAACTTTTTGTTATCTCAGCAAGCGGTTCTCTTTTGACTGAGCCAACTATGCCTTGAGACTTGACGCTTTTTCCAAAAGTATCAGTTACCTCATCTATGTTCTCGTTTTCTTCACTGATACATGGTAGATCGGGAACTGAGCTAGCTCGCTTCTCTGAACTGCTAGACTTCGATGCAATTCCATCCCAGAACTTCCCAACTGGAGAAATATAGGGTTTATTGGCATCCCGTGTAGATGTAGTATTTGGAAATGTTAGGCTGTCAGAAAGGCACCTTTCATCAAGTGTGGTATCGGGTTCCCATTTAAAACTACTGTAACTGACCTCGCGTTGCTTAAGAATTTCCCCATCTACATCAGAAGCGTTTCTTGAAGTCAAGCCCTTCAAAATCCCATTTGGAGTAGACTGGTGTAAGTTTAGAGTTTCATGCAATCTATACGTGGTTGAAAAATGGGAAAGTGGTGTATGTAGGCAGGCAGATCTACAAAGCTGCTCCAAAATGCTTGCACGTTCTAATGCTGCTTTTGGAAGTTCCAAATTGTCCAGATCAATTATGTCTCTGGTAACTCGTGGCTGTTCGTCATCTGTTTCCATGACAAACCCTTCAAACTCCGGTACATCCCCGTCAGTTCCTCCCAGATAAGATTTTCTTTGCTGAATGCCCCTATCACTCTGACACAAAATCTCAGCTTCTTCAAGCTCCAATTTATCTTCAAGGTGCAATGGAACTTGGTTTTCTGCTCTAGCACACATCCCTATCGCGCCAACATATATGTTGGTACAGTCCAGTTCAGCTTTCTCTGACAAATGATCTTTAGAAAATCCATTGGCCAGGAGTGTCATAGTTGAGACTGTAGGTATTCCTAGTTGTTCTCCCATCAAAGTAAAAGCAGCATCTGGACTTCTCACCTTCCTTTCCATGCTAAGGTTGACCTATCGGACACAACAACAAATCACATCTTCCACAGCATACAATTCTTATCATCAGTAAAGGAGAAACCTCATCAATACAAGGTAAACCTGATTTAAAACAGGAGTGTAATATTCAATTTTGTAAAAATCAGTGAAACACACTAGCAGCACACCAAATCAAAGGGCCATCGGGTTAACACTTGCCTTTTGATTAATAACACTTTATTAAACCTCATATATGATCATCAGATGCATCTCATTATGAATTAATCAGAAATGTGATGTGTCCTTCATCAAATAACAAGAGCAGAGGTATCAATGTTTATGTACCAAGAGACATTAAACATTAGAGGTATTAGAGGTAACTTTCAGTTGTTCAATATTTATAGATGACATATGAAGTTTAAAATCCCAATCATTTGCATATTTGATATTTACACAGGGTCATAAGTGTAAAAGATTAGCTGCATCATAATCAAAGAAATGGAGTACTGCAGATAAATTCTTCCTAGAATATAGATGGCAAGAAAAACAATGCAGTCAGAGTTCAATTGCTGCCTAGAATTTTGCTGTCCTTGTTCAAAAAATTTTAATGTCCTTATACCAAAGGATCATAAGCAAATGCAGAATTTGCAGGAGAAGACATAATAAATTCTCCTTATTTGGGTAAGTACCTTATCAACTTCCAATTTAGGTGATGAAAGTTCAGATCCATTTATCACATAGTGCTCTACATTTTGATGCATGTCTTCCACCAGGCTATTGCGGAAATTAGAAATCATAGAATCTCTTGTCTGTATAGGCAAGCCGTCAGACTTTTGGAGAAAATCTTGATTAGTTTCCATTGGATTTACTTCACTATGTACATGAACTGTGTCAACAGTCTGAAATGGTTTTACCAGGCTCGGAGAAGCAGAAAGGGAATTGGCAGTTTGATCCCCAGTTTTTATCCGCTTGCTTTGAGGCCACGAACCCATGAAGTAGGAATCTGCATCTTGTTTATGAGATACGGCTAAGCTCAAATCTTTTCGTACAACTTTTGTAACGTTTTCATCAACCAAAAGAGCACATTTGTCCATGCAGCCTTCAGATGAATCCTTCATGGATTTGAAATCTTTGCAAGAAACTTTCTGTTCATTTAGCACTGTGATCCCATTGAAGGAATTCAGATGTCCTATGTTATCAACATATGCTACTTTATCCATAATGATTTTTGAACAATATGGAGGGGCAAAAGTTTGCTCTTCCAGTGATATATCTTGTTTTTCATTATCAAATACAGGACCAGAGGTTTCATTCAAGCTGCACTCTCCCACATCATCAAAGTCAAGTTGTTTGGGCCTTACAAACATTAAGCATTCAGTAGATGGTCTTGGCACAATAAGTTGTACTCCAACTTGAGTACCATCTAGGCTGGGATCAGACATAACATGACAGTTGCCACTGACCCTCTCAACCGGAATGTCAGAATCCATATACATGTCTAACACAACTGAGCTGTCCATTTCCTGACCATCAATGCTGTCACTTTCTGTAGAAGACAGAACTATTGCTCGAGTACCCAACACTTCCTGAAGTTTAGTTCCCTCTCTTTGATATGACCTTAACAGTGATGGTGATTGTGAGCACTTACCAGAGGGTGCAAGTCCAAAATTATCATTCCCTTCAATAACAGAAGAGACATCAATTCCCGAAAGTTCATTCACTCTGATAAGTTGCTCAGTACTTCTATCCCTTGTTATTCTACAACAATAAGCATCAACTCTCCCCTCATCACTCTGACTGTCCCAAGTTCTGGCTTTAAATTCCTGATGATTTATGTTGGTATTATCAAAGGATTTAACCAATTCCTGTACGTTATCAAAGTCATTGAGCAACTGATTTTGTTTCAAACAATCTACTTCCTTATCACTAGTATAACAGTTCACTGGTTCTTGGCCGAAATTTCTAGATTGCAATATACTTCCAGAATAAACAACATTACTTTTTTCTTCATCACTCTGGTTACCACATACATCCACCTTGCTCATTCCACGACTTCCATTACAAATGGTAGGTGAAGTGTTATCTGATTCTGATAATCTCTCAACAGAGTTAGACTCTAATTTGTCGATTGACTCTCCAAGTCTACTGCTTTTTTTGGCAACAAAGGAAGATTTGCCAACATCCAAGGGCTCCTTTATAGAGCTGGGTTGAGGGCTACCAGGGAAAAGTATGCCACTCCTTTTGGAGCCCTTGCAATCTCCCAAAATAACTTCTGCTTCACAAATTGGATCATCAGCAACAGGAAAAGGTTCAAACTGTTCGTCAACATCCAAGGGCTCCTTTGCAGAGCTGGGTTGAGGGCTACCTGGGAAAAGCATGCTACTCCTTTTGGAACCCTTGCAATCTCCTGTAATAACTTCTTCTGCTTCACAAATTGGATCATCAGCAACAGGAAAAGGTTTGAACTGTTCGTCAACATCCAAGGCCTCCTTTGCAGAGCTGGGTTGAGGGCTACCGAGGAAAAGTATGCTACTCCTTTTGGAGCCCTTGCAATCTCCCAAAATAACTTCTGCTTCACAAATTGGAATATCAGCAGCAAGAGAAGGTTTGAACTGTTCTAACATATCATTACCATGGTTTGAGTGCTGTGTTAATTGATTGACAGAATTGGTCAAGCCGTCTTCTTTTGCAACATCGGAACAATTGCCACATATACTCCTGGATCCATTGATTGAGCCCTTTTTCTGGCTACAAGTTGTGCATGTCGTAGGTCCTCTATTATGGATATCACCAGAATTTCCATCACCCCTAGATTTTTCTGTTTTAGCCGCTTCTTCCATGGAAATTCCATTACTTGCATCAACAGGTTTTATCAAGTTAGTATCACAGGCATTGTCACACTGTAGGGATGCAATCCCAGACCCCACAACTGGAGTAGAAACATTGTTTTCTGAAGGACGGGGTTTAACAGGTTTTGCACTGCTACGAAGCCGCAAAGCCCGCTGCCTAGATTTTGATCTTTGAATATTTGCTAATGATTGAGATTGGTCAGGGCAATTGTCCAATAAACTTTTGTCTGTACAACCCCGAGGAGATTTAACACTAGAACCCATGTCAATGTCATTCGAAGCGTGAAGTTTGGTGGATAAATGATTCGGTAAAACATGATTATGAGATGCAGCGACGTGTGTTTGGAAGTTAAAAGTGGAATAACGGGTGGTGAGAGGTTGAAAATGTGGAACTAGGAATCCTGATAGTACAAGCTCTTCTTTGTTTAACTCTGCAAGAAGCAGGAAATGTTTTTGAGAGATTAAGCAAATAGAAAAAATCTAAACAACAACTAGAGTGTACATTGAAACTCAAAGCTCGACTATGACTCTGAGGTCAATAACCAATAGATTCAATGGAATTTCACAATTCAAGAACCCAAAAATGGCAAGAAAACCCCCACTCCTCCACCAGCACTTAATTTACTAATATTCCACACTATTGAGTGCCAAAAGAAAAATCACCTAACAAACACTAATTCGTCAAAAATTGAAGCATATTTGTATAGAAAGAAGTGGAGAGAGAGAGAGAGAGAGAATGAATTGAAATAGATAAACAAACCGTTGGCCTTGGGAGGAAGAAGGAAAGGAGGAGGTGAGATTCCGGCGAGAATGCACTTGGAAGCGAGGTGGTGGTCGAAGGAATCGACCATGTGCTTGGCTTGCTCCACCGTCCACTTCTTCCGTTCAAATATCTCCACCAACATCTTCTCCATTGCCGCCGTCGTCGTCGCCATGTCGTCTTCTCTAAGATTTGGATTTGAAATTTTGGGGGGGCGGAGTGTTACATTAGTCTTCTGGAACTTGAAACTACCAAAACAGCCTCGCTTCTACATTTAAACTACTATTCTGTCACTGAGTGGGTCCTTTTAAACTAAATACAGAACACGTGCAGTCTGAGGCCATATTGAAATAGTTAGAGTGATTTTTTCCCGTTATAATTTTTAGTTTTTATCTGTATTTTCTTATTTATGATTTTTTACATAAAAATAAAAATATATTTAGTTGTAAATGTTTTTTTAAACTAGTTGTAAATGTTAAAATAGTTATATTTTTATCACTGATAATAATTATATATTAGATAAAACTTAATGATACTTTTTTAATTAAATAAATTTATTCAATCTCTTA
>JANZLX010000213.1:39132345-39137345 GCA_025531955.1 Erythroxylum orinocense
TCCGAATCAATCCGAAATTTCATTAAACCAATGTACCCGGAAATACCATGAATGCATGCTAAAATATCAAAGAGACAAAACATAAATCGAACTAAATTTGCTTAATATGCTAACCCCTAATTTGGGGCGTTACAATTTTCTTGATGACTATAGGGCATAGTGAGACAACTAAAGTTAATGCATAACGCTTTCAACATTCAACCTAGATAATTTCGAAGTACTTTCGTAAAATCTTATATGCAGTTAATCATCTTGCAAAATGATTCATTACTCCACCATCTTTTACTAATACACCTCCTTAGATTCAACATAATTCAAAATTCTTTCTATATTTTCAGGTACATTCATATATTTAATTACTATTTTAATTATATTTTTATGATTAATAATTATTTTAGTATATATTTTAATTAGGATTGTATAGGAGCAATATGTGGTACACATATTGATGCACATGTTCCAACTAATGAACAAATACCATATATGTTGGGCTCCGATTCGCATTAAGCATGTTTAAATTATTTTGAGGATTTTAGTTTGATGATTTTTTAATTTGGTTGGGTTCGGGATTCAGATCCAACAATATAGGGGCAAAAGAATTAATCTAACTCAAAATATTATGTATTGTTGCTCATTTGACATGTGTTTTACATATGTAATGGCTGAATGGGAAGGTATTGCAAATGACTTGGAGTTCTTTTAGAAGTAGTGACAAATCCAGCAAATCAATTTCTTATCCACAAGGTAATATATTATTTTAAATAAACATAGTAATTATGATTCATTTTAAATATTTTTTTGTTAATATTATTTTCTTTATATGTTAGGCAAGTATTATTTAATTGATTTAGACTATACTAATATGCCTGAATTTCTTTCACCATACTAAGGTGAAAGATATCATTTGCGAGATTATAGAGACAAAGGAAGACTTCAAGGTAGGGGTGTTCATGATAGGGTAACCTGACCCATTCATAAGTAACCTGAACCTGAACCTGAATGTCAGGTTCGGTAATTTCACGAACTTGAACCTGAACCTGAACCTAAGTAATCTATAGGATCGGTTAATCTATTTTCAGGTTCGGTTCTCAGGGTAACCAGAACCTATTTATATCAATAAATATGATAAAATTATTAAAAAAATTGGCGAAAACAAATACAAATTATTCATAAAAGTATGCATATAAAATCTATCAAAGATCAATCCAATATGTTAAACCCAAGCAAAGTAAAAATAAGTTAAACAATGTCTTATAAAAGATTCATACTAGAAAAAAAAGAGATAATTTATTAAACAATTATTCTTCGAATAGGGTGGTAGGATGATCCACTGTTATACATGAAGCCACATCTGTAGAAAATAAAAAATATAAAGAGTCAGACTCGTTATTTCTTTTTGAATTGAAAAAATAATTATTTATTTATTTGTATATTAAAATAAGGTAAAGTAAATTATATTACCTAATTCAATTTGTTCAAATTCTTCAAGTCTTTCTTCCATGTAAAGAGGAGCTTGTGATTTTCTCAACCAATCTTGTCCATAAACAATAGCCTTCACTATCTTTGGAATATGAGAGCTACGAAATGAATCAAGCACTCAACCTCCTATACTAAATGTCGATTCAGATGCAACAGTGAGGGAACGAACTGCTCTACTAGATCTCATTGATTAAAAAAATAATAAAACTATTTTTCTAACATCATTAAATCGTATTTTATTATGTTAAAATAAAAATAAAAATAATAAACTAATAAACACAAACAAGTATCATTTTTCTTATTGCAATTTAATGTAAAAAATGCAATTAATATCATAGTTAAAACTTTAAATATTATATTATAAAAAGTGAAGCTGTATAAAAAAATACAATCTCATAGTCTATTACTAAATCAACTCATTTTTCATTCTTTTCTAATAAATAAAATTATGTTTGTATTTGTACAAAATAATATTATTATATTCTTATTATTTGTTAGCAACTATATTATATATTTTTAAGAATCAGTAGTACTTGCTTATTTAATGTTTATAATATTTCATAAATATCCAAGCTAGTATATGTGCCTTAAAGAACTAAAATTGTAGGATTTTTTAATAAATATGTTTTACACTTATTAATTTCTTTAATTAATTTCTAAATGATTATATTATTTTAGTAAATGAATTTTTTATTAATAGTTTAATACATCGATCAATAACTTTGACACATATTAATTACTATTTGAAGTAGAAATATTGAGTATTATGCTCACTTATAATAGCAATGTTCAAGATTAACGTTTAATAACATAGAATTAAAGTAGTTTTTTTCCTTTTTTTACTCCAGAATTAATATAGTAAATACTAGTGAATTTATTATTATTAATATCCTCTTAAATTATATTTAAATATATGATAAATTTTTTTGGGTGTTTCAGGTTCAGGTTTAAACCTAAACTTATAAATCAGGTTCGGTTCGGTTAACTGCTATAAGTGAGGTTTAGGTTCGGTTAACCTAGAACCGCAAGTTAGAAACCTTAACCTGAACTATGAATCTGATTTTTCAGGCTCGGTTCGAACCGAACCTGAACTCAGGTTCGGTTAACCTTATTTATAGGTTCGTTTCATGCGGTTCAGGTCTGGTTCACAGGTTCGTGGGTTTTCTTGAACACCTCTATTTCAAGGTCCACAGGAATTGTTTAACTATATGTATTCTTCGTTAAGAAATGTTATTGAAAGATATTTTGACGTTCTAAAAGCAAGATTCCCTATAATTAAAAATACGCCGAGTTATGATATGAAAAAACAAAAATACATTATTATTGCTTGTTGTGTTATATACAACTATATTAGAATGTATGGATAAAACGATGAATTATTTGAAAGTTGTGATGAAAATGAAGAACAAATTAGGGAAAGTGAAAATGAAGATACAAGTTCTCAAGTGGAGTATAATATCACTCCATAACAACTTCAAAGTATGTCTTGGAAGCAAGATGAAATTACTAGACAAATGTGGAGTAATTATATTATTTCTAATTGATTTATGTTTCTTTTTGTAAATGATAGTATTATTATGTTTTCAAGAATTATAGTATGATGGATATATTTTATTGATTAAAATGACTTAATATAATTTCTAACTTATGTAATTTTATTATATACAATTAATGTGTAATTTTTAATAATATTTGATGTGCATATATTTTAATTTTAGCTATAATGATAATTAATTAATTTAAAAATATAATGTATTATATTATAATTATTACATATAAGAGTATAATTACAAAAAATAAAAACAAGTTGATAAAACCAATCATGTTTTATTTTTAGTTTTTAATTACAAATTTTAACTAAGCAGGTTTTTGTTTTCAGTTTTTATATTACAAATCTCAATTAAACAATTTTTTTGTTTTTTAAATAAAAAAGAAATAAAAAACAAAAACAGAAATAAAAAACAACAATAGAAAAGCAGAAGTGGAATCAAACGGCTCCTTAATATTCAATTTGAATCTTATAAACTTTTGTCTTCTCCTTAATTATTTAATATTCTCTTCTTAGTGAATTTCATTAATGATAGATAAAATTAACCGTTAATTCTACTTCTATTTTTCTAATGTAATTTTTAATTTTAATTTTCTGTTTTTCTTTTAAATAAAAATAAATATATTTGATTGTTAATATTAATATAGTTATATTTTATTAGTAATAGTAATTAGATTAAATATAAATTATTTTTAATTAAATAATTTTATTTTAATCTCTTATATAATATTTGTTAACAAATTATTAATAAAACTATTTTATTTTATTAAAATGTGATGCGTTAATGTTTAAATGAGAACCTTAAACCGTTGGGTGCCTTGCAAGGAAGATTTATTAGATCAACTGAGTGCACTGCACCATTCATGTCCAAACATATACTATCACACACTCCATCAACAAATAAAAGTTGGGATTGGTACTCCAAAGCTAAGTAGAATGGTGGTTGGTAAAAGAAAGGAAGCATTTTCATTAAACTAGTGGCGTCAGTTGCATTCAAAACTTTTTGGTTTGCTTGTTCTCTAAATATATAACACCAATATCATCATCACTTGAACGGAGCATAAGGATCATAACTAGAAAAACCATTCTGAGAAGAAGAAGACCCACCGGCGCCATCACTACCGTTTCCTTCGCCAGCATTTCCCTGTGCAAACCCATAGTACACACCACCAAGCATTGGAGAATCTATTCCGTGGTGGTGGTGGTGGTGGTGCTGATGCTGATCAACTATGGGAAAAGTCTGCATGTATAGTGGCGTAGACATAGCACCAGCAGCAGCTCCACCACCAATATCAACGGTGGCTGGAGTACCACGCTTGTGGTGGAAAATGTCACGGAGGATAGAGGACCGATCAGCCTCACTCTCACGGTAACGAGAGAGAAACAGACTGAGAGGTTCAACGTAGTCGTCGAACCCAAGCTTTCCCATGGCCCAGAGCACGTCCTCTGCAGTGATGGTCTTGCGCTGTTCACGTTGGCACCGGTCGTTGGCCTCCCCAGTGACGAAGCTGATGTACTCGGAGACGCATTCTTGCACCGTCTCTTTGGCGTCGTCGGATATTTTTGCATGGGGTGGCAAAATTCGGCGCATTATTCGGATGACGTTGGCTATTGGCATGTACTGATCTTGTTCTCGGACTTCTTTGGTGGGGTTGGTGTTATTGCTAGCGTTGTCACCTCTTCTTGTGGCAGTTGGGAGGTTGTTGGGTTGGCTTGCTGCGTTCGGAACGTTGGTTTCATGTTCGTCTGAATCCCTGCTTGCTTGTTCCATATTCAAACCTGTAAGAGTAGGAAAAAGAAGGGATTAAGCTTTGTCTTAGCTCAGGGTACATACCGATGATGCTAACTTCGGACATGTTAAATAAAAATTATTTTGTTTATTTTGATTAAAAAATTAATTAATTTACCAGACTTATTTTCCATCAATTTTAAGAATAAAAATTATTCCCCTAAAAAAAAAGAATAAAAATTA
>JANZLX010000213.1:39142345-39144250 GCA_025531955.1 Erythroxylum orinocense
ACATACAGACATGTCACTACTATGATAAGTCATGACAAATTAAGAGGTTCTACTATAAGTGGAAGAGAAATTAGAAAAAGCAAGATTAGTAAAATTATGATGATGATGATGATGATGATGATGATGATAGGAATACAACTGCAACAACTTTAAACATGGATGATGAAGTGTCCCTAGTTTATACAACTAGTGAATGCTTCCATATCAAAAATTATAATTCCAAATAGATGATTGATATGGGATCTTCTTATCATTATGTTCCAAAGAAAAAGTACTTCTTAAGCAACAAGAGCGGAGATTTCTGAAGTGTAAATATAGGAAACCAAAGTTTTGATAACATTGTCAGTATGGGTGATATAAGACAAATGTCAGATGCTTACTGACATTGAGAGATGTACAATACATCCTTAATCTAAGGCTGAATTTAGCATTGACGAATATGTTGGATCAAGAAGGGTTTCAGCATACTATTGGGGGATAGGAAGAGAAACTGTCCAAAGGTGCAATGGTAGCAGCTCGAAGAGAGCTATATTGCTCACTATATAAGACACATTTAAAGGTGTGTGGTGGTGGAGAATTAACATGGCCAAAAAAGAATCTTTACCTAATATGCTACATTGAAGATTGGGCACAAGAGTGAGAAGAGATTAAATTTACTGGCAGGAAAATTCCTTATCTCAGTTAAGAACTCGCAATCGCTTAGTCCTTGCAATCATTGCTTGGCTAGAAAGTAACATAAAATCTCTTTCAAGAGAAGATCCGCAAGGAAGTAGGAATTACTGGAGTTGGTGCATTCAGATGTTTGTGGTCCTATTGAAGAGTCACTAGGAGGTAACAAATATTTTGTTATATTTGTTGATGATGCTTCAAGGTAGACTTAGGTGTACATGTTGAATTATTAGAGTCAAGTATTTGAAACTTTCAAAAAGTTTAATGTAATGGTAGAAAGGGAAGCTGAGAGGAAGCTAAAATGCTTTCGAACTAGCAGTGGAGAGGAGTATACTTTTAAAGTGTTTGAAGAATACTATACACCACATGACATTAGGCATGAGAAAATCGAACCAAGGACTCTACGATATAATAAGGTTATTAAGAGGACGAGCATAACCATTGTGGAGAAAGTTCATTACATATTAAGGACGTCTATGTTGGCAAAGACACCCTAAGGAGAAGCTTTTCGAACTACATTTTACTTAATTAATTGAGCTCCCTCAATTTTGCCAAATTTTGAGCTTCTTGAGAGAGAGTGGACTAACAAGGACCCTACATATCATCAATTGAGAGTTTTTAACTACATGGTATTTAAACACGTTCCCAAGGATAAGATAAAAGTCAATACCTTGCATCTTTGTTAGATATGGTAGTGATCAGTTTGGATTCAGAATTTATGACCTAGAGAAGAAAAAGGTGGTCAAGAGCTGGGATGTGGCATTCTAGGAGCAAGAGAGTGGTTGAAATTCCAATAAGAATGTAGTTTCGCAAAATTTCTGATTTGGTCACAGTTATTTCTAGCACAGATAAAAAATATAAAAATCAATCGTACAATTGCAAATCAACACCAGAAATTTGTTAATTCAGTTTGACAAACTTTGCTTGCGACTGTGAGGCCCTTACCTAGCTTAATAATTTCACTAATGGCAATAGTTTTATACAAGACTTTATTGAGCCGACTCACTCAACTTTTAACACTATTCTTAATTCTCACAACCCATGAAAGTAATGTTAGTGTAAGTCGACTTGTACACTCGTGTAACTCGACTTTTGCCCTTTCGGTACTGATAAGTCGACTTGTATGTTCGATAACTCGACTTATGTACCGTAAGATTGCTAGAGTAATGCCCTAAAGACAATCGTCTTCAGCGCGTTTTGTTCAGCCCTTATGAACAAATAAAGAAAAGGCATATT
>JANZLX010000213.1:39177365-39189791 GCA_025531955.1 Erythroxylum orinocense
CAATGAAACCTATCAGTCTGACCCAATATTACCAAAATACCCTTGCTACAGTAACAAACAGTAACGGGATGTTACATACAAGATAGTACTTCTGGGCTCTAATACCACATAAATGTAACACCTCACTCCCGCAAGACACGTGCCCGACATCCTGAGGCATATCCGAGTCCGTGCTTCGCGAGGGTGGCGTGTTAAAACACTCAATCAGTCAAAACTTAATATCTATTTTTTTTATACAATCAAATACGCAAAAATCAGTAATCAATTTAGGCCTACTTTATTCCATAAACATGTTCAATCAACACAATACGTTTAATACATAACCCATCCGAATTTCAATAGCCAGTTGGGCCCATTACAAAGACAAAACGGTATTTTACAGAAATAGCCAAATACCAATTTATACCAGAATAGGATAACATTAATGCAGATGCGTACTAATCTCGACCTCTATCTTTCCCTTGCATGTAGTAATTATACTCCCGTTTGTCTAACGGGGTATTCTTCTGAGTCCTGAAAAATATTTGCAAATTTTGGGTGAGTTTTGCAAACTCAATGAGTGATCATCATCGATGGCTCACCCAGTCACATAACATATAATCACATTCACAACATTTCACACTTCACATTCAATAGATATAAACATTCATATTATACATATGCAATGCACATGAGACCCACCTTTCATTTGTTATTTTGTTGTGACCTGGTGCCTAAACTGTCCCATATAGGGCTCATTATTAACTGCCCCTTATCCACTTGGGGGATACAAGGCTCATTAAATGTTGAGCCTGAGGCTCTGATTCACTTTTAAGCTCAAAGCTCATTTTCACTCATTAAGCTTTAAGCTCTGATCGTTAGCTACTTTGGTCACAACAACCATTATATTTCATACACTCATGTAATGGAATGCATTAATCACATTTGCATGTTCTCATTCACTCGCTTTCACATGTCATCGGACTGTAGTCTAGCATTGAACATTAGAGTTGAGTATCACTTTTCATTTACATGTAAATGCACTTTTAGAACATATTTAACAACCAATTACGTACACTTAGTTCATCCAATTCACATTCAATGGCACTTCAATTTTTCTTTCATACATCACATTTCATCGACCTTCTATCCGGAAACCAACACAATCAGTCACATTCACATAATAATTCAATAGTCAATTAATACAAAATTCAAATAACAAATAATAAAGTGAGACCATCTTGGTCTACTCACAGTACGCTTCAGATTAGCATTTGCTTCCAAATTCTTGGAACGCCTAAATGCGAACATTTAGCCTGCAATCTCACTTATGCAATACGCACATTGCACACACATTAATAATTTTCTACAATTATAAGCATTCATTTATGCATTTGTGTGTATATGGAAAATGTACGATGCATGTTCATGACAATCCCGAGTATATTATCAAATTTCCCACTTTGTCACATTATCATTCTTTTTTTTCGCATCAATTGTTTTCATAATAACTCATTCTCGTTCATTTCCATTAGATACACTTTAATTCCCTTTTTAAATCACAACTTTAATCATATGTTCATCCCCATTAAACACATGTCTTTGGTACTTTAATACCAATAATTCACTTATTAATTTTATTCCATCATTACATGATCACACATCATCAAAACTCTCATTTCTTCTTATAAATTCTCCAAAACTCCAGACCTTTAGGACTACTGTTTACATTCAATTAGAAAGTGAAACTGATGTAATTTGGTCATACTCTATTTTAAAAACGTGTTCCTCTATGTTTTACCTTTCCATTGATACCAAAATCACTCAATTTGGTTGAGTAATTTGGAAGATATACCTCAACATTTTCGGGTTGTTCACATTCAAAAACAGTGTACTATGTACAACTTCCATCCAGAAATTCAACATCTTAGGGATAGAAACATAATTCGACTTTTTCATATGATTTGTAGCCCTATTTCTCTAGTTTACTCCAAATAAAAAATCATCTCATTTGGAATCTTATAGGTCCAGATATAATCAAAATACTAAGGAGAATTTAGTAAAACAACACTAGTTCATACCATTACAACATATTCTCTCACTTCTGTTCAATCAATGTTTCTCAATTCAATTCATAATACCACAAAATTTTGTGCAGAGCTAGAAAAATGTCTTACTAATCCAATGGTTTAAGTCTCATCTCATTTTGAGGTCGGACGAAGAAGATATAGCAAAAAAACTATCGGATGTTCATTAGCTAACAACCCTCCAAAGTCGCTATCGTGCAATTGCACAATGGTGACTTTGACCTTTAAAACACCAAAGTCACTATCGTGCATTTCACCCACGATAGTGGTTTTCGTCCTTCAAATGCCAAATTTTTTGTCCTTCATTCCTTAGTTGCGTACCTAACTATAAACCTCTATAACTTTTGATCAAAAACTCTAAATTTTACAAATTTTATATCAATGAAAAGATAAAAGAAATATCTACAACTTCATTGAAGATATTTTCAAAATCTCTCTAGATCAGTACAGAAAAATCTTGGAAGTTTCAGATCAAAACTTCTACTCTCATTGTTCATTCTCATGGACTTCCTAGACCTCATTCTCTAAAATCCAACTCTTCAAATTTTTATTTCTAGTTTTTCTACTCCACTTCAATCAACTCATTCACCATACATTCATACTACTCCAAAATATATAAGTTGAGTAAAAAACCAAAAAAGATCATGTTCATTATATTCATGCTTTGTCACCTTCTTTGCATTTTCAACTTTCATTCACAATCTCCATGTTTCCTCTAAACTTTCATTTATACCCTCATTCCCGTCTCAGACCATTATTTTACAACTACTCTTAAACTCTAAAACCATTCTTTTGGTCATCTCTAAAACACACATTTGCATATGCCCTTATATATATATATATATATATTCATAGTGAAGAGAAACAGGGCACATTCTCTATTTTTCCTCTCAACTTCCATTTTAAATCTTTCATTCTCCTTCCTAGACATCACCACATACTTATTCCTTAACTCCAAACTCGTTTTTGTCCATTTCTACAAACATCCAAAATTTCACGTAAAAACCATGAAAACAGAGTATATGCATATCAACTTTTCATGATTTTATGCACTCTCCCTATACACCTTATCAGTGATTTTTTTTAACACAAAGATAAATTCCTTTCAACACCATCATAACATATTGATCATCAAATCCAAAAAATTGACACATATGGCATACCCTGAATTTCCGTACTAACTTTTTGCAAACATGTATATCACTATTACATAACCATTCACAGTGAGCTAACGTGATGCATGCTTCATCTTATACAGAAATAAAGAACCATAAAAAGCTTATTGATTAAAGCTCTAACATCTTCAAAAATTACGTGAACCCTAATCCCTCATGCAACCACGTAGGTCATTGTATAGGTTGGTAGGTTTCAATTTTCTTTGGGGCAAACGAAAGAAATAACGAAGTAGGATTGGTAGTGGATAGAAGAAAACAAGATTTTAATCTAGTGGAGATTTGATGAAAAACTCTGTGTATTAGAAGAAACTGGAAGAAAAGGTTACAACGAAGGTAACTTAGACAAAATACTCAGTCTTTTAACTCTCAGAGAACACAACTTACTCTTTAACAAAAGTATAAAAAAACTTAACTAAGTCAGTGACACTTGTCACTTTTCTAATGCTTAAGCTCTAACTAAGTCCCTTTTAAACTGATTCATTTAACTTTCATAATTCTTATCCTTACATTATAATTGTCTCCAATATTTTTCCAATACCCCTTTGGTTTCTTATTTCTATTTTTCATAATAAATCCATAATTTTTGAAAGTTATTCCTAAATTCACCAAAATTTAAAAATATAATAATTTCACTAACCAATAAAATTTCTAATATAAATAAATTCACAATTCTCAAAAATTCACAAATTAATTCAATTATACCCGAAATTATTTATGAATTCATGTACAATTATTTTCATGTGTAAAAAATTCACTATTCATGTGTATGTGTATGTCATATTATGCATGAGCCTGAAAATGCTTTTGTCAACTCTCATTGGTCACTCATATTTCCTAGTCTAACCTTCCCGTAGGTAACGGGATGTTACAAGTATGGTGTAAAAGGATACAATTTATGGTGTGATAATCCTAAATCTCCAAAGTTATTAATCAATAGGGATGTTATCTTTGATGTGTTAGTGGCGCTTCATAAAGGAGAAACAATTGTGCTTCTTGGCCAAACTCATACTAGTGGTAATTAGAAGGTAGCCTTTCTATCGAAGGAAACTTCTTTGAAAGAAATTGAAGAGGTAAATGAGGAGTATGAATTACCTCAAAGTTTTGTACGACAGGAAGCTTGCTCTATTGCCAAGGAAAAACTAAAGATGAATGTTAAGAAACCTAAAAGACTAATTGAAATAATTTGTTTTGCATAATTAGTAGCAGAGGAGATAGTAGATGTCAGTGAACCATCCACATACGAAGAAGCTATCTCTTGTGATGACTTTGCAAAATTGTTAGTGGCGATGGAAGGGGAGATGGAATCACTTCATAAAAACCATACTCTAGATCTTATGTAACCACCAAAAAGGAAAATGATTGTTGGTTGCAAGTGGGTCTATAAGAAGAAAGAATCCATAATAATAAATGGCGTTAACTACAAGGCACGACTTGTTACAAAGGGCTACGGTCAAGTAACTGAAGTTGACTTTAGTGACGTCTTTTCTCCTGTAGTAAAGCATTCTTCGATTCGTGCTTTACTTTCTCTAGTTGCCATACATGGATTAGACTTAAAACAACTTGATGTCAAAATTGTATTTTTACATGGTGAGCTAGAGGAGAAGATCTACATGCATCAACCTAAGGGCTTTATGGTTAAGGGAAAAGAAGATCATGTTTGCTTATTGAATAAGTTATTGTACGGGTTGAAACATTCTCCTCATCAATGGTAGAAGCATTTTGACGCTTTTATGAAGCAATTTGGTTACTCTAGGAGTAACTATGATAGTTAGGTTTATTTTAGAAAGTTGTCTAATGGATCCTTCATTTATTTTCTACTTTACGTAGATGACATCCTCATTGTCTCAAAAGATATAACAGGGATTAACAAGTTGAAGGAAAAATTAGTGAGTGAATTTGAAATGAAAAATGTTAGGGCTACTAAGAAAATTCTTGGTACGGAGATTATTTAAGATCAACAGAACAGTACTTTGTATCTAATTCAAAATAGTTATTTGGAGAAGGTTTTCGATCAATTTGGCATGAAAAGTGCTAAATCACTTAGTACCCACTCGTTGCGCATTTCAAATTGCTCAATCTCATCAAACAAGTGAAGAAGAGGAACTCTGTCTCACGTTCCTTATACCAGTGTTGTTGGGAGTCTCATGTATGCTACAATGTACACACTACCTGCTATTTCACATGTTATTAGTATGGTTAGCAGATATATGGCTAATCTTCGAATAAAGTACTAGGAAGTGATGAAATGGATTTTGTGATATCTACAAGGTACCACCAATTATTATTTGCAGCTTTGATGTTCAAAGAGCTATCTTGAAGGCTTTGTATATTTAGACTTTGTCGGTGATCTTGATATAAAAACAAATCAATTACTTGGTATGTCTTTACATAGGGAGGTTATACAATTAGTTGGAAGGCATCTTTACAACCCATTGTAATGTTATGTATAACGAAGGCAGAGCATATGGCTTTAACAGAGGCATTCAAGGAAACAATTTAGCTGAGAGTGTTGCTTGGTTAACTCATTACAAAAGAAGAAGTGATAGCAGTCCACTATGATAATCAATGTGTTATTGATTTGACTAAGGATTAGATGTATCACGAAGGGACCAAACATATTGACGTTAGGTGCCATTTTATTAGAGATTTTGTTGCCATTAGGAATATTTTAGTAAACAAAATTAGTACTACAAAGAATCCTGCTGATATGCTATAAAAGAATCTCCCTGTTTCTAAGTTCAAGTATTGCTTAGACCTAATTGGTATATGTCAAAATTGAATATCCCTTTGGCGCATTGGGGAGAAGGTGGAGAAGTGTTACGAGCTTAATTAAGTTTGAGTCAAGTTGGAGATTGTTGAAAACAATGTCTATAAAATGAATAAGGAGTTGAAAAATAAGTTGGCAAGTAAATGAGAAAGTTATAAATAGCACCATATTATTGACATCTTTAGGACACCGTTCATATACACAAAATGCATGCATGAAATGACTAAAATCTTCATGCAGATTTCTTAGGATTTTCTATGACTTTCTGTGATCCATCTGCTAATAAATACATGGAGTAGATGAAGCCTTAGATACAAATCTCTCATTTTTGTTATTGTGTGATTATACAACACTTAAGAGAATTCGTTTTAGGAATTTTAGTAATACTCTTGTGTTGTATATTTGTGAGATTATTGGGTTGTACTAGGGGATTTGGGTAAAGAGTTAAACATCAACTTATTTGTCTGCTCCATTTTTATTAGTAAATTACTTCTCTTGCCTCCACTTGTGGACGTAGGTAAAATTGTCTAACCACGTAAATCCATTTTGGAAATTTAATATATATTTTTCTCATTCTCATCTCGAATTATTTAGACAAATAATATTTGTGCCTGAGATTTATACCCAACAAAACAAGAGATATTTTGACATAAGAAAAGATGTGAAGGTCAAAATCTCACATTAAAAGAGAAAACAAAATTAAAAGGATTATAAACCCATAAAACATTGCTACTAACTAATTAATTTTAAATGTATGATTAAAGTAAGCCTGAAATAAGGTCATGAGAAAACATTTATTAAAGAAATACTTGATACAATATATATTGTACTCAATTTTTAAAAAAACTTTAATTTTCTATAATGTTGTAAATATTAATGTTTAAAATGAGATATGTATAAAATTCATTCAGTTATTACTAATATAAGATTTTTTTGGTTTCACTTATAAATTAAGTCTGTAACTTTTGTTATTATGTAATTTCTTAATGTTATTACCATTGACTAAAAAATTGAATCGTTTTGATCGATTCAATAACAAAAGCTTTAAACTGATCAATTTTTCAATTTATTTTACTTTAATAACAAGAATTCAACATCCTCTTTATACAAGAAGTAGTCATTTCTCATATTCCAACCTATCTAGATTATTTAGTCTCCTTCTAGCTATTAACCATAGATGAAATGATACTTTAGGTAGTAGACACTTATCCCAAACAATTTTACTCTATTATGGATATTCCATATGAGTCATTTGAGTACTTTCTTGAGCTCCTGTCTAAGTATATGTATTGATCTTCCCTTTTAGAGTCAGGTTTGTATGATAGTAAAAACTGTATAGCTTTATTAGGCACCTCACTCTACTAGTTTCCCATTATCAACTCAACCATCTTGGTATTACATGGGAACTTATTCATTAGATGAATGCATTATTATATTATATAGAGGGGACTTATCTAGCAATAGTTGCTATGTATCAATGAAGTTGATTTACCATTCCCAGTTTTTCACTTGATGTTTCCCTTCGTCGTATCTCTCATCTTAAATAAAAATGAAATACACCAACAGTAAGTTACACCTGATTTCTCATAAGCTTCTTCCCTTTAAGAAATAGGTGTGCACCAACTTTATCTAAAGAGGATTTTTATCCACCATTAATCTCCAAGATGTCTTTCCTAACATAACCTTATTTGATAAGCTGATTGGTGTTATTCTTAGACCTCCTTTAGCAGTTGGTTTGCAAACCTCCCTCCAAGCCACCTTAGTTTGGCTTGTTCCTCTCATTACACCTCTACATGAACTTTATAATATTCCTATCAATTATTTTATTATAATATTCCTATCAATTATTTTAATTACTCCTTTAGCCAAGAAGAAATTAGAGGACTAATAAATATGCATAAAGTTGTAGCCTCCAAGCACCTGATAGCTTCTTGTTACACTACATGCTCAACCTCTTTTGCATCTATTCAATTAAAGGAATGCATTAAGAATGTTGCAGTCTCCTAGTTGCTAGAGGGAGTCCTAGGTACTTGAAGGGTGTTTGTATAACAATCAAGCCAGTTATCTATAAAAGAGATTGTGAGAACGCATAGCATTTGCTGATAACACTTAGGGATCTTTTCTAAATGGTGAAACTTACTAAATTTGTGAGGGCCTCACAATATAAATAAATAAGGAGATATTAAGTTACCTTACCTAGGACCCTGTTAACCTTTGAAAACATTGATTAGTTTCTTATTTATAAGAATTAAGAATGAATAAGAGGTGTCATACATCATTATTCCCCAATGGAATTTGGAAAGGAACACAAAAAAAATCTCTAAGCTAAATAAGATAGAAGGACGGAATGAAATAGCAATATAAGAAATAAATCATGGAGTATAACTCACAAAGTAGACAGGTTTATATTATTTTAAACAATAATAAATTATGAATACAAGAAAATTATTTTCTTTTTACGCATTGCATCGATATAGTGCACAAAATAAAAAAAAGTTTAAATACATTATGATATTAATTTCTTTTAATATATGTACATCGATATAAATAAATATATTTAGTTGAATATTGCTCATATATTTATATATGTATTAGTGCATATAATAAACACAAAACCATTGAGAAATTAAAAATTATGAAGGTGGTTTAAAATTACTCTAAAATAAATGTGAATTATTATTTAAAATTTGTTACAAGTCAAATTACTTCTTAAATTGCATATTAATTTTTTCCCTTTTATATAATGCATTAATTATTATAATAAAATTTTTAAGTTAAAAGTTTGATTTACATTTAAAATGTCCTTATAAATATATGTTTATACTAACTAAATCCAATATAATTGTAAAAAAATTAAAAATAAATATAATTGAGGCAAATATAAAATTTTTATTATTAAATATTATGTTATTAAGATAATTCTAAAAAGTTTGAAATTTTCCATTGCGTAAAAGTAGTTAGTGATAGATAAATTATATTAGAGCAAAATTTAAGTAAATAATTATTCCTCTTAGATTAAAGACAATATTAAAAAATATAATGAAATTTTGACTAAAATAAAATAAAATTTCACTAATTATTATGCATTATTTATTATGAAAATTAGATAGACAGTACTTATTGTTCTCCGATTTCGAAATAGTTAAAATTTACCATCTATTAATCATCTTTAATTACTATAATTGATATTAATTTTTATAATTATTATGATACAATTAATATTATTAAAAAAGCATATATATAATTATAATTACATTTACTAGCTAAATTTTGGTATATATACATCTTAAGAAAAAAAATTAAATTATATTAATTTTGATTCGTGAGAAAATAAGATGATTTACTTAGAATTTTAAGGTGTAATTTATGGTTTAAGATTTAGTGTCCTCCAATCTAAAACCCTAAATAAATCATTTCTGTTTTCTCATAAACCAGGATTAATACATCTTAATCTTTTTTTTTTTGTTGAAATAATACATCTTAATCTTTTGGTTCATAGACTTAAGCCTTGTTTCCCTTCGGTGGAACATGTTTTGACAATTATGTTCCATGTTCTTTAGATTTATAAAAGATAAGTGGCATTTTAATTAAAATGTAAATGTGCATATATTGGTAATGGACATGCTTTTTTATTTATTACCCCTCAAATTAGTCGAGGAGCCAAACCCTGAGAGACTGATTAAGTGAATTTGAAATATTGATTGTAATCAAGTCCGTTGTGCATGGCAGGGTCTATTTGATTTCATTTTTATTTTTTATTATAATTTTAGATTTTATTTCCTATTTGTAATTTTTATTTTTTAAAATAAAAAATTTTGTACAATTGTAAATATGAATATAGTTATATTTTTATTATTAATGATAATTATATATTAAATAAAATTTAAAGATATATTATTTTTAATTAATTAAATTTATTTTAATCTCTTATATAATATTTTTAATAAAATTATCTTATTTTTAAATAAATAATTTAAAAATTAAAATTTATTTTAGATATATTTTAAATTATTTAATCAAATTTTATTTAAAATTTATATATTTAGAAAATATTTTAAATTTAATTAAATTTATTAATAATTATTTAATTATTTTTATATGATTTAAATTTAAAAATGAAATTAAAATTTTAATAAGGTATCATTGGGAGAAGATACTAGAAACTTAAATGAAGGTGTGCAAGTACATACTGTGTTGGATTTGGAATAGCGGAGAATCGATGCGGTTAGTTCGGAGGATAAGGCTTTCGATTTTTTTTTATTGGGTTTTCTTACAAAGTATTTTAGGAGAATCTTAATTATGAGAAGGTACCTATTTCTAGATTAAACAGATTTTTCTATTTTCAAGACTTAAATTTGAGATTTCTCTGATTATAAAGCTTTGGATTTTACTAATCAAAGTCAACATCTCCGAAAGATAGAGCAAATCCCTATGGACCAAAGCAGCCACCGGAGGTTTGGCTGTGGTGTGTTTGAAGCGTGTCTTTTGTTGGACCTTTCGGGACCAAGTACCGATTACTGAAAGCCCTTGTGTGATTCCATATGTATGATCACGTTTTTTTCGTTTTTATCCAAATCACAAAATATCTACGAAGTACGAACTCGGGCTTCATGACCATTTACCCTCAAATCAAGCTGAAATTTCTACATCACCACAGCATGAGTTGTTGAGAAACATACATAACTTTTTTCCTCTACATCAAAATTTTGTTGAAGGATTTTATTTTATTCTTTGACAAGGTTCTTTCTTTAAATACATGCTTGAGCTGCCTATGACTACGAGAGCAGCCAGCTTATTGGTATACTAGTTTCTTTCTTGATGTACATATTAAATTTGTACCTCTCAATTTTATTGGATTAAACCTCGGTTACTTGCCACTAAAAAATTAATCTCAGCAAATACACTATTAAAAAAGCATAGGATGTTAATGATTTTTAAGAAATTCACTCCGACGACTCAGCGATAACTCAGCTGTCAAATCAATGTAAGGTCCGAGTGAACTCCCCTAAATTTGGCTGCTAGCTGCGAGACCCTTCTAATATGGAAGTTTATAATATTAAAGCCTCTATCAGTTTGAAGCAATAAGATAGACCTAAATTAATTACTATTTTATACCATTGAAGCCTAAAGCATAGAGACCTTCCATCCTATTCTCTTCTATAAATACCACCCCAGGAGGTGCTTTAGTTGCAAAAGTCGATCAGAATAGAGTTTAACTAGTTAGTGTAATTTTAGTATCAAAGAGGTGGAGAATGGCTACGCTGGTTCTAGCTTCACCACAAAAAGCTGCAGTCCGACGTATTAGAAACTTTCCTCCTATACAATGGGGTGATTTCTTCATCAGGAATGTTTCATTGTCTGAAAATGAGAAGGTAAGCGAATTAATTTTGTGTTCGAGAGGACATGATACATAGTTTTCCAAGTAATATGTAAGGAAAATAATTTTAATTAATTCGTTACGAGATTATCATTTTTTTTGTAATTCAGAAGGTATATAAATAATTAGAAATTATGTATAACTTGAGATTATCCGATGGAGGTCGCCATATATCTTGTGTCCCTTAGTTTCACAACTCTTTCTTCAATGATCGTAGAAAATTTTATCTACGTGATTATCATAGATTATATATTAATAAAACTATTAAAAGAAAAATAATTATACATATGTATAATTAATTAATGATATTGTAAATAAAAATATTTAGATTAAATATTTAAAAATATTAATCAATATTATTATATTTTAACAAGTTTTTATATAATCTTTGAGGTGTATGTCGTTTATGACAAAATCGACACATGATTTTGACATTGAATAGATGATAAAAAAGTGGAAGGAAGAAGTAGAAGCGTTAAAGGAAGAAGTAAGGAATATACTTAAAGAAGTTGTTGATAATCCCTCCCAAAAATTACACATGATAGATGCTATCCAGTGCTTAAACCTGTCTTATCATTTTCGAGGTGAAATCACGGAAGTTTTGGACCACATCTACAATACCTATCATAAATCTTCCCGTGACGACAACCTTTGCAATGTAGCCCTTGGATTTCGGCTTTTGAGACACAACCGCTATAACGTGTTAAATGGTAATTAGTAAAAACTTATATATATATGTATATATATATATATATATATATATTGATGAATCCTAGAGATTCATGTGTTCATATATTATTTTGTGTAGATGTATTCCGAAAGTTTAACGATGGAGAAGGTAAATATAGAGAGAGTCTTAAGAGCGATGTACGAGTCATGTTAAGCTTGTATGAAGCTTCTTATATCGGCTTCCATGGGGAGAGCATACTCGATGAAGCTCTCCAATTCACCAAACCCTATCTTAAATCCATAGTGAATCAATTGAAGCCTCCACTTTTTGATCTAGTGAGTCATGCCTTAAGGTGGCCTGTACACAGAGCT